>JAVJIX010000058.1:4197500-4702500 GCA_036785185.1 Paratrypauchen microcephalus | reverse complement strand
AAATAAAAATGTTAATCTATGATGTTAACTATGTTTTAGAGAAATAGTGTACTTTTTAGAGAAATGTAGTGTACTTTAAAGGTCCCATGGCATGAAATTTTCACTTTCTGAGGTTTTTGAACGTTAATGTGAGCTCCCCTACCCTGTTTAGGGGTCCCCCCATGGCTAAAAGTTGCGAAATGTGTAAACTGAGCATTTGCGGTCCTTTTCTGCGTTTGAAAAAACACAGCTCAAACGGGCGATCTGAACAAGGAATCTATGTGATGTCACATTGAAGAAAAAAATGCAAATGCAGTTCCACCCCCCGTTTGGATATCTACCCACCGTCACGGCCAGAGTTTGGACCGCAAATGAGCTACGAAATGCGAGATGCGGTTTTTTATTTGCCTGGAGGCACTTGAGAGTGTTTCCAGGCTCGGATGTCCTTTATCCGAGCCTCCGAACCTCTGAAACAGCAATGGTTTAATTTTGTGTGTGTGTTTTAAGAGAAAATCTTTGATTGTTTTTAATGATATAGACCGTTGTTTTTTATCCATGTAACCAGGGACTGCGGATGGAAATTAGCTTTGTAGCTATACTCTGGTGCAGAACATCTCTGTCTTTGTACATAATGGCTCTGTACATTGTCCCTTCAAATAAAGACTAAACTAAACTAATTTTCTGTGAAAATGTGTTTTTTTAATTGAAACGCCTCTCCTTTCTTCCTTCGCGCATAAAATGCGGAAGTGGGGCCAGCGCACCAGCGCACCGCTAAAACGAGGAAAGAGTGGAGAGTTTGCCCCACCCGCTGCTCTGGCCTGTCTCTGTCCTTCTCATTTGCATTCAAGTAACAACGCCCATAATGAGGTGTTCAGAGAGAGATTTTTTGACCCTACCTGTGTTCATGGGGCTTTCTCATGCACTGAGTCTTGATTTTGTAGAAGGATTCATTTACAGTGTTAGGGAACCATTAAGGCGCCATATAAAAGCATCAAGAAGTACCATGTCATGGGATCTTTAAACAATAGGAGAAACAGAAGGTTAAAGGGATATGCCACCCCCAGGTCAAATTTGGGCATCTCCCCACAGTCCAGAGACTAAAATAAGTGGTGGAAAGCGTTTTCCTGCTCACCCAGCCATTGTCCGAGTCTGTCGCCACTGACCGCCGCGGTATCTGGTGCTCCTCCGCCTTAGACTGGAGTCTAACGTCGCCAGAGAAAGATTTCGGCCAAAAGGAATTAATTTGCTCGATGCGTTTCCCAATTACTTTGTGTGTAGTGCGCATTCATATCGAGTGCAAATAAATGTGCAAATCAACACTGAGAGCTTGCCTTGGTCATTTTGGGTGGGAACTATTTTCCAGTGCGGAAGAATACAGCCGTATCACGCACCACGTTGTGCCACAGGGGCTCTCCCTTCCCGGTGCGTAACTGGGATTCGCTGCCAGGGGAAATTAGCACTGTGCTAAATCCGGCATATTCACGTTGGTTTGTGTGATTTTATACAAATTGTGCATTCATTAATATGCATTGTCCCTTCCAAATAAATGAAAAAATAAATAAATAGAGATAGATAGTTTATTGATCCCAAAGAGAAGTGACCCATCTTTAAGCAACTGATCCTGGGACACCACTAAAGCAGCTTTTCTAATGTTTTTCCCTTATTTCAGGTCCTGTCATAAAATCTGTCCAGAGTTTGTTGCTGGAGCCAGGAGAGAAGCAAGACATTTCAACCAACCAGAAAACCCCATCTCCTTCATCAATTCAACCTCAGAACCATGAAATCCCCCCAAGGCACGACAGCGACATCGAAAATGACGACTCGATGGTAAAGCTGGAAGAGGAGGATGACATCCAGATTGTGGATCCAGTGGAGAAGACCAGTCGAGAACCGGGCAAGAGTCAAGCATGGCTGCTGGTTCCAGACAATGATAGCTGTGTTTTAGATCCAAAACAATTACCGCAAAATTTAGACTCTGAAATTCTCCTCATTCAAAACGCACTGGACATTTTCGAGAGCTCCCCAGAAAGAATTTGCAATGACCGATTTGTAAAAGACAGTGGCATACTAGGATCATCCAGTAAGTCTGTAGGTGGGACAAGTCAAAACAGTGAAACAAATATGCATTCAGATTTAAGCGTAGCCATTGGAAATCATTTAGAGAAGCCTGGTCAAGTTGAAAATATGAATTCAGACAGGTTTTTTGTTTTTAATGACGGCGAGCTGAACAAGGCAAACAGGCGAGTCAGAGAAAGGTGGTTTATTTGTCCGTTTTGTGGGAAAAGTTTTGACCGAATCAGCCATCTTGAAATCCACCAGAGGATCCACACCGGAGAGAAGCCCTTTACCTGTGAAGCTTGTGGCAAATGTTTTTCTCAGAGGAGTAATTTAAGGACACATCAGAGAACGCACAAAACAATGCAAAATGTGGCCTGATTTGTTTTTAACTTAGTTTTGTTTATTGACTTTTTAAACTGTGATTTTAACATATTTTTTAATGTTATTTTATGATTGTATGCAATAATAAACATACTGACTGTTGCCCAAAGGTGTATTTTGGATTTTTAGAGGTTAGTGTTGTCAGGATGCTAAAATTTCAAACTTGATTTTGATACTAAGGAAGACACTTCTGATACTACAATGATAATAAAAAACATTGTCTGAGTCTCTTAGACAAGAATGTGATTTTCAGTATTAAGTCGTGGTACTTTCTTTTCTATTCACATGTGGTCTTATTTCTGTGTAATCCCTCAGTGGTCCAAGTGGGTTCCAGAGTAAGAAAGGATAAGTTAAACTTTATTGTCCCAAAGGGAAATCTGTTTTAGGAGATTAAAAACACAGTTACACTCACACATACAGTATAGTCAGACAACAGTTGCAAGATACATGTGTCCATTTGTGCACTGCACAACCACAAAGTGTCCAAGTTATTGCACCATTGAGTAAAGTGACTTAAGTGCACCTTTGCTGTGCAGATTTGTTCAGTGCTGTTTGAAGATCCTGTGGAAACATGTCAAGGTAATACATGATCATCATATCTATATTATCTAATATACATTAACAGCTATTTATACATATTAATAATGTTAATTTGAGTTGTTTTAACCACACTTTAAACAATTATTGTGTTTTGTTTGTTTTTCAGCATGGATGGCAAAGCTAACTGACCGTGGTGAAGACAAGGTCTTTATGTCAGTTAAGATTTCTGTGCAGGACAGCCAGGTGGATCGAATGGACCAGAATGAGCCTTACCTGATAGAATGTGTGAAAATATGACCAGAAGTGGCAGTATATGAATGGCAAATAAAGCAGATACCCTCAGACTTGAGTTACACTGAGTATGGTCATGGACAGAAGAGTGAGATGCCTCCATAACAAAGACCCCAGGTTTGTTGTAACTTTTAACACAATCCATCCATCCATCCATCCATTTTCTTCTGCTTATCCGGGGCCGGGTCGCGGGGGCAACAGTCTAAGCAGGGACTCCCGGACACTTCCTCCAGCTCCTCCGGGGGGACCCCAAGGCGTTCCCAGGCCAGCCAGGACACATAGTCCCTCCAGCGTGTCCTGGGTCTTCCACGGGGCCTCCTCCCGGTGGGACATGCCCGGAACACCTCCCGAGGGAGGCGTCCAGGAGGCGTCCGAAACAGATGCCCGAGCCACTTCAGCTGGCTCCTCTCCACGTGGAGAAGCAGCGGCTCTACTCCGAGCCCCTCCCGTGTGACTGAGCTCACCCTATCTCTATGCGCCCAGCCACTCTGCAGAGGAAACTCATTTCGGCCGCTTGTATCCGCGATCTCGTCCTTTCGGTCATTACCCAAAGCTCATGACCATAGGTGAGAGTAGGAACGTAGATTGACCGGTAAATTGAGAGCTTCGCCTTTTGGCTCAGCTCCCTCTTTACCACAACGGTCCGGTACAACGACCGCATCACTGCCGACGCTGCACCGATCCGTCTGTCAATCTCACGCTCCATCCTCCCCTCACTCGTGAACAAGACCCCGATATACTTGAACTCCTCCACTTGAGGGAAGGACTCCCCACCCACCCGGAGAGGGCAAGCCACCTTTTTCCGGTCGCGAACCATGGCCTCGGATTTGGAAGAGCTGATCCTCATCCCAGCCACTTCACACTCGGCTGCAAACTGCCCCAGTGCACATTGGAGGTCCCGGTTCGATGAAGCCATCAGGACAGCATCGTCGACAGTGACACCTGGAGAGGGGTGATTGGGAGGAACGGCCTCCCTGATCTGAACCCAAGCGGTGTTCTGTTATCGGACTTCTGTGCTATGCGCAGTTTGTCCATAACGAACACCATGTTCGAGCACTAGCAAAATAGTGTCCTCATCAAAGCCGTACTGTGAGAGCGAGTTTCTCAAAACATGAATGCTGAAGGCTGCAGAAATTGTGTGTTCTGAGAAACGACAAGCTTTTGCGAACATCATTGTGTGGCAGAAATTATTTCAGAATTATCAGTGGATTTGGACAGCCAACTGAAACGCAAAGTAGAGTCTTTTGTGGCATTTTCTGTTGCCATCGATGAGAGCACTGATATTACAGATTTATTATTTGTGGCGTTGATGAGACTGTGACTATTACGGAGGAGTTTCTGGAGTTGGTGCCTATGTTAGATACCACAACAGCTGAAGACATTCACTGTGTGCACATGGACGAGTGTACTCCGATTGGAAATGGATTGGGATCATATAGGGATTGGTTTCGTGAATCCGATTGGAACCCCTGGCTTAGGCCGATAGTAATACGCTCGGTGTCGCCTTGTGCACGATATCGGATCGGATTGGCGTACTGCGCATGCGCGGGAATTTTCGCCAGGAATTTCACCCGGAAGTGGCAGGAGGCGCCGACGCTGTCATAAGTAGCGATTGTTGCCGGAAAAGTCAGACGAAATCATGGCTGCGAAGAAAGAATACACAACACGTACACCAATGCTGCTCCGTCAAACTCCTCGAGCGCCATCTTTGTATACTGCCACATAGTTTGTTGTGTTTTTATTGAGTAGCCATCACCCGGAAGTAGTTGGACCACAGCGCCACACAGCGTAGCGGAGCCGGCCTGGTCGCTGACCATTATCCGATTACACGAGCTTCATGTGCACTTGGATTATAGGACAGACCACCCGCTGAGTAAGGCTGGACAGAGTAGGTGTGGACTGGTCTCGTGCAGTCAGCCTGGCTACTGACGGTGCGCCCTCAGTGGCTGGAAAAAAGGCGGGTGATGTGACAAAGTTCAGAGCGAAGGTTCAAGCCGCAAACGGTGGCGGTGATTTTTACATTTCACTGTATTTTGCATCAGGAAGCATTGTGTTGCAAGTCGCAAATGGATCACGTCATGAAGGTTGTTGTCGCCACTGTTAATTTCATCCGAGCCAGAGGTCTGAATCATCGTCAGTTCGATCGCTTTCTCAGTGACAGTAACATTACCCATGGTCTGCCATATCACAATGAAGTAAGATGGTTAAGCCGAGGTGCTGTGCTAAAGCGTTTCTTTGAGCTACACGAGGAAATTGGACAGTTCATGATGATAAAAGGCAAACCCGTCATAGGATTACAATGTGAACAATGGCTGCAGGACCTTGCATTTATGGTTAATATTACAGAGCACTTGAATAACCTCAACAAAATGTTGCAAAATTGCCACAGAGTATTATGAGAGCATATGTGTGTTCAAATTAAAGCTCAAGTTGTGGGAGGTTCAGCTGGGAAATAGTAACCTTGCTCTTTTCCCCTGTCTGAGACATGTATGTGAAGCCAGCCCTGTAGCTGACATGACGCTGTACAAAGACAAGATTGAAGGATTGCTGAGGGAGTTTGAGAGACGGTTTCTGGTCTTTAAGATCCCATGACATGGTACTTCTTGATGCTTTTATATGGCGCCTTAATGGTTCCCTAATACTGTAAATGAATCCTGCTCCTAAATCAAGACTCGGTGCATGAGAAAGACACGTACACAGTCAGAGTCAGAATATCTCTCTCTGAACAACTCATTCTGGGCCTTGTTGCTTGAATGCAAATGAGAAGGACAGAGATAGGTTAGAGGAGCGGGTGGGGGGGCCAAATGTGCCACTGGTTCCTTGTTTTAGCGCTGCGCTCTGCGCTGGCCCCACTTCCGTGTGTATAAGCGCGAAGGAAGAAAGGAGAGGCATTTCAATGAAAAAAACACTTTCACAGAAAATAAAATTAAACCACTGCTGTTTCAGAGGTCCAGAGGGTCGGGTAAAGGACTTCCAAGCCTGGAAACACTTGCACGTGCCTCCAGGCAAATTAAAAAAATGCATTTCGCATTGCGTAGCTCATTCGCGGTCCAAACTATCTGGGTGTGATTTACAGAGACGGTGGGTAGACATCCAGACGGGGGGTGGAGCTGCATTTTTCGATGTGACGTAACATAGTTGCTTTGTTCAGAATCGCCCGTTTGAGCTGTGTTTTTTTCTAACGCAGAAAAGGACCGCAAATGCTCAGTTTAGACATTTCGCAACTTTTAGCCATGGGGGGGGCCTAAACAGGGTAGGGAAGCTCACATCACAGGTTCAAAAACCTCAGAAAGTGAAAATTTCATGCCATGGGACCTTTTAGCAACCTCGAGACAGAATTTGCAGTTTTTCACAAACCCTCTGATGTGCCCGCAGACATGCAACTAGAAATAATAGATTTACAGTGTGATGTAACATTGAAGGACACATTTTTGTCTGTGGGCTTGGATACATTTGATCAGTTTCTCTGCCCAGTATATCCTAAATTAACAGCACTGGCTGCAGAAATGCTTTGCATGTTCGGGACTACCTACCTTTGTGAGCAGGTTTTCTCATTAATGAACATTAATAAAACAAAGCTGCGCTCAAAGCGAACACACAAGCACTTAAATGACATTCTGAAGTTGCAGCTCCTCAGGACATGGGGCCTGATATTGATGCACTTGTGCAGGATAAAAGATGCCAAGTTTCAGGAGCAAAAAGAAAGCATGACTAAATTCTGTGAAATGCATACAAGTTTATGTTAAAACACTGTGTTGAAATTGCATTTTTCTTTCAAGTTGTTCATAATATAATATTTTGTAACAGAAAGAGTTCATTAAATAAAAAAGACTTCTGTAATAGATTTGCGTTTCTCGGCTTATTGATATTTTTGGGGTATATTTGCCATGACTTTTCTGATCCGGCCCCTTTGGGATCAGAGTCAGTTGGATACGGCCCCCGGAGTTTGACACTCCTGTTCCAACATAAATCTCACAAGAGGCAATGCTGCGTGACACTAGACCTTTAAATGGCCGTTTTGGATCTCAGAGGGCTTTTGGATCAGAGAGGGCTTTCTGCACATGTTCTTCTGCCTTTCCCTCTGTGCTTGTATGAAGAACTCATGGTGTGAATCAAAAAGCAGGTGGTGGTCAGTGTGAGTGGATTTCCTCCAGACTTTTCCCTGGATTCGAGTCTTCTATAGCTACTGCACAATCAAAAACACACAAGTACATTATACTAATCTCCATCCAAACAAAATGAACCTTTTCTTCATAGAAAATCAACTACACACATCTGTTATCTATTGATTTATTTTTTCATTATTTTTTTTCATGCCTAATTGGTTCTCTTTTAGACATTATTATGCATGGACGGGCCAGATATGGGTTTTGTAGGTTGAATGTTGGGTTTTTACATTCTAATATTTTGATTTAGCTCAATTCTTTGGGGCCTTGGTAGGAGGAACCTGCTCGTGCGGTTTTCGGATGGGCCAAGAAGGAGCAGAGTTGGAAGGTGAGATGTTGCTTCACTGTGGTCTCAATGAAATCAGTGCTGCTGAGAGAACAATGCAGACACAGAGCCAGTCTCTTTTAGCAGCAGCTGCTTTGCCAATGTTTTTCAGATCTTTGGCTCTGAGCTCGCAGTTCTCAGGGATCACAACCTGCTTCTCCACTTTTTGGAGTCTCTGAACAAGCACCACCTGTTGGTCAGTGTGAGGAAACTTCTTGAGTTTTGGAACCAAGAGGTGGGATAGTTTCAGAATAATTTAAGTGTAGTTAGCTCCTCCCTGCAGCGAGATATAAGCAGTGTCCATCAGCACTCTGACCAGAACTGAAGAAGCAGTGCGGATGAGCTGTGAAACATTTATGACCAAATAACCTTGGTCCAGTTGACGAATTGAGCTAGCGATGAGCAATGCCAACCCGGTCAAAATCTCACCCACAGGATCTCCAGGAAAAGTAAAACGCCAGCAAATACACAAATAAGAGTAGACTGTTTCACTCTTACATCACACAAAAACTATTTTGAAAGTTTCAAAAAATAGCCACAGAGCGGCACCCAGGTCGCCACAGTTCTACGCCTCTCACGATGGGTCACTGGGTTTCCTCTTTTTCCAATTCTGACTTGGTTTGGTGGTAAATGCTTACTCTAGTTTTATATCATTTAAGTGGCAGTTTGTGAAAAAAACTGAAAATTACAGGAAGTAGTGACGAGTTCTAAAATGTGTATCTGTTATTTCACACAAATCCATGTTGCAGGAACAATTTATGCACAATTTTACAAATGTCAGACTCGCCTGTCCACAGATCTGACCTGTAACTTGGCCTGGAGGCATCGTCTGCTCGTTTCCATGGCAATCGGCAAGTGTAAAGCCATACTGTAAACATTCAAGCCAAAGAACCACTCCTGGAACAAGGGATCCATCCCCCATCAGATTTCTTCCTTTGGTGCCGAGTCATGGAGGCAGCAGTCTGAGCAGGGCAGACTTCCCTCTCCACACACTCTTCATCTCGCTCCTCTGGGAGATCCTGAGTAGATCCAAGGCCCAAAGACACAGTCCCTCCAGTGTCCTGGGTCTTGGCTCCTGATGGGACATGAACATCTCCCCAGAGAGGCATCCAGAAGGTCAGTACAGATGCCACTGCATCACTGTAGACGATGCACCCATCCACCTGTCAATCTCATACTCCGTCCTCCCCTCACTCATGAGCAAGAGCCAAACACACTTCAACCAAAGGATCTTAAATTTAAAAAACAAACTTGTGACTTGAAATTGCAATTATGTGAGTTTTATGAACAAACAAATTATTGATATTATTAAAAAAAAAAAAAAAAACAGTAAACAACTGACAGTATTTGAGCGTGACGGTGGCGGGGTCTTTTCCATTGGTTTGAGTCCCAAATGTTCTTAATAGTTGTTCATTGTCAGAAATAAGTCACAGCCTTTTTGACCTTTTCAAACTGTCAGAAAATACATTTTACACTTTACACTTGTGCTCTTACATACAAACATATAGATCATTCTTTTCACCAAATAATATATACAGCCACAATCATTTAAGCTGGAGTTTAAATGTCAAGTTCCAATGACAAAAATAATAGTTTCCCTCTTGTAAACACATATTTCACCCCAATGGGAAAGTCACGTTATAGTTTGTCTAGGCCAGGCTTGTCCAAACTATGGCCCGTGGGCCAAATGCAGCCCTCAGACAAATTTTTCTTGGCCCTCAGGCTTCCAGGTGAATTGGCCCAAATTACCTTGAGCAAAACTTTTGACTGCAAGTTTTTGAAAATCTACCTTGACAAGATGATATTTATTATTTATTTTGTGGTTTTGAGGATCTCAGCATGAATAAAGGACTGATAGCTCATTCTAAGGTGTTAAACATGCAGATATTTCAATTATTGACTGTCCTGAGCACCAGTCTGTGGCCCTCGATCGGCCCTCTGCTTCCTCTGTGTTTACATATGTGGCCCTTGATGGAAAAAGTTTGGACACCCCTGGTCTAGGCACTTTTAAAATACAATAAACTGAGTTCAAAGTGTTGTCTCATAATAAACATATCCTTCATTGAAATCTATAGTGTTGACATAGTGTTTACATTTAACAAAAGATCCCAGAATGATCAATGACAAACAAAATAAAATGAAGATTTCCATTAACAATTTATGCAAAATGTATTTAAAGGTCCTATATTTACGCAAAATGGACTCTTGTGAGCTTTACGCCCTGTTCTAATGCTGTTACCTCCTCAAAAACAGGCCTGGAGTTGTGTTTTGTTTCATCTCCAAAGCTCAAAATGCTCTTTCCACCTTGTGATGTCTAAAAATGCAGCATTTTTGTGTTAAACGTGTGTGAATGAAACAAAGCACAACTCCAGGTCTGTTTGTGATGACGAAACATTAGAAACAGATCAAAATAGCCAAATATGAACCTCTTAATCAATTAATATGATTTACATGTAAAGGAGTGCTGTGTAACAATTTGTTTTGCCTTTTACGGCAACATTCAGGATCTACGCAGTGTACAAAACTATCCATTAGCTCACACATGCATTTAAAATGGGCACAGCGCCTCACAGCAAGAAGATTCCAGGTTGGATTCTCAGACAGAGATCTTCAATTAGGATCAGACTAAGTGGGTGGGTCAAATGCAGGAGGACAAATATGGGTCAATAAAGTGGATCTTAACCAGAACAGACACTGGACAACATTGGACAGGGCCAGCTGTCGCCTGTGGAACACATGTCATTCACCAGTGTTCAGCTCCACATTTACACATCTCTGCTTCAACTTTGACACTTTGTGATTCAACTTCAGGTTTTGTTCATTTTAAGTCATTCTTGTAAAAAAAAAAAAAAAACATGTTTACAATCCAGCACATTCAGTGCAATAAAACTAATATCCAAAAAATGAAATTCAGAATATCAATCTGTCTTTTTAAAGATGCAAAACTGACATGTTCTAATGTTGCTCCTCCTCAAAAACAAACCTGGAGTTGCGTTTTGTTTCACACATTTTTGTTTGAGTAACACATTCATTACGAGTCTGTTTACATCTGCAAAGCTCAAAATGCTCTGTTCCACCTTGTGATGTCATGAAGTGGTAGTTTTCAAGTTAACAGCTCCTTTTACCTTGAGTTCACTCAAGATTGGCAATTCTAGAGCTGAAATTATCCAAGCGATTTAAGTGAAGGTGTATGAAGTTTAAAAACACAGTGGAGCACTTCCTGTATTATCACATGACATCACAAGGTGGAACAGTGTTTTCTGTCTGAGAGAAGAAAGCCTAAATCTGCAGGGTTTGTGTTAAACGTGTGTGAATGAAACAAAACACAACTCCAGGTCTGTTTGTGATAACGAAACACTAGAACAGATCAGAAAATTGCGTCTTTTAATAACGTAGAAACTTACAATTGTGCATAATTTTGAGTGTACTTTTAGACCAAACTGGCACAAAATATAGCTTGTAATATTAAACAACTCTGCAATTCCTTAAATCCTCAAATATTGCATATCCAATAAAAATAGTCCCTTCATACCTCTAAACTAATTAAACTTCTTCAAATCAAAATGGATATTCTGAATTCTTTTTTTTTTTACCTAGAGACCCAAATTTTTGTAACATTCCAACTAAGTCTCTTGTCAAACCTCCTGTAAAGTTCCGCAGCATTAATGTGATTTCAGATATTCTCTGTAGTTCAAATGTCGTTTTTCTGCACGGTCCTTTAGGTTTTGTGAGTGCGTGTGACGGAGCCTGGTCGACTGGGGTTGAGCAGAATAGCGTTTGAGTGCGGTCTTGGTCTGAGCTGTCCATTCCTATAGTAGAAATGGTTGTTTAAAGCTTCAGAAATCTGGTAAGTGCCACTGTCCGTGTCGTCGTCCACTTGCCCCGGGGCAGACGGGCTCCACGGCTCCAGGTTTGGCGAGGGGGCGTGCCTTAGGTGGGGCAGTTCTTCGTGGTGACAGGGGACAAGGACCTCCTCTGGCTGTGGCTTCAGAGGGACCAGAGAGGAGGGCAGACCGGAGTCCTGAAAGAGAAGAGTTAAAAAGGATTTTAAACTATTATGTAAAATTCATTGTTTATTTCAACATTATACAGGGACTATTCTGGAAAGTAATGTGGGTTCAGTTTTCCCATCATTTGTTAAATTTCTCTTCAAAGGTGCATTTCTGGTGGAGGGGCTGTCAGATGCTTTTCTCCATATCCAATTCAAAGTCCTCCTCATGACTTACAAAGCCCTCCATAACCTGGCCCCATCATACCTCTCTGACCTCCTGCACCGCCACACCCCATCCCGCTCCCTCCTGCACCTCCACACCCCATCCCGCTCCCTCCTGCACCGCCACACCCCATCCCGCTCCCTCCGTTCCTCCGACGCCAACCTCCTGTCCAATGTTCCCCCTAATTTCTAATGTGTCTGAGCAAACACACTAACTCCATGAGCGTTCCTTGGACCCCTGTGAGCGACATCCGACATGCACACTGTGGCCACACCAGTATCACACCTGAGATCATCACAAGTTACAGCTTATTCATCAAATTACTGCAGTTATTTGCGTTAGATTACTTTTAATTTAACTGATTTTTTTGGTCCACTTAGAATGACAAAGAGAAAAATCTGTTCATGAGCTTTGTATATGTTGCATGTCAGTGAAACATTAAACAGTACAATATTTTGAAAAATAACCTCAAATAATTAAAATAACTTAAAAAAAAAAAAAAAAAAAACTGTGGGCTACGGTCCATAAATGAGCAGTGTATAAATCTGTAAAATTACTTTAAGAGATTTTTTTAGCTTGATAAATATAGCCTACATATAGCTGCAGATTTTTTTAATGGATTGTAGGACCTATAGGCCATAAGATGGGTAATCTTTCCCAAAATAATGATCACCAAAATAAGTATAAATTATTATCACATTATATCTTGTTTTTTAATTATTAGCCTATTTCAGTAATTTTGCATGAGTGACAGAGCTCTGTGGTATAATGCTCTGGGGAGAGGATTCACACTTTGAGAGAGTCCCATCTTTTGGCTCACAAAAAAACTATGAAAACAAAGTAAACAGGTGAAGATTACATTATGGCTCTGTGTTCTTCCCTCCATGATCTGCCGCTCTGACTGCGGAGATGTGACACTACAACTACTGAAGGAAGCTAGAGAAACGCGGTCGAAATGTGTCTGTAGTTGGCTTCTCCCTGACGCGTGTCACATTCACATGTGCATCTATCAGATTGGTCGTTCCGTGCGTCTAACCAGCGCTTTGTTTGTCATTTGAGGTTAGATTTTATTTTATGCGCTGCACGCACCTAGAGGGAGCTCTGGTTAGCATTAGCGTATCTAAACTCCGCTGCACTGTTATTACTGTTATAGCGTGTTTGGGCAGGGCACGTACACAAGTACTGTCAATGCCATGATTGGCTGCGTAGCGTAAGTGAATCGTATCGTATGATTGGCTGGGCACCTGTCACTCACTGAGTTACAGCAAAATGATACAGAAAAAATAATATAGATCTAATTCATTTACAGTGCGCTGCATAAGGTTTTCTTGTGCGCTGAGAATGTGCGAGCAGTGCGCAATTGCGCAGGCGCGCAGCTTAGAGGGAACACTGCTCCTGTCCCTCCCCTACAGGACCAAGCTCCGAACCTGCCCCCACCCTCTGGAACTCCCTCCCACGACCTGTGACTGCTCTGACCTCCCCACCTTCAAAAAACTGCTCAAGACTCACCTTTTTAAAACTGTTTTTAATGTTTCTTAATGTTTAATGTTTTTCTGATTGTTTATTGTTTTGTTACTTGTTTTATTACTGATTTTACCTCTTGTACAGCATCTTTGAGTGTCTTGAAAAGCGCTTTATAAATAAAATGTATTAATAATAATATTATTATTATTATTATTATTATTATTATTATTATTATTATTATTATTATTATTATTATTATTATTATTATTATTATTATTATTATTATTATTATTATTATTATTATTATAGAAATGTTTAAACCTTTCCATCTTCATGGAGACCAAACCAGACCAAGTTACAGGTCAGATCTGTGGAGAGGCGACCCCGCTCACAGTCTGTTTTTCTAGGTATTTTTGAACTCTAAAACCACCTGTAATTTAACAAATGTAAAGTAGAGACGTTTAATGCCATACTGTGGAACATTCTCAGCAAAGCAATGACATATCCATAGAAACAGGCAGTTGGTGGACCCCCAGTTAAAAAGTTACATAATTCACTTTCAAAAAAAACTTTGTGGCGGCAATAGCTCAGTTGGTAGAGCGTTTGTCCACCGATCCAAAAGTTGGATCCAAAAGTTGGATCGGTGGATGAGCGGTCAGATCCACTGACCCACAGGTTGGCAGTACGATTCCAGCTCCCACAGATGCTGTTGTGTCCTTGGGCAAGACAGTTAACATCTCGCCCCCAGTGTCTGCGTACACCGGTGTGTGAATGGTTGAGCGTTCGGTAAAGCCCTTTAAGTGCCCTAAAGGTGGAAAAGCGCTGTATTGGTGTGACCATTTACTTTGATCTTTTTAAGAAACAGAACTAGTTCATTATTAAACGGTTTGCAGTGGTCCAAAGTTATTCCTGCCTTTCCCAATGCATTTTTAGCATCCTAATTATTCACCACAATAAGTTTAAGTGTTGTTGACAAATTCTCAGACACTACCTTATTTAGCACCTTTTTAAAGGTCCCATGACATGGTACTTCTTGATGCTTTTATATGGCTCCTTAATGGTTCCCTAATACTGTAAATTAATCCTTCTTCAAAATCAACACTCACTGCATGAGATATGACTCTGACAGTCTTCATGAGGCTAGATATGTGTCTAAAATGCTTTATTGTGGGTGTTGCTGCTTCAGTGCAAATGAGAAGGACAGAGAGATTGGCTAAGGAGCGGGATGGCGGGTTTCCCCCGCAGCTCGGCGCAGCTCGTCTCCTCTCTTCCGTGTTTAACACAGGAAGACAGATGAGAGGCTTTGCAATGAAAAAAAGCATATTTACACAGAAAATAAAATTAAACCACTGGTATTTCAGAGGTCCAGAGGGTCGGGTAAGGGACTTGCGAGCCTAGAAACACTCGGACGTGCCTCCAGGCAAATAAAAAAACGCATTTCGCATTGTAGCGCATTCACAGTCCAAAGTAAAAGGAGAAGTTCAATTTGTCAACTGGACAAAGTTTGTTTGGTTGAAAACGTTTCGCCGCTCATCCGAGAGGCTTCGTCAGCTCTGGTTATTGTACTGGTTAGACACTGCTTATATCTCGCTGCCAGGAGGCGCGTCCTACCCTGAAAACGCTCTGAAAGCGAACCCCCCTAATCTGTCTCTTTGTTTTCCAAATTACTCTGGCGACTAGTTACGACCCCCTATTCAACGTCTAACGACCCTCTCCACCCCTCTGCCCTGGCTCGTCTGCCCTAATGTTTCTTTGTCTGTTTTGATGTGGTTTAAGAATGGAATTATAGATGGGAGACAAGTTATGTCTAACTCCACCATTTCTGTTTAATGACGGATTCTCTTTTTTGACAAAAATAGCCTCTTTAACCCCCCTCTCAAACCAGTTCTTTTCCCTGGCTAAGATCTGAACCTCACTGTCCTCAAAAGAATGGTCCGTGGCTTCTAGGTGAAGATGTACGGCAGATGACGGTCCACTCTGGCACGCCCGCCTGTGTTGGTACATCCTCTTGTGAAGTGGCTGTTTGGTTTCCCCAATGTAGCGCTCACTGCAGTCTTCACTACACTGAATGGAGTAGACCACATTGTTTTGTTTGTGGCTCGGTGTTCTGTCCTTTGGGTGGACGAGTTTTTGTCTTAAAGTGTTTGTGGGTTTGAAATAAACTGGAATTTCATATTGTCTGAAAATCCTCTGTAGTTTTTCCGAAACACCGGCCAGGTACGGAATCGTTACCCCTTTCTTCCTGGGTTCGGATTCTCTGTTGTCTTGTTTCTTGCCCTTGTCTCTCTTGGTTTTGTTGACAGCCCATTTAGGATATCCACAAACCGAGTTGTTCTTCTTTCTCCTTACCCTCTGTGCTTGTGGGAACCACTTGGGCCCTGTGTTGTAATGTCCGAATAACACCCAGTTTGTGCTGCAGTGGGTGATGTGAATCAAAAAGCAGGTATTGGTCTGTGTGTGTGGGCTTCCTGAAGACTTCTACTTGGAGTCCCCGGTCTCCTCCTATCGTTACTGCACAATCTAAGAATGCCAATGTGTTATCCTTGGCATCTTCACGGGTAAATTTGATGTTCGGATCTACAGAATTTATATGTGCAGTGAAAGGTTCCAAATCTTGAAATTTGATTTTTGTAAAATTATCATCAACATAACGAAACCAGTGTGTGGGTGGAGTGCCTGGATATGAAGCCAAGGCACTTTGTTCAAATTGTTCACAGTCCAAACTCTATGGGCGGGATATACAGGGACGCTGAGCGGAGACAGAGGGAGGGGCTGGAGCTGCATTTGCCGATCTGACGTCAATCAGGTGCCTTGTCCGAACTCGCCCGTTTGAGCACTGGTTTTGTGTAACGCAGAAAAGGACCGCAAATGCTCAGTTTAGACATTTCGCAACTTTTAGCCATGGGGGGGGGGGGGCCTAAACAGGGTAGGGGAGCTCACATTAACGTTCAAAAACCTCAGAAAGTGAAAATTTCATGCCATGGGACCTTTAATTTAACCCGTTTAACTTTTAAACGTGGTTATTATGTGTTCTGTTTAACAGTTTATTCTTAGAAATAGAAACAAAAATGTTCGATTTGACCATAATCATTAAAGGTGCACTGTGCAACTTTTTTGGTGGAGGGGGCGCTATCTGCTCGTCTCTATGGCAATGTTATCGCTGTGCCTGGAATATTCCATGGTATGACATTAAACACATCAATCTAGCATTTATTTATTATGGCTGTTTCTATTGTTCAAAAATGCAGTAATTCCTTCTGTGAACAGGTGCGACTCTCCACAGATCTGAACTGTAATGTGGCGGAGTGCTGTGACCCAGTTTAATCTATACTGTGGAACATTCTAGACATTCTAGTTGTGTTTAGTAACAGTTTAAATACAGAATTTCCACAGACTATGAGCAAATATTTATCAGTAAAACTGTTTATATTTCAAGGGTAAATTTAATTGAATAAATCTCAAAAATTAAGAATAAATTTAATTGAATGAATCTCAAAAATTATATTTGTCCCAAGTACGGTTACTATAGCATTTAAGTACCTGGGCATGCTCAGTTTGAAGACTCTGGCAATAACAGGGGAGTTTTGCCATTACGCCACTGCAACAACAACTAGCATGCTAACAGCTATATTTTATAGTTAGCCACATTTTATAATTGCCTGGAAAAATCCAGACTCATCGTTGTTCCGTTTAACAAATACAGAGAGATCTCCTTCTGGATTTCCAGGCAAAGTGAACACAACTTATTTAAGTGTCCCCTTGGATGAGAAACCATAGTTACGCAGTATGACTCTTACCAGAGACATATTGCTGCTCTTCAGATAGGACTCCACCCTCCTCCTCCTCTCCTCTCGCTCCGACTCCATCTCTGTCTCACTCCACACCACCGGGCGACCCAGATCATCCACCTCCACAGCATCATGGGGCCCCCACTTCCCCGTCAGAGTCCCCTGGCTGCCTTTGTAGACGGGTCTCTCCTGCGTTTAAAACAAATATCAGAGTTAAAGGCCCTGTTCCCAGTCCAGATGTACAGTGATACCTCACCTTACGAAATTAATTCGTTCCAGAAGTGGTTTCGTAACGTGAATCTTTCGTAAGTTGAGTAGCTATTTCAATGGAAAAAGTTTTGTTTTTTTATAGTGTAACTTTTTTTTATAGTGTAACACTGTGTTCTGCGTCCTGATTGGCTAAGAGACTAGACCAGGACTAAACGTGGACTAAACCAGGTCTAAACAAGGTCTATACCTGGACTGGACCAGGACTAAACCAGGACTAGATCAGGTGGATTAAAGCGCCGCGTGCGGGTCTATTTCCTGGTTTCTCACGAGTCACAGCTGAGGCAAGCAGCGAGGAGGGGACCGCACGCAGTCCGAGCGCATGAACGAACGCAGGTAAGAGCCACGGTGGTTTAATCCTGGTTTAGACCTGGTTTAGACCTGGTTCAGACCTGGTTTAATCCTGTTTTAGAGGAGGCACGGTTTGAGCACGGGTCTCGTGCTCGCAGCCCCGCGCCGGGTCATGCTGCGCTATCACACACGTGTCCGCCCTCCCCCTTCCCCCCACGCTTCACTATTAATACATTTTGTTGAAAATCTATGAAAGTTTGAGTGTTTAAACGAGAGACAAATGTGAGAAAAGTTTAAATCCAGTCTGAGAAAAGCGTATAATGTGTGTGGCTGAGCGTACATTATTTGAATTTTTGAGATTTCGCGTTTCGTAACTTGAATTTTCTTTCGTATCTAGAGACCAAAATTTACCGTGAAGGCGTTTCGTAACTTGGAATTTTCGTTTGTTGGGTCGTTCGTAAGGTGAGGTACCACTGTATTGTATAAGCAGCTCTTATGGTCAGAATAAGTCTGCTGTGTACTGTCTGCATCCAATTACAAAGTGTTTTATTGTCTGATCATCAGGAAGTGTATGTTAGCTTAGCATGCTAGTTGTTGTTAGCAAACCTCCACTCTGGTCTCTGAGAGTTGTAAAAAGCTTTTATGAACTGGAGATCAACAGATTTGGGTTTTTATCATGGCCCACAACAATGCCGATTGTTTAGAATCAAGAGCAACTGACGACCGATATTTTTGAGCCGATATACTGTATAGGGCTGATGTTCATTATTTTCCTCAAATTTAAATTACAAAGTGACCAACTGCCTTTTTTTTTAACCACAAACCCATAACAGAACTGTACAGTCATGTTTTGTGCAGTTTTCTCTCCTTATTAAAGTGTGAAAATAAGACTTTGTGTGTTTTTAAGCAACAGATTGACCAAAACTAAATATTAGCCTCTGCTAAAGATTTAAGGCCAATAACCGATATGCTAAAAAGTTCAAATATCAGCCCAATATATCGGTCTATAGCCGTGTCTCAATTCCCAGTGTGCACAGTTCGGAGTGTGGTTTTAATGCCACATACGTCACTTCCGGCGTGACAACTGCTGTCCCATTTCGTTTTTGTCCCATGCACACTTAAAATGCACCCTGAAAACCGCAGTTGTTTCCATGGAAATCGGGGCGTGGACCAACTGTGCATCCATGCACACTTCACACACTCATATATCCCAGCCGGCACAGCGCGCTACTTCTTCTATGGGAGAAAATGGAGTCGGCGGCTGCACCTGGTAGTTGCGGGACCTGCCCCATTTCGCCGACGCCCATGCGGTCCGCGGAGTGCATTCGGGACTGTGCACACTTGCACAGTCCTTAAAACCACACTCCGAACTGTGCTCACTGCGAATTAAGACATGACTTATGTCTATTCAGTGGTGAAAGTAGTTTTCATTTCTTACAGGTGCTATAATGTTCAGTGCATCACTTTACCGTAAAAAAAAAAAAAAAAATTTACCATTTTTTTTTTTTTACATTTTACACCTTTTTCATAGATAAATAACTTTCTTAATATACTTAATTATTTCATATATTTTTAGTCAGCATAAACCCTCTCTTACAGGTGCAGGCAGCGCGCCGGCCTCGCAATGGTTTAGGCGACTTTCACGGCTACAGTCAGATAAGTTTTGACAATCCTTGCTTAACAGACTGCAGATATCTCTGCACGAGAGTTTCGGGTAGCTTTCAGTTATTCTCCAATGGCATAGTGTGATTGTGTTTTCTACTTAAATAGCGCATCTTACTTTTTTTTTTTCAAATGTGGGTTTTGGCCACCATTAACCATATTCTCTTAGCTGTGCTGCGTACCAGCTGTGAATTTTATACCGGTGCTGCGTTCTGGTGCGCACTGCTTTACTTTCACCACTGTGTCTACTATAAACTCATCCTGGTGAGTCATTTGAGGAAGAACGTTGAACCACTGCAAACTGTATGAATTGAACTCATCCTGTTTTTCACTTTTTTTAAGACAGTGAAAATCAGGTACAGCTTTTTAAATTACTGTAACATTCCCCAGTGTGGCATTAAATTCCCACCTGCTTATCTCTGCGGAGACAAGCAGGTGACTCCACAAGGTTATTAAAGCTATTAAAACACCAGTCATTTTCAAAGGTTTCCATGGAGACTCACTTGAAAAAGTACATAGTGTCCCGTGAAATAACTCCTCTCAGCTTTTAACTTCTGCGATTGCTACAAAAATACATCTCCCCATGTCTAGTCTCCCTGATTTGCTTAAAAGTGGATATTTTTTTATGTCAGATGCCCTTCCTTGTACATTTAGGGAGAGGTCCTTTGTTTCCTGAAATGTGGAGTCTGGCCAAGATCAATGGAGTTTAAAAGATTAGCACTTAATGACCTCACAAAGCGTTTTGAGCTCTGAGAGGATCAGGGAGGTGGCTTTATTATGTAGTGAAAGTGGATTTAACATAACACAGCACTTTAATGAAGCACAGGGTTTAATGGCTCACAGTGTCACAATTCTAGATTATCCTGAGGTCACTGAACTCACCAGAGACATCTGACTGTTTTTCATTCTGCTGTCGACTCGGAGCAGGCTGTAATCTTCAGGCTGAACACAGAAGGTGAGACACGACGTCACAAACACTAAAACACCTCATTATGGAGACAGTGGGTTTAACACACCAGGCTGTAATTATGGACATTAGACGCAAAATGGCCACTGCTTCTCATACCACAGCGTGCCCAGGGTGTGAGACTAATTATTATTTGGGTCAACATAAAAAGGAAAATATTATGAGAATCAAATGATTAATTATTAAAGCTAGTCCTGATTTTTTTTAAAACAATGAAAATATGTACAATAATCCAGGGCTCTCAAGTTTTGAGCGGGGTCGTGCGTGAGACTGCATAATTTCCGAGGAGCGGGGGGGGGGGGGGGGCTTGAATTGCGTGAGAAATGCCGTGTGAGCGTGTGAACGCGTCGAATTGTCTCTCTCAATGCGTGAGACTTGAGAGCCCTGCTATAAATGTTTGTCTAAAGAGCAAACTTAAACTACAAAGCAACTAATGAGAGTTATGTAAATGAAGTTATTACCTGATGGTTCTCAGTTTGTTTTATCATCACCGCAGTGTGCGCTTAGCAGCTGAAACTACACTCTACAGTCTGCCCAACAACAGAACAATCTATTTTCTGATTGGCTGATTTTTTCCGGGGAGCAGAACGGGGAGGAGGGGGAGAGTTTTTTTCGCGATGCCTGCATAAACTGAGCCACACAGACCGATTTTCTGGGCACAAAAAAAAAAATAAAAAATCAGCGTGAGAAATGCCATGTGTGGCGTGTGAATTGCGTCGAATTGTGTGTGTCACACTCTCAATGCGTGAGACTTGAGAGCCCTGAATAATCACAACTGAACCTGTGTCCCCAGAGTTTAAACCTGCAGAGGGCACATTCTTCAGTATGTGGACAGGACCTGTCTCATGTGAGGCTCAGAACCTCCAGAATTCCCTCCCTGAGCTGCAGAGGCTGCACTAGCACTGATTCAGGATTGGTGCAAGTGCTGGGGTTTAGGTAGAGACCGTTCAGATCAGAGAGAGGCATTTTAGGTTTAAACACACTGGATTTCAGCATTGAGACTGGAAACTCAAATGAGAGAGTCATGTGAGGCTCATTCTGCTTTCTGATTGGAGAATAACCAAAACACCAAATTATAACAATCATTTTTGTAATCAAGACTAAATCAGGCTTAGAATCGTTACGAGTAAAAGCTAAGTTTGATCTGAACATGTTTAAATTGTATTTCGGTACATAGATGGGTCAGTTTATGAAATTTCAAATCAAAATCTTTCATACAGTTCCTTTAAGTCTTTCATTGAGACATTGCATTTTTATTAAAGAAAAGTGACCAGAACATCATCGTTGTGTATTCTTTCCTCACATTACCTGGCCTCTGGGGTCGGTGCTGACGGAGTTGAGTCGTCTCAGGGACGTTTGTCTGGACAGAGAGTTTATTTCCTCCCTGAAAATAACAGCAGCAAATCAGCAAATAACAGAGAAAAAAAGTGGCACAGTTTCATAGAGGAATTAACACATGAGCTGGAGTAATATAATATTTGTGATCCTGGTATTTGAGATCAGGTTGGATGTAATTGGATGTAATAAGACAATCATATCTATACAGCAACATACTCAATACATCAAACAGTAAGGTTCTCCATTTGACAATACAGTTTTTTTTGTTTTTTTTTTAAATAATGTTAAATTCTTTTCTCTCTTAAATAAAGCTGATTTTCCTTATTAAAGGTACATTGTGTAATTTTTCTATTTGAAGGTCTGTCAAATGCTTTGCTCCGTGGAGATGTTATTGCTTTGTCTGGAATGTTCCACAGTATTGTATTACACCTTTTTATCTTCATGGAGACCAAACCAGACCAAGTTACAGGTCAGATCTGTGGAGAGGCGACCCTGCTCACAGTCACAATGCCTGTTTATCTAGGTATTTTTGAGCTATAAAACCACCTGTAACTGAATAAATGTAAGGTAGAGCGGTTTAATGCCATACGGAGGAATAAACCAGGCACAGCAATGGCATCACCATAGAAACAAATTAAACAAAAAAAATGCACACCAAAGTTCTTGTAGAGCAAGAAGTGAAACATATGCACAGCACACTCAGATGGCCGATGTCCAAAAGCTTTTTTTAAATTTCTAAATAACGCTTTGACAAAAAGCCTTCGTCAGATCATTTTTTCTTGCTTTAAACCACAGTATACTGTAAAATAATAATAATAATAATAATAATAATAATAATAATAATAATAAATATAGCCGCAAGCGGCGATGATCGGCCCTTGCTTGCACTAAATTTTGAGTGAAATCTGCCAAAGTATGCACGGATTATCACTTGTCGAAGTTTGATGGCGAGCTGCAAAAACAAACCTGAAATTTGTGGCGTTTTCACAGAAACACCGTTCACTCTTTTAGAACACTTTTAATAACTTTGAATGTCCCACTTGTCTAGATGATCCAGCACGATTCTGGTGAGTCTGGGTCAAAAACCCGAGGAGGAGTTCGTTAAAATACGAGGACAGGAAAATTTGCCTTCGGCGCCGGGTCATGTGCTCGGTCCAATATGGCTGACTTCCTGTTGGTCGCCTAGCAACGGTGTAATATACTTTTTTGTTCCTATTCCCATGATGTATCTGTGTACCACATTTGGTTTGGCTACGACAAAATTTTTGCCGGGCGTCCCATTGGCGACGACAGATGTTTGGCCTGTTGCCAACACGGGTATAGCCATAGGCGCAATGTATTTTGATTTTCCAGGGGGCGCTGTCGACCCATTTTTAAAAGATTTGTTAATACAGATTATTTGTAAATTAATTTTTTCGTGTTCTTGAATTTTGTGCAAAATTTCATGAGTTTTCGTCGGTGGGAAGTACCCGAAACCTGCAAAGGGGGGGGGGGGGGGGGGGGGTGTAATAATAATAATAAGAAAAACCAGAACAATAACAATAGGCCCTACGTTTTAGCGCTTGGTCCTAATTATGCCGCTATCGCGGCAATGGGCAGCACCAGTCTGTGCTATTGGATGCCATGAGTGTCACTATAGTGTGGCATTGAGTGTTTGGAAAAGGGAGAGCGCTTCGCGATTACAATTTTGCCGCCATAGTGGGCACGGGCGGTGCCACCGTGCCAGGTCAGCTGGCACAAGTCACTGACATGAATGCCACTATGCTTGGAAACAGGAGAGCGCTTCGCACTCTGTCTCAGCTCACGCGGGCCGACAATGTTTTGGGGTGAACAATTACAATTTGGCCGCTATTGCGGCCACGGGCGATGCCACCGTGCCATGTCAGCGGGCACCAGTCGTTGACATGAGTGCCAGGTGCTTAAAAAGGGGAGAGTGCTTTGCGCTCTGCTGCGTATGCGAAACAGAGCGCTTCGCGCAAGGTCAGATATGTATGGTGGGGCTCGGTTGTGTAACGCTTTGAATGTGGTTATGAGTATTTTGAAGTGAATTTGCTGTTTTATGGGGAGCCAGTGGAGTTCTTGTAGTACGGGGGTGATGTGATGGATAGTGGGGGGCCGAGTGATGATCCGGGCTGCAGAGTTCTGTAGGAGCTGCAGTTTCTGAAGGGATTTGTTGGGAAGACCAAAAAGAAGAGAGTTACAGTAATCAAATTGGTCATGATTTAGTCCTGGTTAGACTTAGACAAACTTTTTTGATCCACAAGGGAAATTGTTTTGGGTACAGTCGCTCACTCATCAAATATAATGTATAATATATAACAGAGGGTAACAAAAAATAGATGGAAAAGCAACCAAAGAGCAACAGACCAGTGTCAGATGAGACACAATTACAAAAATTAAAAAAAATGATAATAAATGTATATGTACAAATCAGAATAAAATAGAAAAATAATAAAATATACGTAAAATACAATATCAAATAAGATGTCCAAGATGTTTTGTTTCTTTTGTTTGTTTGCTTTTTTTCTTTTTATTTGTTGTTCTACTTGTTAAATGTAAGCCTTTTTTAAATGATTATAAGTGAATGAGCCATAGTGCAAGGCATAAGTCAGGTTCTATGGTTTAGGTTTAGGTTTAGGCCCTCTTTAGTCTGTTTAAACACACTGAACATATGTCGTACAGTGACGTCTGCTGTGAGTCTCACGTTTTCTCGCTGAGCTCCATCTCCAGTTTCTTGTGCTTGTTTTTGTGATGTCGATTTACCAGGACGATGACCACGATCATGACCAGCACCAGAAGCCCCGCCCCCGCCCCAATCATGATCAACAGGAAGCTGTCACCACCCAGTTCGGCCAGACGGAGGAAGGAACGCTCTGAAGAAAGAGAAGCTCATTTAGGATTACAACAAAAACACACAAAGATGTTATAAGAAAAATCATGTGGAAAAAATGTATTGATCGCAGGTGTACAAGCCTAACACTTAAACGTGAGCGTCCGTCAAATGCTCTGCTGCATGGAGATGTTCTTGCTTTGTCTGGCATCTTCCACAGTATCTTATTAAAGCTTTTTATCTTCATGGAGACCAAACCAGACCACGTTACAGGTCAGATCTGTGGAGAGGCGACACAATGCCTGGTTTGTAAATATTTTTGAGCTCTAAAACCACCTGTAATTGAATAAATGTAAAGTAGAGCTGTTTAATGTCACACTGTGGAACATTCCAGGGAGAGAAATGACATCTCCATAAAAACAAGCAGGTGACGAACCCCCACCCGAAAAGTTTCATAGTCCACCTTTAATTCATAGCAAAAGAAAGAAATTAATTGTGTCATTAGAAAGATGTCTGTGTAATCCCTCAGTTGTGTTTATTCACACATAAATATCTTGTGTATTGTGTAAAAGTGTACTCTGTAATTTTCATAAACTCGACCTGAATGAATACAGTGGTACCTCACCTTACGAAAGACCCAACAAACGAAAATTTCAAGTTACGAAACGCCTCCACGTTAAATTTTGGTCTCTAGATACGAAAGAAAATTCAAGTTACGAAACGCGAAATCTCAAAAATTCAAATAATGCGCGCTCAGCCACACACATTATACGCTTTTCTCAGACTGAATTTAAACTTTTCTCACATTTGTCTGTTTAAACACTCAAACTTTCATAGATTTTCAACAAAATTATTAATAGTGAAGTGTGGGGGGAAGGGGGAGGGCGGTGTGTGTGCGCGCGGACACGTGTGTGATAGCGCAGCATGACCCGGCGCGGGGCTGCCAGCAGGTCTAGACCTCCTCTAGACCAGGTCTAGAGGAGGTCTAGAGGAGGCACGGTTTGAGCACGGGTCTCGTTCATGCGCTCAGACTGCGTGCGGTCCCCCTCGCTGCTCGCCTCAGCCGTGACTCGAAACGAAACCAGGAAATAGACCCGCGCGCGGTGCTTTATTCCACCTGGTCTAGTCCTGGTTTAGTCCAGGTTTAGTCCAGGTCTAGTCCTGGTTTAGTCCAGGTTTAGTCCAGGTTTAGACCTTGGTCTAGACCTGGTATAGTCCACGTTTAGTCCTGGGTCTACAGTCTCTACGCAGAACACAATGTTACACTATAAAAAAAGTTACACTATAAAAAAAAACTTGGATCGGGGCCTTGGAACGAATCAGGCTTTTTCCATTGAAATAGTTACTCAACTTAAGAAAAATTCACGTTACGAAACCACTTCTGGAACGAATTAATTTCGTAAGGTGAGGTACCACTGTATAAACATGTTCAAACAAATATAACTTTTACTGAGAACAATTGTAATGCCGATTTATTACATTTATTTATGTTATAATTTGTATAATTTGGTGTTTTGGTTCACATGAGCCTCACATGACTCTCTTATTTGAGTTTCCAGTCTCAATGCTGAAATCCAGTGTGTTTAAACCTAAAATGCCTCTCTCTCTGATCTGAACGGTCTCTACCTAAACTCCAGCACCTGCACCAATCCTGAGTCAGTGCTAGTGCAGCCTCTGCAGCTCAGGGAGGGAATTCTGGAGGTTCTGAGCCTCACATGAGACATGTCCTGTCCACATACTGAAGAATGTGTCCTCTGTCTGCAGGTTTAGACTCTGGGGACACAGGTTCAGTTGTGATAAGAGCACAGTCTACACCAGGCATGGGCAAACTACGGCCCGGGGGCCATATGCGGCCCGTAAAGCTTCTTAATCCGGCCCGCCGAACTTGAAGAAATTATATTAATAAACCTTGTTAATATTTTAATTTCCCTGCAATTGTGGCATTTTCCAATAGCTGGCGCACTACATACATTGACCTTTCTTGAGGTGTGGCGTTTTGCCGTTTATGATTTACTTTTTACCCCTCAGCCCTCCTGTAAAGATGAGCGGTGCTAAGGAAAAAAAGTGGACAGAGAATGTCGAGTGTTTAATAAGGAGTGGACAAGTAAATATTTTTTCACAGAATACTTATCAGCTGCTATATGCCTGATATGCCAAGAGACTGTAGCAGTTTTTAAAGAATATAATATCAGCCGTCACTTTGCCACAAAACATGCGAACAAGCAGTTAACGAAAGAATGAAAGAACCTGAAGGAGAACAGAACTTTCAGTGCTTTAAAATAGTAACTGTTAGTAATTTTTTTTAAAAGCAGTATTTATTAATTAAATTTTCTTTTTTTTAAGAGTCATTTCAATAAATAGCTAAATACTGTGGAACTTGAAAGATGGACATTTTGTTGTAATGCTTTTTAAAAATTTTTATTGAAATAAAGCACATGTTTTCTACATATCCCATGTTATTTTTAGTGTTTTTACCAAAACACTAAATCCACCTGCTCCTGGTCCGGCCCTTCTGTCAAATTTTAGAGCCCTTTGTGGCCCACGAGTCAAAAAGTTTGCCCACCCCTGGTCTACACACTTTCCCATGCATCACTAAGGTTTATCACCAGTGCCAAGTCTCACACTCATCACTACACTCTTTATGGTTTAGTTGGCTGGACATCACTAACAATTCACAGAAAACAGCATTGGTTCATATTTATTTACAAAACCACACTGGGGAACCTTCCCAGGTACCTTAATAATCTCCTTAATATGAGCTCAGGGAGTCACCGGCTTTGCTCCTCGTCACTATTCCTCTTCACTGTCCCTCTGTGCCTCACCAAGTTCGGAGAATCTGCTCTTTTCTCTGCAGCACCGTGGTCTTGGAATCATTTCCAGAAAGATCTTGAATTGCGTTCTTCTGTGTCACTTGATAAGTTCAAGAAAAGTGAATGCGGTGACTCAGATGTGTGTTTTTCTTGAGAGAGATGCAAATGGATTTATAATGTGATACTTTGTGATTTGACCTTTGACCGTTTGACTCATGAACTCTCAAATAAGGCAAAAAATAAATCTTGCATGAAGTCCTGTTGTCTCACCAGCAGAGGGCAGCGTCTCTCACCTGCCACAGTGAACTCGTACTCCATCCTCCCAGGTCCTGCAGCGTTCAGGGCCACACACTCGTAAACCCCGCTGTCGTTCAGACGCAGGGCGCGCTTAAAAACCAGTTTAGTCCCAATCACCAGCGACTCCTCAGGCACGGCCCCGCCTTTCCTGCTCCACACAAACACATGCATGACCTTTAGTGACACCAGAGACAAAACATGACACTCACACCAGGAAAAGAAGAGCTGAGACACATCTAGATATGAAATTAAATACAGCCGCAATATGTTGAGGAAAAAGTTCCACAAGTTCTCAAATAGCTTTGGAATGTGTGCTATTATATTATCCAGACGCAGAAGAGAATCGAGGTGGTGAGTTCCCACACTATGAACATTTGTGTCCCCATGGCAAACATTGAGCCTTGTAATGCAGTATTGATTTCTGAAAAGGTTTTAGCTTGGATGCCCTTCCTGGTAAGACTTTGCCCAGGTTTGGGAATGGCACAAATAGGAAATCATGTATTTTAGTATTTTGAAATCAAACTGGGGCAAAACTTGTCTTGTCATGTCATACAGATGTTGTATAAGCAGCTCGAGGTCAAAATAAGTCAGCGGTGTGCCATTTGTGTGCTAAGGTTTTACTGTGAGAATCAGGACATGCATTGTTAGCATGCTAGTCTGATTCTTTCAATCAATTCAATCAATCAATTTTATTTGTATAGCACATTTTAAAACAGCCAAAGCTTACCAAAGTGCTGAACAACATTAAAGGTGACATAAAAAATCAGGTAGAGTTAAAAAACAACAATAATAACAATGGTGACAACAATAATAACAACAACAATAATAATAATAACAACAATAACAACAACATCAACCGGAAGAAGGTGCCAAGGTGTCTCTTCCTAACTCTGAGTAAAGGCCAATGAGAAAAGGTGCGTTTTGAGCAGGGATTTAAAGTGCTCCAGTGATTGTGCAGTTCTAATGTGCAAAGGTAAAGTGTTCCACAGTCGTCGAGCGGCCACAGAGAAGGCCCTATCCCCTCTGGTCTTCAGTCTGGTCCTAGGGACAACCAGGAGGTGCTGGTCAACAGAACGCAGACCTCTGGATGGGATCTGGGGCTGGGATCTGGGATGGGATCTGGATGGGATCTGGGATCTTTGTAACGTTGTGGGTTGTGAGAGTTGTGAAAAGCTCTTATAAACTCATCGTGGTGAGTAATTAGGATGATCTGAACACATAAGAGAAGTGAGAAAGAACTTTGGAGCACTGCAAACTCTTTAAAATAAACTAGGGGAAAAAATGAAATATATTTATGTATAGTACACAGTTATGAGATAAAGGAATAAAGGCAACAATTCAAAAAATAAATAAAATGAAAAATATGATGCCATGAATGACCTGATGCACCCAAATCTGCGCTGTGTAACTGTTTGGTGTTTCTGTGGATGTGTAATTGCTCTGCCTGCCCAGTCTGACTGTGAGCAGGGTCACCTCTCCACAGATCTGACCTGTAACATGATCTGGTTTGCATTTAATGGCGGCTCCACCAGAAAAGTGACACATTGCACCTTTAAATGTCTCTTGTGCTGCTGTGTTCCACCTGTTCTCCCCATGCTCCTGCAGTGTGGGCCCTGTCACAGTTTAAATGAATGGACTTGAAAGCTGCAGGACGTACAAAGGAGAGGCGGTTTCTGGTTCTACTCCACAGAGAGGGTCAGGTTGCCAGGAGGACTGTGGACATTTACCTGCAGTTTACTTCCAGAAAAGACCAGCTCAAATTTCTGCTCCCAAAACTCCACCTAGCTTCACTGTCTGTGGCTTTAGAATCGACCGAGAGGAGATAGGATCTAAGCAGGAGAAACGCTTCGAAATCACCCCGATAAGACCAGTAATGAGTCTGCGGAGGTCAAAGGAGCTAAGCTGTTCAACAAGTTTGGCTAAATGTGTAAATTGGGTTAAAAAAAAACACCTTATGCCACCTGCTCGTCTCCATGGAGATGTTATTGCTTTGCCTGAAATATTTCACAGTAAAACATTAAAAACTTCTCTTGAATTTATTCTGTTATATATATTTTTATATTATTCCTTTTATAAATTGCCTATTAATTTGTGTATTATTAAAAAAAAAAAAAAGATGTCACTGTAGCGTTCCGTTATGTTCGGCAGACCAACAGTTCTGACCAGCTGTCTGTATAAGTTACACAGAAGATTCAATTAGAGTTCTGTCCTCCAGGGAAAGCTTTGGCAGGTTGTGAAGACTGCTGCTGCTGAATCCTTGGTTTTATTGTTTTCGGTCGTCATCTTCCACATGTTTCCAAACGTCTTCAGTAAGCATAAATCGAGCCTATTGCTTTAGAATGCTGTTGAGCTGTATCTGTGTGTGTTTTATCCAGTGGGCCTGCTCGTGTCTCTAATTAGAATCACCCTGTATTTTAGCTGCATTACCGAGTCTCATCCGAGGCAGGGCTGTGATTAAAAGCTCATCTCTCGTCTCCCGCTCATCTGCTCCTCGTGTGAAAATGCCTCCACTCCTTTTGAGAAACCTGACTCCAAACGCCGAGGCTTTTATTCTGAAATAATTGGGACCCTTCACAAAGAAAGGCTCACCACAGTTTTAACAGTTTTTCTCTCTCTCTGGCTTATTATTACTCAATAGTTTGAAGGGGCCATGTTACTCTATTTTTTAATCTGTTATAGTGTAGCTTCCTTATCACAAACAGACCTGGAGTTGTGTTTTGTTTCATTCACAAACTCTGCATAGTCAGGCTGGGTTCTTCTCTCAAACTGAAAACACCTTGTGATGTCATATAGTAATACAGGAAGTGCTCCATTGTTTTTTTGTTTGTTTGTTTTATTGTTTTTTCAACTTCATAAGAATCATTTAGCTAATTTCAGGCCTAGAATTGCCCATTTCTACAGATCAACAGGCAAAAAGTATGTTATAGTTTCTTGACATCACAAGGTGGAACAGAGACTAATAAAAAAGTGTTACTCAAACATGTGTGAATGAAACAAAACACAACTCCAGGTCTGTTTTTGAGGAGGTAACAGAGTTATAACAGGACTAAAAGCTCACAGGAGACAATTTGGCGTAATATAAAACCTTTAAAGGTCCAGTGTGTAGGATTCGTGGCGCATAGGTGGATGGTATCTATTGCACTTCCTCTTTTGGCTACGGCAGACCTCGAGGGTCACCCGGGCGCGCCGTAACGCGGACAGCTCGCGTACCCGCGCCGACAACTACTGTATAAATAAAACGCGGTCCCGTTCACTGTTTTTTTTTTTTCTTTTCACATGAAAACACACATTCCCGATCGTGTACCATGACATTCTACACATCAAATGAAACCTTACAGTCTCTTTTTGACTATCCAATTCATTTCCCGGCACAACATTCACTCCCAGAGCACATGGGGCTTTTACACGGAAAAGCACAAAACGAGGTTTGTTACTTAGCTTACCTTTGAAGGCCTTGCACAGGTCAAACTCTGTATTTCACCATATACTTGGTCTCAATCTGTCCGTAAGGATCCAGCGAATAAAATCCAGTAAAACAATTTAGTCCAAAACACGTGTTAGATCCATTACGACGTGTGATCCGGCAACATGCTTGTCATCGTTTACCCAAAACCACGAGCCTTGCCGAAGGCGAAGGCGGAGCCCAAATGTCCTTCTGCGGCTCTCGTATTCAAAATGGCTGCCTCTATATGGGGACGATCCCCCTTTTATGCAGGTATATCTAAGTCCAACAGAATACTTTGATTTCATGATGGAAGTGAAAAGGCGTGGAAAACACTGTATTTTTGAATGGGTATCTTCAATTTCGGTAATTAACGGGTAAAAATCTTACACACTGTCCCTTTAAATGGTGCAATTGTATAACTTTTCTGGTGGGTCCGTCAAATGCTTTTCCCCAGTTTAGTCCTCGGTCTAATAAGTGGTCTCGTCATTTCATTATTCACATTATTCATATTCATATTGTATTCTCTTCTATCCGTAGTATAAAGTTTTTTCTTGTACCATTTCCAGGTGACGTTGGAGACTGGGGGTTGTCCCTGGGCGTCACACAGGAGCTCGGCCTTCTCCATCCCTACAAACCAGTGCCCCGACCCGGCAATGATCTTCACCTCTGGAGGGTCTGAAAACAACAAGGAAACAGTCAGAGAGGCTCATTTGTTTGTTTTTGTTAAAGGTGCACTGCGGAACATTTCTAATGGAGGGTCCGCCACCTGCTTATCTCCATGGAAATGTTTGTCTGGAACGTTCCACAGTATAGATTAAACTATCATGAGGGAGACGAGCAGGATAAAGCACTATGCTACATTACAAGTCAGATCTGTGGAGAGTCGCCCCTATTCCCAGAAATGATTGTATTTTTGAGCAATAGAAACATCTGTAATGAATAAATTCTAGAAGTATATGTTTAATGTCAGAATGTGGCACATCAATATTAATATTGGTTAATATTATTATATATTATTAGTATTAGGATTATAATACTCATGTTGTCATCATTTTATCATCTGTTGTGTTGTTTGTTGGTGGGGCAAAAAAGACATTAAAGAATAGTGTGCAGCATTCTCCTTGTGGCGTTGTCTGCTCTGCGTGTCGCTCTAATGCACCTTTACCTCGGCTGCTCACATCAGTGTGAATACGGCAGATTCACACGTTGCTATTGCAGCATCGCAGCTGCAATATGGGTGGGGATTTATGGTGATGCAGCGTGCAACAGTGGCGCCCGAGGGTCCAGAATGAGGACAAAATGTAAAAAATGAGGACGCATAACAGAGGTCCGGACTAAAGGCTCTAAAACCGGACTGTCCAGCCGAAATCCGGACGAATGGTCACCCTAGGAACATGTCTAATGAATATGATTTGAGCCAGAAATGCTTCAAATGAATCCAGTGATGAATTATGGACTTAAAAACTGCATCACAAACACAGGAAATATCAAACTGGATTTTTGGAGTTTGGTGAAGCTCAGAGGACTTTCTACAGAGGATCACTGGAACAGCGTGAATTACATTTTGCATCATTTTTGTTTAGTTGATTAGTTGTATACTTAGGGTTTCACAATTCTGCATTATATTTCAACAACCAAAACCTAAACAGAACCTTTAAAGAGATTATGTTAAAGGTGCATTGTGTACTTTTTCTGGAGGAGGGTCCGTCAAACGCTTGTCTCCATGGAGATGTTATTGCTTTGTCTAGAATGTTCCACAACAGATTAAACCCATCTACGTAAAGGGAGACAACTATAGGGTACATTATAGGTCAGATCCTACCCTATTTACACAAAGAATTATTGTATGTTTGTTTGTTTGTATGGCGTTAAACCTTTCTATTTCCATGGAGACCAACCAGACCAAGTTGCAGGTCAGATCGGTGAAGAGGTGGCAACCCTGTTCACAGTCAGAATGTCTGTTTTTGTAGGTATTTTTGAGCTATGAATCCACCTGTAATTGAGTAAATGTAAAGCAGAGCTGTTTAATGTCATACTGTGGAACATTCCAGGCAGAGCGATGACATATCCATAGAAACAAGCAGGTGACAGGGGATGGGTTAGGAAGTGCACTGCTAGCATTCTAGTAGTTAGTCCGCCCTAGTATCAGAGAGGTGAGAAAAGCAAATGCAAACTCATAATGGATAAAGATAGATGTGTTTAATGCTGTACCATGGAATATACCAGGTAAAGCAATAACATATCCATGGAGACAAGCATGTGGCACCAGAAAAGCTGTGCAGTGCACCTTTAAGATGAATGAACTCTAAATGTCGAAATGGTGAACGGCAAATGCAATAGTACACAAAGTTGCAAAATACATTCCAACAATGTTTCTCTGAAATAAGGCAATCCTACAGAGCTGCATTCACTGTGTGTCAGATCCTTTAGCGTTAGAGTCGACGAGGGCAGAATGCAGCTGAACCAGTCCAAGAGGCTTTGGAGCGAGCTTATAATTAGCACTGCTTAAACAACGTCCTTCCTGTGACTCACTAATAAGAATAATGCATTTCTCTTAAACAGAGTTTTTTCAACAATCAAGAGCCGTTCAAGAGTCATTCACTCTTTACACACGGTGGAAGTGTTTTGCTCAAGGGCTGCAGGGCGCATTGTGAGTAACCTTTGTGTTCAAGAGAATATTTATGGCAACAAAGTAATGGGCTCCACGTGGCTGAACCCAGAAACAACCACAACAATCACAAGTCCCCTGTAAACAGAAGGTTCAAACACTCCACAGATGCAGGTTTATGTCCTACTGTGGACGATTAGAGACAGTGAAGCGTCAGTGTGGCGCCAGGGGAAAAAAATGTGTGTGTCCTTTGGCAAGACACTTCACCCACACTGATCAGTATGAATGTGGTGTGGTTGGTCAACGAGACGGCGCAGATGTGGCTATAACTGTAACTTTCCACCTCTGAGTGTGGAGTGAATGAATAATGCACTTGAACAAAATCAGAGGATCTTGAAAGGCAATATATAAATGCAATGCTTAAATTTAGTGCTGTCAGGCGATTAAAAAAATTAATCTAATTAATTGCATTTTAACATTTTTTTTAGGTGGTTTATTGTGGTCTCCCACAGGGCAAAAAAGGTGCCAAAGGTGTGATTTATAGTGGTATAGTGAAAAGACTGCAGAGTTCCCCTTTAAGTCTTTAAGTTTTTGGCTCACTTTCTTTCTCTCCGTGCACACAAGACAAGACTGTTGGCAGACCCCCATTCCCCCTCTCACATTACAGAACATTCATTAAAGCTCATTTACACCATTCCACTATTAAATGGCGAATATTTCTGGTGCCAAAAGGTGAGCACGTACAGTAGCTTTCCATGCAACGTCAATAAATAATATACAAAGCTTCAGATATACAGAGAATACAAATAATTGCCTGTACGAATTACTCATGGCTCACATGACCCCCGGAACCCGCGGGTTTGCCAGATCGCACCAGATCGCACCGCGGGAGGAGGGAGAAGGCGGCCGAACGTGGGTAAGTAAATGATCAGGTTTAGCGATTTGGATGGGCAAAACTGGCGCTTCTAAGTGTGCAGCCTTAGTCACGGCAGAACACGCTGGAGAGGTTATGGGGAACTGAAAAGGGTCACATGCTCTCCCCGGGGACTACACTCTTCGGGACGGACTTGCTCCGTCACATTTTTATAAATAAACCTGGCGTTCAAAGGCCCTGCACGCCAAATTTAAAATGCACACCCACTGAATTGCCGCTCATAATTAACTGCGTTTTTTATAACGCGTTATACCCTACTTAAATCATTTAATGCTTAACAATAGCCAAAGGAACAACATTACCATGGCAACAAGCAGAAGGCCCCCTCTCCAGCCCAAATAAGAGTGAGGTTCGTGGAGATGCAAGCCCACTAACAGCAAGGTGCATGTTACGGTACGTATTGTGGCTTTAATTACCTATAATTGTCAAAGCAATGCATATTTTAAAAGGCCCGTAACAGACCTGTAGATCAGTGACGTGTGGTGAGGGTCATGGCTGGTGAGTCATTGATGTCATCAGTGATGTCACCAGGTGTCGGCAAGCAAATTTGGCCCTGGGCTAATTTCTCTCCCTGTAAGTGGCTGGAGCTCGTAATATTTTTGATGTGAAGCTGAAATTAATTATTATTGATCAGTGCATTTTCCAGAGCGCACAAGTAGCGTCATTAATTAAAATAGTGACATTTTTAGCGTGATCTGGCTGGTGGACTGCTCATGTTTAAAGAGGCTTCTTTGCAAATTTTTCAGGTCACAATAGCCCATCTGAGTCCAGACATTGTCACCGCAGGTTGAGAAAAGAAGGCAGGAAAAGCAGAAAAGACGATTTCGTACCAGCTGTTTGAAAAGAGCGAGTCTTTTGTACCATAGTCTGGAGAAAACCTCTTGCGTTGGTCTCTCTTTAATTATAACCTCCTACTTCAACTGAAAGTCCAGTTTAAAAAACTGCTTGAGCTTTAATATGAAATCTTCCATTTAAAAAGTAAAAAAGAAAAAGTTAACGGACTTGCTAACTCTATATTGTATCTTGCTGTCACTTATTCCAATCCACTGCCCCAGGAGTTGCAGAAGAATCCCTCGGTGCCTTTTCCCAGCCGCTTTAGTGCAGTATCTGTCAGTGCTGAGCTACAGCACAGTCAGTCCATGTGAGACACGAACGGCCAGTGCCTCTCCGCACCAGCATTTGAACGGCAAAAGTGAAAATTCAGCGATTTTGAATTTATAAAAATTAAAGTTAAATAGAAAATAACTTTGTAGTATAAATCATTGGATCAATATAACCATTTACTTCTTTTTTTCTCTGCCTCACCTGCCTCCAATGACTGCACATCACTGCTGTAGTTATGCCTTTTCTTTATCTGCAGTTGTATTTGGAGTGTAGCTTCATCTTATCATTTACCCATTTGCCTTACATATCGTACAGCTTATGTGCATTGTGTCACTTTTCTGGTGGAGGATCCGTCAAATGCTTTTCTCCATGGAGATATTATTGCTTTGGAATGTTTCACAGTATGGCATTAAACTTTTCTTAAACAATGAGATCTTCGTAGAAAGAAGAAGGTGATGGACCCCCAACAACAAGTTACACAGTGCACAAGTTACAAAACATGAATTATTACCAATGCTACAATGTCACAAAAACAGAAGAATACATACAGTATATGGATCTTTTTACCATCAGTACTCAATATTCTACAATATTCTACTGTTCTATCCAGTGTGGCATTATCACTTATAGTGTTTCCCAGAGCTTAAAACTGTCAATAGAGTTTAATGTTTAGACTCCCCTCACATTCATCACAGACCGAGGTCAGGCTGAGTAAACGGAGATTAGTGCCACTGTCCACCTCCTCACGTCACATACAGATACAGGCCTGCCTGACACCCAAAATTATATCACAGCTGCAGATTCCACCTTTTTGTACACTATCATTGCTCCTTTAGCATCGGAAACCCAGTGTGTACCTTTAGCTAAAGCTAAAGCTGTCTTAGTTAAAAGGGCCCATGTTACATCATTTTCTGATCTGTGTTGTTCTAATGTTGTTTCCTCGTCACAAACGTACCGGGAGTTGTGTTTTGTTTCATTCACTCAAAAAAACAAACAACAAAACAAACAAACAGAAAACACTTTGTTCCAACTTGTGATGTCATGTGGTAATACAGGAAGTGCTCCACGGTGTTTTCAAACGAAAGTTACATATGTAACTACGGTTCTATGAATCCCTCCTGACCGCCAGAGGGCGATGCTGAAAGCACTGAATGACTAATACCAGCTATGTCACGAAGAATCATGATAGGGATGCACCGATCCACATTTTTTCACTTCCAATCCGATCCCGATACCTGAATTTAGATATCGGCCGATACCGATACTATTCCGATACCAAAACTGTTTGTTTTCAATATTATCATCATTATTGTTTAACTACAAATAAACTCATCTGTACAGGCAGTAGGCCTATGATATGAACAAGTGTATGCATGTGTGTCCCTAAAGGAAACTTGAGGTAAGTATAGGTCATAAAAGGACGTCAGAAAAACAGGAAATCCTGTGATATTTGCCCCTCGTGCACAACGAGCTGCAGCGTGTGAGCAAAACAGCCCACATAGAAACTGCCATGTCTTCCATCGCTCAAAGAAGAAATCCTACGAACAGTCAGGAGCACTCGTAAGAACAAAAAAATCTACTGTTTTAGAATATTATTACTCTGATAATGCCCCCATGATTGTAAGTTTTATATTTTCTTAAATTATTTCATGTATGAAATGTTTCCTAGAGCCTGTGTCTATTGGGTCGGACAGACATTCTACAGGCTGCAGTGAGCCTCAGTCTGGCCCAGCCCTAGTGCTCTCCATATGGGCCACTGGTCACCGCGCTGGACTCAACACCCCCATGACCCCCACCTCAGCCCCCCTCCCTACGCCATTTACCGTGGGTCTGCTGCTTATTTTAGAAAGTTTATGACTTAAATCTTCCCTCCCTGAGTGTGTTCATGTGAGTTTGGTCATTTGAAATTGCCGCTGAAGCCGTAAAACAGCTGTAGTCCTCATCACTCTCTCCGTTTACGCGCTGCCGTCACGTATTCATCGCCTATGCAGAAAGCATCAGCTGAAGATAGAGAAGTCATGTTTAGCCTATGTGAAATATTAGCGAACTACGCAAATTATTGCCCATAATCAGGACTAATAATGGTAATGGTAATGGTCACATCTTTATATAGCGCTTTTCCACCTTCAAGGCACCCAAAGCGCTTTACAACAAGGAACCAATCACCCATTCACACACACATTCACACACCAGTGTATGCAGACACTGGGGGCGAGGAGGGTTAAGTGTCTTGCCCAAGGACACAACGGCAGCATTCATCTGTGGGAGCTGGAATCGTACCAACCAACCTGTGGGTCAGTGGATCTGACCGCTCAACCACTGATGTTTCTTATGTCAAGAGCGGGATTTGAACCGCCAACCTTTGGATCAGTGGACAAACGCTCGACCAACTGAGCTACTGCCACCCAATAGAGCATACATGACCTAAAACAAGCAGAAGTTTCATGCCTCTTGGGCTTTTTCATTGGTCGATGTGTGCGTTTGTTTGAGAGTACCGCTCGCCAGCAAAAGAAAGCTCTTCAAGCTCCTCCATGTTTGAAAATTGCAGTAAATTATTTCTTTAAACGGATGTGACGAAATATTACATACATCTTTACCGAGGGTCGCATTCGCACGGGATTAATATTACCTATGGTCATTCCTCCAGACCGTTTTACAGAAGGTGAAACTCGCTGTAAATTTCACAGACATACTCCGTTATGTTTACGGACACCCCATAAAACTAATCCCGTTTGAATAGAGCTTTAGACAAACTTTACTGATCCACAAGAGAAATTATTAGCTGCTCCAATGGACAGATGCACATCACACTAGCGAGACCAAAATGACTACGTGATGCAGCTAAATCCTACACATTTCACTAATTAAGAAAATAAAACTGGAAATCAGCGCAAGTATAGAGCAGTGGATGACTGGATGTGTACTGGTGGCAGTGAAAACGGGAGTTAATGGACAAAATGGCATCTTCGAGAGGGCAAATGAGAAGGATAAACAACTGTGAAATGATTAAGAGCTCTGTAAAGACAATGTTGCATAATAAGTGCGCTTTAATCATAACTGTGAAATCACAATCTGGTATCCATGGGTTTCAGAATGATGGAAAAGTATGACTGTTGTCATAGCGATTAACAATTTGAAACAAAATATTCTAGTCTCTCATTTGAATGGTTAATAGTCTTCACATAACAGGAAGTTGAATGAGTCTTTTAGCTCTGAAATAGAGTTTGAAGTTTTAGTATTTTGATCACACTACAAGATACTAACACAATGCATTTGTTTGGGTACAAGAATCCAATAACAGGAAATAAAGCACACAAAAAGTAGAGAGAAATTTCAGGTCCATAATTATGGTTCTAAATAATGCGTGTAAAGAGGCTAATGTATGGGTGGATGAGCTCCTGTGTCATGGATCACTATAATGGTGCTAATTAAACAGCTGGTGACTTCAGACTCGTCTCCAACACAAAATCACTGGAGGTAAAAACAGGAGTGGCTTTGTAAATGGCACATTCAAATGACATTCTAATAACCTCATAATATTCAAAACCAAATCTAGAACTTTGCTTTGACCCCTGACCTTACCCATGGGCACAGTAACGTCATGTGTTCACTGCTATGACGGTATCTGAACCAGCAACTCTCCAATAAATAACAATAGGATGTGTTCATAGGCCCTTTAATTACAGAGATTAACCAGAAACGAGGTCAACACATCTGCCAAGTGATAGTTAAACAGAAAATTCCACCAGAGAATTCTCCAGCTCTAATTTGTGGCCAAACCTCCCTGTCAAAGTCTGATCTCGCCAGATCTCTGAAGCTAAGGAGCGCTGGGCCTGGTTAGTACTTGGATGGGTGACCTCTGGGAATACTGAGTGCCTAAGGTGTCCTTAGACAAGACTCACAGACCTCCTCCAGCCCCACTGTCCATCCCACCACCTCTGGTCAGCTGATGCAAACGCAAATCTTCCACAATTAAAACAAAGCACTGGACCTTGCAGGACCAAGCCTTTGCCACGGCTGTCCCCACCCTCTGGAAGTCGTTCCCCCTTCACATCACAAACTCAGACTTGCTGAACACCTTCAAAAAACAGCTCAAAACACACCTTTTCCTCACAGCCCATAAACCCCACACATGATGGCTCCTCATTACTGTTTTGTCTGTCCTTGTTTTAGTGTTACTTTATTCTGAAGCATGTTTTTTTTTTTTTATTACTTCACCCACATGCCTTTAGTATGAATGTGGCACAGACTGGCAGCCTCAGTTCTGTCAGTCTGCTACAGGGCAGCTGTGGCTCCAGTAGTAGCGTACCACTGCAGTAGGGACTGAATGAATAATGCACTGTGAAGCGCTGGTGTCTAGATTAAATCCCATGGAAGAAGAAGATTGACTTTATTGATCTCACACAGGAGAAATTGTCCTCTGCATTTAACCCATCCTGTTATTAGGAGCAGTGGGCTGCACATTACTGCGCCCGGGGACCATCTCCATGATCTTCTTGCTTAGGCTTGGTCAGGACCTCAGCTGGAGGATTTTACCTGGTGCATGTTTTGGGTTGATGGGGGAAACCGGAGTGCTCGACGGAAACCCACTCAGACCCGCCTAAACTAAAGTGATTCTAAAATATTCTGATGTTACAGCAGTGCTTCTCAATTATTTTCTGTGACGCCCCCCCTAGGAAGAAGAAAAAATTTCACGCCCCCCTTCCTGCGCGCGACTATAAATAGTATTATTTGTCTAGAAAATTGTTATAAGAACACCATTGTATCCTTTTATTAACATTATAAACAAAAAAAAGAAAGAAACTTACAACAAAGACTGCACTGAGGACTCAAATATTAATGCGTTTTTAATGCAGCTTTGCGCACATTTGTTTACGTTTTACAGAAATGAAACTTAAAACCACCTCATTTGCATAAGCTAAAAGCACTGAAAAAAAAAACCGCTCTCTCCTTGTGCCACTGATGCGTCAGCTTCTGTCGGACTAAAGGACACGACTCAGTGGAATATAGGTGTTTTTTCTGTGACAGAGGATGTTTTGTTAATGGTGAGACTGTGCGTAAATCGCATGTGAGAACGCCACTGCCAACTACTGTTGTTGATGTGCAATTACACTTAGTTCTAGTACAGTACAGCAAAAAAACATGTTTCCCAGGGTCATAGGGCATCACGCCACGCCCCCCCAGGGGGGCCCGCCCCACTATTTGAGAAGCACTGTGTTACAGGAATATGGCCTATATTTTACCAATCCTCAATTTTCTAAAGTTTTCTATACTCACACTGAACCTCCAGGATGTTGGAGATCCTCTTGGCCTGGTCGAAGCCTGGATGCCACACCAGACAGTCCAGCCGTTTTCCGTTCATGGAGCGAAGGGGGTGCAGGGAGAAGAGAGAGGTGACAGCTCCACTCTCACTGCTCCTGTTCTGCACCTGTCCCACCAGAGGAGAGTCCCACGACAGGCGAGGAGGAGGTCGGCCCATGGAGCGACAGGAGGCCGCCACACCGAAGGACTGACCCTCACGCATCACCACCGGGTCCAGGGAGGAGATGGGGAGACCTGAGAAGAGAGAAAGAGATGAATTATAACGAGTGAGGTTAGGGTTTTTCTTCTGGGCTTGCAATTCATTAAATGTTATTAGCTACAGAAAGTGAACAGTGTTTTGATTTTGTGTTGCTTTGACAATATGCTCTACGCTAGTCAGTGGGGAAGAAGGACTCAAATGTTACTTAAGTAAAAGTACAGATACTAGAGAAATACTCAAGTAAAAGTATTAAAGTGCCTGTTTAAAAAGTACCTTAAAGAGTAAAAGTATTTGGAGGTCATATAAGACTTCTGCTAAATTCTGATTAGCAGGACTTTCCACTTCTGTGTGAGTGACAAGAATCTAACCACGAAGAGGAAATGAGAAACTAAAAGGTCACTCAAGGGTCACTCAAAAGTCAATGCACCAGAACATAATCCATCAGTGAGCAGAAGCACATGCTGCTGTAAACGCTGTAAATGCTACAAGTAAACGCTTCACTCGTGCGCTTCCTCATTGTTCAGAAAGAGGCCTCTCCATTCGCACGGATTTGGACACAGAGTTTATTGTGACAGAAACAATTGTGAGTTTTGTGTTTGTTTGTCACGGAAGGGTTGAGCAGCTCACGCCCCACTGACAAAACAAACACTTTAGATCAATAACAGAGAGAAGAGGAGAGGGAGGAGGTGGGGGAGTAGTACATATACATACTATTTAAACCATTTACACCATCTACACTATTTACAAAAACAGAAGCCCAAATGAGTCACCCCTCCTTCACAGAGGCTTCCTCCTCCCCAAAGCCCCAGCACTCCTCAAAGTCCTCCTCATCACTGTTCATGGAGTAGATGCCAAACTCTAGCCTGAGTCTGGCCTCCACCATCCTGACAAACAGAGGCTCACACTGACCCTGCAGCCTCCACCTCCCGCTCACATACACCACCATCCTGACAGAGCCTCACACTGACCCTGCAGCCTCCACCTCCCGCTCACATACACCACCATCCTGACAAACAGAGCCTCACACTGACCCTGCAGCCTCCTCCTCCTTCCGCTCACATACACCACCATCCTGACAAACAGAGCCTCACACTGACCCTGCAGCCTCCACCTCCCGCTCACATACACCACCATCCTGACAAACAGAGCCTCACACTGACCCTGCAGCCTCCTCCTCCTTCCGCTCACATACACCACCATCCTGACAGAGCCTCACACTGACCCTGCAGCCTGCAGCCTCCTCCTCCTTCCGCTCACATACACCACCATCCTGACAGAGCCTCACACTGACCCTGCAGCCTCCTCCTCCCGCTCACATACACTGCCATCTTGGCCTTTCCGAACAGGAAGCTCAGCCACTGGCCTCTCCTCCTGCTCTGCACAGAGTATCTGAGCCCACACACAAACACCTGTGCATTAAACACCTGCCCCACACTTCTGAAAACTGCCCCCTGCAGGTGGACCAGCTGTGTCAGACACACACACTCCCAGAAACGTGTGCTGCCCACTGCTCCTAATAACAGGATGGGGTGGTGGTCAAGGAGATATGTTCACAACTCAAACAGGGCCTTAAGGTCAAACACTGGAGTGATGGGGCTTTCTGTGTCACTGGCCCCAGACTCTGGAACAAACTGCCCTCGTGCACCATCACAGACTTTGGCCTCATTCAATCCAGGCACAAAACTCATCTATTCAGACTGGCTTTTAAAGGAATATTAACTTTTTTTTTACAATCTGAGCCTTATTTCTGTAATAAAACAAGTAGTTTTACTCACCCATAGCACTTTGGTGTCATATGGAGCAGTTTCATAGATGTTGTGGTGTTGCGATATCCGTTAACGTGAGTGCTTGGGGCAGGTGATTGCAGACACCAAATAACACAAACGTTATCACTTTTCAAATTACAGAAGCTCAATGTCTTAGTCTACACTTTTGTTTGAGTCAAAAGTGGCCTGTAATCCGATATTTATCCATAATTTCGAGTAGATGAGGAGGACAGTGCGCATGTGCGGAGTCACAGCTGATTTGCAGATAAGAAGACGCTCAGAACTTTTCTGTTGCGAGCGACACATGGCAGAAGATTGGGACTTTGAGGCTGAAGAGGACTTATGGAGGACTGAGGACTGAAGAGGAGTATACGGATGAGGAGACAGAATGGATACGGAAAGAATGAAGCGGAGACAGTTTTAGGAGCAGCAGAGAACAGCGGCACATCGGTTTCACATTACTTCTCAGAATCGTGCGCTGAATCCGCTGGCCTTCTTTCTTTTCCTTTGCTGGTAAAAAACCGTCCTGACTGAAGTGGGTACTGCAAACACGATGGTCCAAACGTCTTACAGCTTTGCCTTTCATGTTTGGGTCCCGAGAGCTGAGAGCGAAATCAGCTGTGACTCCGCACATGCGCACTGTCCTCCTCATCTACTCCAAACTATGGCTAAATCTCAGATTAGAGGCACTTTTGACTCAAACGAAAGTGTAGACTAAGACATTGAGCTTCTGTAATTTGAAAAGTGCTAAAGTTTGTGTTATTTGGTGACTGCAATCGCCGCCCCAAGCACTCACGTTAACGGATATCGCTAAACTACAACATCTACGAAACTGCTCCAAATGACACCAAAGTGCTATGGGTGAGTAAAACAACTTGTTATATTACCGAAATAAGGGTCAGATTGTAAAAAATGCAGGGACACTTGGTACAATCTGAGGGGAGAGAGGGAAAGGCAGGAGGAAGGAGAGAGTGAGGGTAGAAAAGTGTGGTGTAAGAGTTGAGGAGAGGGTAAAGAAGTAAAGGAGTAAACATGAGCAGCAATCGTCTTTGTAACTAAACAAAGAAAGGCAACACCCAGAGAAACCACAACTAAAAACAGACAAGTGAAACTCCGAACACTGAGGATCTGAATGATCACAATGTTAACTCTACAGGGAATATTAATGTAATAAAAAAGTCACATTTACAGGACAGAGCAGAATGTTTCCTGAATGTCTTTAGAATGATGTTGAGCTGTATCAGAACAAGTATAAGAGTACACAGACTAGTATACGCCCACGGACCACTGAGAGATTACACAGATATAAAGGCTGATGGTATCCAACTTTAAGTAAAACTCACCCCGACCTTGAAATCAAAGAGAGCAGAGAAGTTACCTCTTTGGACTAAAGAGGGTACAGAGTATAAAGATTTGGATAGATTGATTGGCCGATATATGGGGTCAATATTTGCACTTTTTAGCGCATCAGCTATCGGCATTAAATCTCAGCACAGGTTGATATTTTGTTTTGGTCCACCTGCTGCCTAAAAAGTATAAACATAAAACTTTATTTCAACAGTTTAATGTGGAGAGATAACTGCACAAAACAAATACACAGCTCTTATGTGGGTTTGTAGCCAATTTATAGTACAGTGGTACCTCACCTTACGAAATTAATTCGTTCCAGAAGTGGTTTTGTAACGTGAATTTTTCGTAAGTTGAGTAGCCATTTCAATGGAAAAGGCCTGATCCGTTCCACTGTTTTTTTATAGTGTAACATTTTTTTTATAGTGTAACATTGTGTTCTGCGTCCTGATTGGCTAAGAGACTAGACCAGGACTAAACGTGGAATAAACCAGGTCTAGACCAGAACTAAGCCAGGTCTAGACCTGGACTGGACCTAGACTAAACCAGGACCAGACCAGGTCCAGACCCGGACCAAACCAGGATTAAATCACCCCACGCGGCTCCTGTGCTCGGCCCGTGGCCCGAGCGTAGACCCCTGAGGGAGAGGCTCGTTCCGGGCACCGCGGCTCCATCCTGCGCCCGCAGCCCCGGTGTACGCGCGGCCTCGCACTGTGTCGCGCACCTCTCCAAGGCAGCGCCGCCGGATGAGCGTGTTGCTTGTGTCTCCACTCCCCTCGCGCGTTCGGCGCCATATTGAGCCGTGTCTACCCCCACGCTTCACTATCAACACATTCCGTTGAAAATCTATGAAAGTTCGAGTGTTCAAACGAGAGAGAAATGCGAGAAAAGCCCAACTCCAGTCTGACAAAAGCATAGAATGTGTGTGGTGAGGCATTTACAGCCCTAAAACATGTAGAACAATTGCAAAATACAAAGTTGTCCTACCTCGCGCACCTCTCCCACTGCGGGCCACCTCTGGAACCTAACCCCGTGTGTGTTGATAAAGTGTATTTACGTTTCGGGGCGTGCATTTGAGCGCGCATTAATTGAATTTTTGAGATTTCGCATTTCGTAACTTCTTTCGTATTTAGAGACCAAAATTTAATGTGAAGGCGTTTCGTAACTTGGATTTTTCGTATGTAGGGTCTTTCGTAAGGTGAGGTACCACTGTATATCATTTGTGGTAAAAAATCAAAACCTGTCCTATGTGCTGTATATATAATGAATGCAAGACAAACAAGTTAAATATCAGGTGACATCCTATCATAGTACCACCCTGGAATTCAATGAGCTCCTGAGAACAACCCATTTTTCACAAATGTTTGTAGAAAGAGTCTAAAACAGTCTACATGCCTAGCTGCTTGATTTTATACACCTTTGGCCATGGAAGTGATTGGAACTCCTGATTTTGATTATTTGGATGGGTGAGTGAATGATTTTGGCAATAGTGTATATGGCACTGATGCATTTATTTTCTGTCGCTCTCCCCAGATTCAGACGGAAGAACTGGTTTATGGATAATATGAAGATTGTAAAAAGGAAACTAATGTTAATAATGTTAATGTCTGGGTTTAAACTCGTATGAGCCGCTTCAAGCCTATAGATTTTAATATACTTTCTCTTGTTATTTAAACGGTGCATTGTGTAACTTTTTGGTTGAGGTCCATCACCTGCTTGTTTCTATAGAGATGTCATTGCTCTGCCTGGAATGTCCCACAGTGTGACATTAAACAGCTCTACTTTACATTGATTCAATTACAGGTGGTTTTATAGCTTAAAAATACCTGGAAAAAAAGGTATTCTGACGATGAGCGGGGGTCGCCGCTCCACAGATCTGACTGGTAACTTGGTTTGGTTTGGCCTCCATGAAGATAGAATGGTTTAATGCCATACTGTGAAACATTCTAGACCAGGGGTCGGCAACCTTTACCACTCAAAGAGCCATTTGGACCCATTTCACACAGTAAAGAAAACACTGGGAGCCACAAAACCCTTTTGAAATTTAAAATGAAATAACACTGCATATAACTTTTTTTTTTTACCTTTGTGCCATAGAATTACATTACATGAAATGAACGAACTAAAATAACATATATTTTAATTAAAATACAGTGGTCCCTCGCTGTTTCGCTGATTTTTTAATTGTGTATCAACACGCATTGTGTTCTGCATCCTGATTGACTGTAGACCTTTGTCTTTGTCAGTCATTCTCCTCCGTGTCTCCTGTACAGAATGTGTTCAGTTTGCCAAATTTATTTAAATGTGATCACGAGCAGTGTGTCTCTGAAGCAGTGAGGACTGAGCGGTCTGGCATTTGGGCACATGCCAGAAGGGCCGTGGCCGTGCGTCTCAGCTGGGGCTGGTCGCGCCGGTCATGCTCTGTCACGAATTTGACCACGATGAGCAGGTGCACATGTCCGCGCGCACACTTCTCCGGGTGGTCAATGCGCATCGGGAAGTAGCGGCAGTGTTTGCGCATAACGAACTGGTGGAACCTGGAGTCCAGGCAGCGGAACCAGTCCTGAGAGCGCACGGATGCGTTCTCACTACAACAAAACCCGCAACAGCGCAGCGGCGCCAGGCGCCTCGGTCAGAGGGACTATGAAATACACGCATATTTATACACGCAATATAAAGCTGACTACTTCACGGATTTAGCCTATCGCGGGTTATTTTTACAACGTAACCCCCACGATAAATGAGGGACCGCTGTACTGAGCCGCATCAGAGGGATCAAAGAGCCGCGGGTTGCCGACCCCTGTTCTAGACAAAGCAATAACATCTCCATGGAGAAAAGCATTTGACAGACCCATCAACAGAAAAGTTACACATTGCACCTTTAAGTATTTATAATAATAATAATAATAATGAACACTCAAAGACTCTTTACAGAGCATTATTTATTCACTCCACACTTCGTGGTGGTAAACTACTACTGTAGCCACAGCTGCCCTGGGTCAGAGTGACAGAAGCGAGGTTGCCAATCTGCACCATCGGCCCCTTCGACCACCACCATTCACTCACACACCAGTGTCATACTAGGCAATGTGGGTGAAGAGCATTGCCTAAGGACACAACAACGAGTTTTTGCAGCTGGTGCCCCCCTGTGGCACCTGGTTTTCCCAGCGGTCTCCCATCCAAGTACTGCCCAGGCCTGGTTTTGTTGCTGGGCGTCTGAGATCTGACGGGATCAGGGTTTGATACGCCGGTATGGCCACTGTATAGCTTTGTAAAGTGCAATAGAACAATAATATAAACATAGACTGTATATATAAATGGACATACCTAACCTGCTAGCCACCCAGTTTCAAACAGGAAGTGAGCCTGGGCACACTTCCTGCTCCACTGACTCAAATTCACTTGGCCTCTCTCTGTAACTGCTGGTGTCAGACTCATCATTTTGGTTTTAAAATGGTCGTAGTAACACACTCTACATCCTGCCGTTTTCATTTCAATATTTCGTCTCTAGATCATCCATCCATCCATCCATGTTCTTCCTCTTATCCGGGGCCGGGTCACGGGGGCAACAGTCTAAGCAGGGACTACCAGACTTCCTTCACCCCAGACACTTCCTCCAGCTCCTCCGGGGGGACCCCAAGGCGTTCCCAGGCCAGCTGGGAGACATAGTCCCTCCAGCGTGTCCTGGGTCTTCCCCGGGACCTCCTTCTGGTGGGACATGCCCGGAACACCTCCCGTGGGAGGCGTCCAGGAGGCATCCGGAACAGATGCCCGAGCCACCTCAGCTGCTCCTCTCCACGTGGAGAAGCAGCGGCTCTACTCTGAGCTCCTCCCGTGTGACTGAGCTCCTCACCCTATCTCTAAGGGTCTCTAGATCAAGATAACATTAATAGCAGACCAATGAGGACTCTTCTTTCCCCGAGGTTAGCAACAGGTTTGATTGACAGTTGCTAGGGCCCGCTCCCTGCCAAACAGCAGTGCAGGCAAGAAGGGGCGTTACCTTTAACAGCCTCACTCAGGATTGGCTCTTTGGTTGCTATGACACTTGAGGGCAGATTCACAAATATGCAAGTTTGCTCCAAATTCCCCCCCTCTATCTTCCAGCCTCGATAAGCTTCATTTGACTGGAACCAAACGCTATGGTTGACGTCACGCTCCCTTAGTCCACTTCTTTATACACTCTATGGTTATAACATAATAGAAAGATAAGCTAAATTCTATTGTCCCACATAGCAGAAATTTATATTCGCACATTTTACTGTACTTTTAAAATAGCACAGGACATTAACCCAGAGGATTAATTTTAACCCATTAACCCAACCCCAGAGGATGAGAGGCTGCTGCCCCCTTCAGGCCTGGAGAAGAAGACAGTCCTCCAACCACGGTCAGGGTCTGAGACAGGAGTGGTTTAACAAACATTTAATTTTGACTTAATTTGGTGGGATAATATCTGTTGTAAATTTAAATGATGAAGAGATGAGAAGAAAAGTTGAAAAATATGTTGAAAATTACAGGAAGTAAGGAGCTCTATTTTAGAAAGTTCAATATCAATTACATGACACTACTAGGGAGAAAAGTTCGGCACAATTTACACAAAATAAACACATTTATTATGATACTTTAAAGATTATTTAAACTAAAGATTCTATTTTATGGCATCGCCCATAGATGTTGATACAACGCACTGCTGCTAAAACATTAGTAAAAACATATTGATTGAGATTCACCAGTGTAACGCATTTGTCATTACCAAGTCTTTAAACTCAGTAATGACAAAAGTCTCAAGTCATGTCACACCTGTCACACCTGCCATACCTGTCATAACCGTCATTATCAAAACAAGACTCTTTCAAAACACGACACAAAGATACACCATGGGTATCCGGGTAGATTGTAGTGTCGTAGTCAGACCGCTCTTGGTTTGAGTGAGAGCATATTTCATTACGGCCACTGCCATTGGCAATGTAAGTGTCATTAAAATGCTTTATGCAGAAAACAAGTTAATTTTGGTTTAGAAAAGGTTTTATTGTTTTTTGTATTGAAAATTATTGTTTTGTTAAATAATTTATATAATCCACCCAAAGGACAAAACACCGAGCCACAAACAAAGCAATGTGGTCTACTCCATTCAGTATAGTGAAGACTGCAGTGAGCGCTACACTGGAGAAACAAAACAGCCACTTCACAAGAGGATGTACCAACACAGACGAGAGAGTCAGAGTGGACCGTCATCTGCCGTACATCTTCACCTAGAAGCCACGGGCCATTCTTTTGAGGACAGTGAGGTCCAGATCTTAGCCAGGGAAAAGAACTGGTTTGAGAGGGGAGTTAAAGAGGCAATTTTTGTCAAAAAAGAGAATCCTTCTTTAAACAGATATAGGGGAGTTAGACATAACTTGTCTCCAATTTATAATTCGATTATCAAACCAAAGCCAAAACAGACAAAAGAAACATTAGGGCAGACAGGTCAGGGCCAGAGGGGTGGAGACGGTCGTTAGGTTTGAATAGGTATGCTAAACTAGACGCCAGAGAAATTCGAAAAACAAAAGAAACAAATTAGTTGTGATAGTTTCAGGACAATTTCAGTGTAGTGAGCTCCTCCCTGCAGCTAGATATAAGGAGTCTCGAACCAGCACTAGAACCAGAACTGACGAAGCGGCGAAACGTTTTCGACCAAACAAACTTTGTCCAGTTGACAAATTGAATTTCTTCTTTTATCATATTTGCATTTTTGTAGCAGGTCGATCATTTTTACTTGGTCATTTTATAAGTAGCTCACAAGCTGAAAAAGTGTGGGCACCCCTGTTCTAAACGAAACAATTATCTCCACTGGTGAACCAAATGAGAGATTCATGTTAGGCTCATTCTGCTTTTTGACTGGACACTCGTCGTGAACCAAAACACTAAATTAAAAATTATAGATTGGCCGTCATGTACAATGTTTTTGTAACTAAGAATAAATCAGCATTACAACTGTTATTAGTAAAAGCAATTTGATCTGAGTGTGTCTCTGTACATATTCTCATCTGTATGTACTCAATAACCTTCACTAGAATCACTTGGATCATTTCCGCCCTTGGAATTGTCAATCTCTACTGAACTAAAAGAAAACGGTAGCTGTCAACTTCAAAATGACCACATCACAACATCACAAGCTGGAACAGAGCATGTTGAGCTTTGGAGATGTGGAAAGAATAAAGGGTTACTCAAACATGAAACAAAAACAACTGTTTTGGACTACAACATTCTAACATGGCTTAAAGCTCACAAGAGTCAATTTTGCATCATGTAGGGCCTTTAAGAAAATAAAATTGGAGAATATAGCAGTGGGCATGTACAGGTGAAAACAAGGGTTGATCTGCAAAATGGCGTCTTGAAAATAAAAGATTAAAGATTGCTCAACCATGCAGAAATCACTCCAAATACAACTTCAGGTCAGTACATGGTGAGGGGAAACTACTATAGCCTGATTAAAGGCTAAAGGCTGAAAAGTATATTTATTTATTTGATTATTTTTTTATGTTTATTTGAGCAACTTGCAGGTTCCATTTAAGTGTAATTTCACAAATACAAACTCAAAATACAAACAAATACAAACTTATGTCACATGTCTCTGCAGTTCCTTTTGCTCAAAATGGAGCAGGTGGAAGTATAAACTTATTTACTCCTGCTCCATATTCTCACACATTCCATACTGACAGCTATTATAATATATATAATATAATAATATAATACAATATAATATAATACAATATAATATACATTTCTCATCGTCCTGTACAACTCTACATACTATATACATATATATATATATATACATATACACACACACACACACACATACACACATAGACACGTACACATACATATATACATACATACATATAAATTTAAATTTATTTATTTATAACGGACAGTGCATATTGACCAACAATTACTGTATAACATGCCAGAATTAGCCAAAAGGTTAGTTTTCATCTGTTGTCCGATGCCTGGTGGACACATGGCTCCCTGGAAAGTGCAATAATTGTTATACATCAATAAAATACATATTAATTAACACATAATCACAAATTTTACAGTGTAGTAAAAGTTGCAGGCAAGGATTAAAAGTATAAGAATCAGTAAAATGAGCAGTGGCAGTGGCAAAACAAGGGGCACAAGTTAAAAAGAAAATGCAGGATAAAAGCAATACAAGACAGAGTTAAAAGAACATTAATACAAAAAAAAAAAAAAGAGTAAAATATTAAACAATAAAAAACATGAAAGGGTGAACACAAGATGGCAGCGGCAGTAGTTACACACACACACACACACACACACACACACATATATCCCCTTAACTCATTCTATGTCTGAATAATTATCAAGTATAATGTTTTTGATCAGATGTTTAAAACAGTGTTTATTTCGGCAACTCTTTAACTTCATCATTTAAATTATACCAACAAATCCACTCCACATCTTGTGATGCACATTTTTTTGCATGTTGTATGGAAAAATAATTTCTTAAAATGTAATTCATTTCTTAAGTTATAATTTCCTTCTCTGTTGCTAAATAATATTTGAATATTTCCTGATAGTTGTTTATACCAGGCTTGATACATAATTTGCAAGGTTTTAAATTTAACCAGATCTTCAAACTTTAAAATTTTGGATTTGTAAAACAACACGTTTGTATGTTCTCTATGTTCTACCCCATGTAGAATTCTCACAGCCTTTTTTTGTATTTTGAATAATGAATCTGTATTGGTTCTATATGTGTTTCCCCACACTTGTAGCTCAAGTCGGGAACAATCATTGTGCTGTATAAGATATGGAGGGATTGAGGGTCTAGAAATAATCTTGCTTTTCCGATCACTGAAACATTTCTGGCCACCTTTGATTTGATGTTTGAGATGTGAGACTTCCAATTTAATTTATGATCAAGTATCACTCCAAGAGATTTGAATTCATCAACTCTTTCTATTTCAACGTTATCAATCAACACTTGTTTGATTTTACTTCTCTATTTCCAAATACAATAAATTTAGTTTTTGTGACATTTAATGAAACTCTATTTATATCAAACCATGTTTTTATCTTACTCATTTCAGCTGTAACTTGATATGTGAGTTGTTGTATATTGTCTCCTGAGCAGGTTATTGTTGTGTCATCAGCAAATAATACAAATTTTAATTAATCAGATATTAAACACAAATCATTTATGTAAAGCAAAAATAATTTTGGACCCAATACGGAACCCTGAGGAACTCCGCTTAATATTGTTTGGTGTATTGATTTATAATTCCCAAGCTGAACATACTGGCACCAATCAGATAAATAAGAAGTTAACCATTTTAATGCAAGACCCCTGAAACCGTATTTACCCATTTTTTCAATTACCCGTATTTTCCACACTACAAGGCGCACCTAAAAGCCTTCAATTTTCTCAAAAGCCGACAGTGCGCCTTATAATCCAATGCGCCTTATATATGGATCAATATTGGTTAATCATGGCTACCGTAGTCAGCCACTACTGTAGCTTCTATTCTATGCGCCTTATTATGTGGTGCGCCGTTCATTGAAGGTGCGCCTTCGATGCGCCTTATAGTGCGAAAAATACGGTAGTATATCATGGTCGATGGTGTCAAAGGCTTTTTTTAAATCAATAAAAATCCCTATTGTGTATTTTTTCCTGTCAATGTTGTCCCTTATATTTTCAATGAGATCTATAAGAGCATGTTCAGTTCATCTATTCTTTCTAAAATCATACTGGTTTTCGCTTAGGATTTTAAATTTATCTAAAAAGGAATCCATTTTTTTGACAAAAAGTTTTTCAAAAATTTTGGAAAATTGTGGTAGAATTGAAATGGGCCTATAGTTAGAAAAGATATGCTTGTCTCCGGTTTTGTAAATTGGGATAACTTTTGCAATTTTCATCTGTCTTGGAAACTGTCCAGAGGTAAGTGATAAGTTAAATATGTAGGATAGAGGAAGTGAAGTTTCATTGATTACTTTTTTAATAATGGACATATTCAGACCATCACAATCTAATGATTTTTTTTGTTTTGAAACTTAACAATATCAACAATTTATTTTTCATTGATTGCTCTAAGAAACAAAGACTTAGGGTTTTCCAAAATCAACTGTTTTTGTGGTTCGACAAGGTTAGTACTAATACATGCTGCCAATTCTGACCCTATGTTTATAAAAACCTCAATCATTTTCTATTTCATTAATATTTTTTATTTCTTTGCCATCATTTTTGAAATATTTAGGTAAAAAAATGTTTTTGGATCCCTTTTTAAGAACAGAATTGAGGACATTCCATAGCCCCTTAGTGTTATTCCCGTTTTCCTCCAATACTGCATTATAGTATTGTTTTTTACAACTCCTAATAATATTTGTAAGTTTATTTTTGTATGTTTTATAATTACCTTCTGATTCATTAGTTCTTTTAGACATATATATTTTATAAAGCAATTTTTTCTTCTTACAAGCTTGAATTAGCCCTTTTGTCATCCAGGGTTTGGACTTTTTCTTCTGCTTATTTGTCAGTATCGACACAGGGCAGTAGTAATCATACAGAGTCAAAAAAGTTTCCAGGAAGTTACCATATGCTGCATTTACATCTGATTGATTAAATATTTTTTCCCAATTTTGATTTTGCAAGCTTATCCTAAAAGCCTGTTTATTTTCATCATTCATTATTCTTACCTGTCTTAAATTATTATTTAATTCACCTTTTCTGGTTTTAAAATTTTTGCTAAATAATACAATCACCGGTAAATGGTCTGATATGTCGTTAATAATAATGCCACTAACCATTTCTTCAAACATATTTGTAAATATGTTGTCTATTAATGATGTGACTATTTGTGGTTTTCCTAGTTGGTCTAGTTATTTTTGGATAAAAGGAGTTACTGTATAAGGTATTAACAAAATTTTCCGTTGGTAAGTGAGATTTCATTTTCAGTAAATTTAAATTAAAATCCCCACAAATAAAAACCTCCTTCGTATCCAAATTAGTAAATATTTTATCTGTAGTCTCTTTTATTTGCTCTACATTTGACCCTGGGGGTCTGTAGATACAACTTACTAGGATGTTTTTAGTGTGCTCTAATTGAATTTCAAAAGACAGACATTCCATAACGTTATCCAAAGCAAATGTCATATTTTCAACAACATGTCCATTAGGGGTGTGCAAATTAATCGTCATGACAATGCATCGCGATACTACCTTTCACAATATACTGCATCGATTCTTGATGCCAAAAATAAATTATTATTAATTAATAATTAATTAATTAATTATTAATAAATAAATTAATTATTAGTTTGTTTGTTTTTTTTAATAAATCCTGTGCACTTTTTTCTTTGTGAAAGGGTATTGTTTGTTATGATGGTAGCTACCTCCAAAATGGCAAATGTTTGAACATCATTTTTTGTTTTAGAAAAAATCCTATGCACTTTTTTTGTTATTGGTTTGGTTTGTTTGTTTTTGTTATTCAATAAATTCAGTTATGAATTGAGTTGCTCAGAGTTGTGTATCAATTGAAGACACTACCCAGATACACAGCCACTGATATTTAAGTTATTCTCTTTTTTTTGGTACATTTTCACTGAAGTATGTCGAATATATTGCAATGCATCGCAATAATTCAAGTATCGTGATGCATCGTGATAGTATCGCATCGTGGCATATGAATCGTGATTCGAATTGAATCGTGACTTCTTTGCCAATACCCACCCCTAATGTCCATGCAGTTTATCATTTACATACAACGCCACACCACCTCCATTCTTACATGTTCTGTCTTGTCTGTACATTTCATATCCCTCAATGTGATAACTGTCCAGTTTATCCTCATTCAACCAGGTTTCAGTTATTGCAATAACATCAAATGTCACGTTGACTTGGTGTAAGAGATCTTTAATATTTTCAAGGTTTGCATTTAAGCTTCTTCCATTTAAATGAATTATCGGTCTTGATTAAAGCTGATAACTGATGTTCTAGATAATATTTACAGTCATTGTTTAGGTTGTTGTAAAAGTTCAGATCTGGGTCAATGTCATTTGTTAGATCATTCATGAATGTCTTCATCATGTCATATTTGCGTAATACAGTAGGTGTGCTTTAAACACGGCTTTAAGAAACCTAAGACACCTTCACCTTTACTTATAATTATTATCCAGACTAAGCCACTTGAGCCTCTTCTCACGTGTTGAATGACTCTTGCTTGAGTTCAAATCTCCCCTAGAGAGATACTGTCAGGTTATTGTGATGGATTTTGTGTCTTCTTCCGTGTCGTCTCGTGCTCGTTCGGACATGCCTCAGATCAAGATAATCAACAAAACCTGACTACAATTTAACCTCTGATGAACTTTCCCCAAACTGTAAACACAGACCAACTGATCCCACTGATTTAATGTAATCCCAGTGTGTAATGTAATAAAGGTTTGAGCAGTTATTCACATGATTTTATATTTATGAATCAACCACCAGGCACCACACAGCAAAAAGCAATCTCTAAATAAGTTTAAATAACAACGTGTTTTGAGTGGGTTCAACTTGACTCAAATCCTAATAAAACTTTCTTAATTCAAGTAACACCTTCTACTTAACACTACTTACTACTACTTAGTACTTACACTGCAAAAAGAGATATCTAGGTTAGTTAAAATGATTTAAATTAATTACTTTATTTGAGTAGATTCAACTTGACAAGTGAAATTATCTACCAATAGAATAAGTGTGCTTTTTCATTTATTTTTTTCAGATTTTCCTTCTTATTTTAAGTGCAAAGACTTGTTTTTCTCATTTTAAGTGTAGCAGATGTGTTTGATATTTTCATGAAATAGTTTGATAGTTTGTTGGATTTCACACATATTGTTGCACAAAACTCCACTGCGTATGTGCCTGTCAAATATTTTGGATATGGTATTGAAAGACAAAAAGATTTGATGCTGATAAATTATTTGCAATAAAGAAGTTTGACACTGCATGTCACTGTTCTTGAATTAAGAATACGTTTCTGTTTTAAAATAAGGAGCAAAGATGGGTTGCTCATGTGCAGAACAATGCTGCAGCTAATTTCTGGATCAATTCAGCTCAAAATAAGTTGCAATATCTCACTTAGAGATAGCTTCTAAAAAGAAGGCTGCGTTTCTGGCACTACCAAGATATTGTGTCTAGTTGTACTAAAAACTAGAAATACACTAGATCATTTTCCCCAAAACAAGACAATTTAACTTTCTTGAAAATCATTTCTTGCAGTGCAGTACAAAAAGTCTTCCACTGGTTAATCATTTTACTTGCCAAGGGAAATTTACTCAAATCGTGATACAACTTTCTTAATTCAAGTAACACAACTTTTCGATCTCCTTCTAAAGACACCACCCGGCACTGCACCCCAAAACGCAATATCTAGGCAAGTTAAAAGGACTTAAATGAATTACTTTATTTGAGTAGATTCAACTTGACAAGTAAAATTATCTACCTATAGGATGTGTGCTTTTTTATTTTATTTTATGTATTTATTTATTTTTTATTTAAAGGCAAAGAGGAGTTGTTTTTCTTAAGTGTAACAAATATGTATTTTCATATTTTAAAGGGACAGTGTGTAAGATTTTTACCCGTTAATTACTGAAATTGAAGATACCCATTCAAAAATACTGTGTTTTCCAAGCCTTTTCACTTCCATCATGAAATCAAAGTATTCTTTTGAACTTAGATATAGTCACATAAAAGGGGGATCTTCCCCATATAGAGGCAGCCATTTTGATTACGAGAGCCGCAGAAGGACATTTGGGCTCCGCCTTCGCCTTCGGCAAGGCTCGTGGTTTTGGGTAAACAACACAAGCATGTTGCTGGATCACACGTCGTAATGGATCTAACACGTGTTTTGGACTAAATTGTTTTACTGGATTTTATTCGGTGGATCCTTACGGACAGATTGAGACCAAGTTTATGGTGAAATACAGAGTTTGACCTGTCCAGAGCCTTCAAAGGTAAGCTAAGTAACAAACCTCGTTTTGTGCTTTTCCCTATAAAAGCCCCATGTGCTCGGGGAATGATTGTTGTGCCGGGAAATGAATTGCATAGTCAAAAAGAGGAGACTGTAAGGTTTCATTTGATGTGTAGATTGTCATGGTACACGATCGGGAATGTGTGTTTTCATGCGAAAAGAAAAAAAAAACAGTGAACGGGACCGCGTTTTGTCGGCGAGGGCTCGCAAAGCCCGAGTGCGCGCTGATACGCGAGCTGTCCGCGATACGGCGTGCCCGGGTGACCCTCGATGTCTGCCGTAGCCAAAAGAGGAAGTGGAATAGCTACCATCCACCTATGCACCACGAATCCTACACACTGTACCTTTAAGTGAAAAAAAGTCTTGTCCCATTGGTAGATAACTTGTCAAGTGAAAATTTACTTTAATCATGATAAAAAAAACTGTCTTAATTCAAGTAATGCCAACTTTGGTAGATTTGAATTGAACTGAATTGCAGTGCACCTAAATAAACATCTAAACCTGGATTAAATCAGACGTACACAAGGACTATCATGGACTTAGATATAAAACTGAGAGCAGCGCTGATGATCTGATAATGATACTGTGTGTCTTATTTGGTTTATCCATTCTCTTCCCACACTCACAGTGTCAGTTTCTTCCACGGATTCCAAAGCTTATTCGAAAAAGTATCCAAAAATAAGACAAAATGGTCATGTCAATGGTTCGTTTCTATGGATACATCAGTGCTCTGCCTGAAATGTTCCACAGTATGACTACTTTCTATTTAATCAATTACAGATGGTTTTATATCTCAAAAATACCTACAAAAACAGGCATTCTGACCGTGAGCAGGGTCGCCTCTCCACAGAACTGACCTGTAATTTTGTCTGATTTGGTCTCCATGGAGATAGAAAGGTTTAATGCCACACTGTGAAACAATCCAAACAAAGCAATAACATCTCCATGGAGAAAAACCCTCCACTATAAAAGTAACCCAATGCACCTTTAAGACTAATATTATTTGGTGTTAAAAATTATAGTCATCTATTTAAAAAGTTTTAATTAAAGTAAAATGTGTAAATTGGTGGAGGGTGGAGATGTTATTACTTTGTCTGGAATGTTTCACGTTACGGTATTAAACCTTTCCATCTTCACAGAGACCAAACCAGAGCAAGTTACAGGTCAGATCTGTGGAGAGGCGACCCTGGTCACAGTCACAATGCCTGTTTTTCTAAATATCTTTGAGCTATAAAACCACCAGTAATTGAATAAGTGTAAGGTAGAGCTGTTTAATGTCATACTGTGGAACATTCCAGGCAGAGAAATCACATCTCCATAGCAACAAGGAGGTGACGGACCCCCATCCAAGTAAAGTTACAAGTTAATTTTTCTTTTAATTTTCCCTAGTATCAAAATAGAGACTATTGAATACAATTTTGACTAGGGATGCAAATTATCGGTTAATTCATTAACTGATAGTTGATTGACCTTATCGGTCGATTAACGATTAACTGATAAGCGGCGTTTTTCACCTGAATTTGAGTGTTTCAATAGGGTCTTTAAGAATATAAGCTATAGTAACATAACACTGAGTCATGAATATATCATAGTATTATTATATTGTATATTCCTCAATTAATTATTCCTTAGTAAAAAGCAGACAAATGTATTGATGCTGAATAACAAAATACAGTAATCCCTCGCTCTATCAAAATTTTTTTTTTATAGTGTAAAATTTTTTTTATAGAGTAACATTGTGTTCTGTCCTGATTGGCTAAGAGACTAGACCAGGACTGAACGTGGACTGGACCAGGTCTGAACCAGGACTGGACCAGGACTGGACCGGGACTCGACCGGGTCTAGACCTGGACTAGACCAGGATTAAACCACTGGGGCGCGTGCTGGTTTCGCCGCGCCCCGCGCTCCAAGCCGCAGGCCAGCCGCGCGGGGCTCGGGGCTCGGGGCTCGGGGCGCGGGCTGCGGCGAAACCGGCATTCCGGGTTCGATCTCGCCTCGCGGTACACCCGGGGCTGCTGAGCAGTGCCGTTGGCGCCTGCGGTCGGCTGTGAGTCGAGCTTGGCGCAGCGCGGTTGCCTTGTTTCATGACCACGCGGGTGCGCATGTCCGCGTGTCCGCGGTTAGCGGTTAATTACAATTAATGCATTTTGATCGACCAACGTCTTAATCGACAATTAACCGTTAATCGATTAATTGTTGACATCCCTAATTTTGACCCATCTTTTAATTCTCTATTGTCCAGATTTGACCCAGGATATTGGTCAGGAGCCTTGGGGATCAGCCTCTGTGCGTGTTTTAAATTCATTGATAAAAATGTAGATTCTCTGTCACCCAGAATCCTTGCAAAAGTTTCCCAAGATTGACCGTGTCTCATGTCTCTTTCCTCGCTTCCTTCTTCTTGATTCCTCAGTCCTCCATTTTTCAGATGTCAATCAAATGTGTCGTATTAAGTGGTGTCCCAGAGAAAACCACGGAAGGAAGGAGTAAACCTGAGGGAGGCGTTCAGGGCAGACATCAGAAAAGAATCCTCTCTCTTCCTAGAGAGGACTTCCTCACCCATTTCTTGCAGAATCGAGGAAGGAAGTGAGGAAAGAGAAATGTTGTTCTCCCAGTGACCCCTACTTCACATGTGGATACAATCACAGCCTTCTCAAACCTGATAAGCTACTGTTTTATAAAGAAAAGTACAATTATTTTCTCATTTAAAACGCGGTACAAAACAGTAATGACAAAATACTTAATATGGGCAATTAGCATGCCCTGGGGATGCCCGTTCAGTACTTTCAGCTCCATAATCTGGTATTCATCTTATATCTTACATGAGTAACTACAGCACGATGGCAAAGGTTGATATGAAAGAAAACACCAAAACAAAATAGTGGAACTTTACAAAGGTCATTGAAGCAGCCCTTTGATCCTGTAATAATTAAAATGGCTCAGTAGGTGTGTGAGATGACGAACTGTAATTGACTCATTATGACTGCTTCCTCTGACAGGTGACTTTATGATGACAAATAACCCATGGACTCACACCCGGGCTGCCCTCACTTTGCGCTGAATCATCATTCGAGTTGGTACAATTATCAAATCACAAAGACAATTATCAGAGGGACTGTGTCCTTATATAGAAATCTTCTTTAGACTGTAGACTACAGGACTACATTCATAAAATACCCCCTACAACTGTACAACAACTCACCTGTCCTGTCAGTGATCATATCATTTTTGAACTGTTTTCTAAGCCTCCTGGTGTCAGTTTGTCAGTTCAGATTTCAGTCTTTACTTAAAGCTCCTAGAGTTGTTTACAATCTCCACAGTGTGCACTTTTACTTTTTAAAACATTAACTTCACTTATTACCACAATCACAAAACTTCACAATCAGAATCTGTGGAGTTTGTATGTTGTGTCTGTTACCAGTCAAAAGTTTGGACTTTCATTTATGTTTCTTCTTTATTTCCATGGTTACGTACACTGTGGATTCTCACTGAAGGCATCAAAACTATGAATATGTAGTAAACAAAAGATCAACTCAACATTCTTTTGAAAAGTAGCCACCCTTTGCTTTGATCATTGCTTTACACTTTTGGCATTTCTTGACCCTGAGGCACAGCTGTGAAGTGAAAACCATTACAGGAGACTTCATCAGGAAGCTCACTGAGAGAAGGACAAGGGTTTGCATGCACTGTGAACAAAGCAAAGGGCAGCTACTGTGAATTAGAAATATTTTTTTAAAATGTATTTATCATTTCCATTTTTTTCCCTTACAACATAATTCCAAATATATTGCTTCATATACATTTGTTGTCTTCCTTATGTGCACTAAAAGGTGCACCATGTAACTCTTTGGCTGGGTCATTGCTTTGTCTGGAATGTTCCACAGTATGGCATTAAACAGCTCTACATTACATATATTAAATTACAGGTGGTTTTATAGCTCAAAAATACCTAGAAAAGCAGGCTCTCCACAGATCTGACCTGTGACCTGGTCTGGTTTGGTCTCCATGAAGATAGAAAGGTTTAACGCCGTACTGTGAGACATTCCAGACACAACAATAATGTCTCCATGGAGATGAGCATTTGACGGACCCTCCAGCAAAAAAAGTGACACAATGCACCTCTAAAGAAAAAACTGAATGAGTGAGCAGGTAGTGTGCGTGCAGTACTCACTCCAGACAGTGAGGGCGATGGTGCGCTCAAAGTTTCCGTTGGGGAAGGTGGAGATGTGGCAGGTGTAGACTCCCTCATCAGACACTTCGGTGCTGGGGATGAGGAGCGCCGAGTTTTCCGTGGGGCTGCTGCTCTCGAACCTCACACGGCCAGCGTAGCGTCCAAACTCTGAAGAGGAGATCTCATTATAGAAAATTACCAAAACATTACAGAAAAATTATTGTGAATTTGTTTTCCATTTAGTTTCCATTTCAATTGGACAAAAAAAGACTTAAGGGTTGGTAAGTTACATCTCTTACGAAACCGTGGTTTTAAAAAGTAGGTCTACAATTACAGCAAAAATATGAATTACAAAAATATTAGTCTCGTTCTCGTGGACCTAACCTCGTGTCTCATCCTGTGCATTACTACTGAGATAATGAACTTTTACTTCTTGTCCATTTTCTTTTTAATGTTAATTTTCTGAAGGTAATCAAACCAGGTTTTCTTGCACCTGACAGTGGATTGGCTGTAGACCTCTCCATTAAAAAGACCCAAGCTGATCATTGACTATTAGAAATGACTAAATCTTGATTTGTATTCAAATCCGATTTGCTGAAGGAATGGCCATAATGTCTGCTTGTCTTTCGTTTGTTCTTTTGTTTGTTTGTTTGTCTGTTCGTCTGTTTGTTTGTTTGTCCATTTTATGTTTGTTTGTTTGTTTGTTTGTTTTCCTCTGGCAGCATGGTGGCTGAGTGGTTAGCACTCATGCTTCACAGCAAGAAGGTTCGGGGCGCCCGAGCCTTTCTGTGTGGAGTTTGCATGTTCTCCCTGTGTCTGGGTGGGTTTCCTCCGGGCACTCCGGTTTCCCCCACCAACCCAAAACATGCTCCAGGTAAAATCCTCCAGCTGAGGTCCTGACCAAACCTAAATAATAAAATCATGGGGATGGTCCCGGGTCATATATAGAAAAAACTTCTCCTGTGTGAGATCAATAAAAGTCAATCTCCTAATCCTTAACCACTGTAAGGTGCTTTGTGTTACATTTTCATATGAAAAGCGCTTTATAAATATTGTTTGATTGATTGATTGATTGATTGATTGAATACAATTCTTTTTCATTTTTAGTCAAACCCTGGTTACTGAAAATAATAAAGTCTAGTTAAATTGGAAAAAAAAACTATAGGGTTAAAAATACTAGCGATGCACTTCCAAATCAGTTCAGCAGATATCTTGGTTGGACACAATGATGTAATAAGACTATTTCTTTATTTATTGTAGCTGGAAAGAAAGCGCTATAATGTTTGAAAGTTTTTATACAAGGCTGTTCTGTAGTTAAAAACAGCCACATACCACATTTGGATGAGTTTTATTTGTATTTTATTTGTCATACTCGTGCTCCCCTCCTTCCTTTCCCCTGTGTGTGTGTGTGTGTGTGTGTTTGTGTGTGCATGTGTGGGTGTGTGTGTGTTTGTGTGTGCATGTGTGGGTGTGTGTGTGGGCGGAGTCTCCCAGGACCTGATTCACCTGGTGGGCAATCAAGATCACCTGGGTATATAAGCCCTGCTCACCAAAAAGACATTGGCCGTTTCCCAATTCACCGACGGCACGCTTGTTAGCGTCCTTGGAACGGGATATGCGTCATATCCGGCGCGACAAGGGCCGTTCCATTCGTTTTTTTCCCCCTGCACCGTCAAGACGAGCTCTGAACGGCGCCGTCGTTTCCATGGAAATCGGGGCGTGGACCAAGTGTGCAAACATGCACGCTCCGCACACTTAAAAGCCCCAGCATGCACAGCGCGGGACTACAAAGACCGACTCGCCAGCGACATCCACAAGTGAGAGTTGCGACGTCACTATAAAATATACGTACTGGTTCACCTCACCTACAACTATGCTACATGAAACTCTTCATAAACTACACTAAACATGTGTGACGGTAGCCGTAACGGCATAGATCACGGCACCTGTATTACCGTTCACATGCTTTCCCCCTTACACTTCTATATTTCCTTTGCTGTTGTAATGCTGGATATTCTACAGTATCGCCATGTCCAGCGTTTACTCTAAGCTGCGCACTGCTCGCACATTCTCAGCGCACAAGAAAACTTGTGCAGCGCACTGTAAATCAGGGATGAAAGAGCTTTTATTCAGCCGCGGGGGCATTTTTTTTATATCTGCAAAGTGCGAGCCGCGCGGGGGGGGTTCATTTCGGATGTGGAGTTAGTGTGTTTGCTCAGACACATTAAAAATTAGGGGGAACATTGGCCATGTCCCAATTCCAAGTATTACTAGTCGCAATAGTATAATATTTTTGTCTTTAGGGAACAAGGAGCAGACCACCCGGCTCATTGAGCTGAGGCGGGACCTGTTCAATTTCGCAGGCGGCCATGTGAGAAACGTAGTGCACTAAGGACAGAGCGAGTGTGCGCCGTCTCGACGACAGACCGACGGCACACTCACAAGCGTGCCGTCACTGAATTGGGAAACGGCCATTAGCCGTGTCTCAACTCCCAGTTCGGAGTGTGCACAGTTCGGAGTGTGCACAGTTCGGAGTGTGCACAGTTCGGAGTGTGCACAGTTCGGAGTGTGGTTTTAACGGCGCATATTTCACTTCCGGCGCGACAACTGCTGTCCCATTTCGTTTTTGTCCCATGCGCAGTTAAGCTGAAAACCGCAGTCGTTTCCATGGAAATCGGGGCGTGGACCAACTGTGCATCCATGCACACTTCGCGCAGTCATATATCCCAGCATGCACCGCGCGGAGAAAATGGAGTCGGCGGCTGCATCTGGTAGTTGCGGGACCTGTCCCATCTTGCCGACATCCATGCGGTCGGCGGAGTGCACTCAGGAGTGTGCACACTGTGAATTGAGACACGGCTTCAGTCAGACTGTTTTGTTTGCTGTTTTCTGTTTTGTTTCGTTACCCCTGGACTCCTGAGTTTTTTGTTCTACATCGCCTGAACCTCTTGTCTCCTAAATTTTTGTTCCACGTTGCCTCCTCTGAATTTTTGTTTGTCCGTCTCCGGAGATCCCTGCCTGTTCCAACCCGTCACTACCCAGTCTGTCAAATTCACCTTTTCCTTTTTCCCCATTTGGTCTGAGTCCATTTTTGGGTCCCTCCTTTGTTGAAACCGTAACAGTCTATCCAGAATGAACCATTGGACCTGGACCAACCTGACCTGGCCTTGTCTGTCTCTGTTCCTGAGCCACTGCTGGACACATCTCTCCGTCCGGGGTGGCTGTTTTCCCGAGCAGTGGTGTAGTGGGGATTTTTTAAGTGGGTGTACGCGATCCCCATAGGCCATAGGAAAAAGCCATAGGCTATACTCAACTTGCTGAAATACACACAGGTGTCATAGGCTATAGACTTTGTTTATTAAAAACAAACTGACTTTCAGTACAAACATAAAGCCGCCGGCCCAGTAAAAAGCAGTAATATTTGATGTTTTTTTTACTCAAAAATGATGCGGAATTATGCTATTAATATTAACGCCATTCATAATCACATACAGAACATCAATCATAGGCTACAACACATTTGAGCAGACGGCGTTTTGTGTGAACTAAATCTTCAGATAACTCAAACATTCGCCTTACAAATCACCAGTTGAACTCACGTTACATTTAATGTTTTACTACTCCAAAATTATGGGTCGTCATATTGTGCTTGTAAGGCTATTCAAAATCACAGGCCAACGTCATTAAGCATAACTCTGATTAGAACTTCAATGATCAACAAACATTTCAATAACCCGCAGACAGCGCTGCCTCGAAAGCAAAACAAAAAACAAAAAACACCAGAGTAACTTACATTTGATGTTTTCATTGAATAAAAATCAATGTTTTTCTGCTGAGTTGTCATTTTAGTTCAGGGCTAAAACCGAAGTAAAAATTGAACGTGACGTCGGGAGAAGTGGGTGGACGGCGTACCCCCGCGTACCACGCCCACTACACCCCTGCTCCCGAGCCCCTGCTGTAGGGCGTGTGCCCGTGCCCCGAGGACCTGGTGGGCAATCACCATCACCCGGGTATAGTCTGACTCTGTCAGACTGTTTTGTTGTTTTCTGTTTTGTTTTGTTACTCCAGAGTTTTTTGTTCCATGTTACCTGAACCTCTGTGCACCTGAGTTTTTGTTTTCCACATTGCCTCCTCTGAGTTTTGTGTTCATCGATCTCCAGAGATCCCGGCCTGTTCCAGCCTGCGTCTCTACTCGGTCTGTTGAAATAATCGGCCCGAATCTTCGACATGATTGCGTTTTCGACAGTCGCTTGTTCTGGGCTTCTTACGTTCCCCGTGCACGCGCCTAGGCCAGGACAGGATAGGCGCAGCTGAAGTTAGCGCTGCTGAGGCGCAGCTCAAACGCGTTAGTGTTCAGTCTTTACGCTAAGTTTCCGCTACTTCAGGCGAGGACTAACCACTTAGGCACCGTTATGTTTAGCGACGTTCGTGGAATACCCCCCTGATGTAAATGAAAATGTGCGTCGAAACTTGACTGGTAGAGTATGTACAAAGCTGTATTGTTTATTATTGAGCAATTTGATTTGTTTTGATCAAGACAAAATACGAGGCTGTCTGTTTACCTGTGTGTCCGTCAGTGAAGTGGGCTGTGATCATCTGGTCTTTGGTCCGGTCCGGCAGCTCTTTGTACCATGTGACCTGGACCACCTTCTCATCTGGACTCGCCTGGTACCGACAGGGCAGTCTGGTCTGAGAATCTGAGAGGGAGCGCTGAGATGAACGAGGCTGAGCGGGTTCCACGAACGCACCACTGGCCAATGACACTGAAGGAGGCAGAAGGAAGAGGCAGGAGGTTAGGAAAAACAAGACAAACCTCCAACATTATAACAGTAAAGTTTAAAGTGGAACTAAAAACTAACTCCACACACAGAAATAGTTAAAACAGAGCTGCTCTGGAAAATCCGCCCCTGCAGGCAGGTGTTTGTATCAGTAACAGTGGCTGTGGCTGAGATCAGGGCAGTTCTATGTGATGTCACCAACTACTGGGAATTGCAGAGGCCACTGAAGGCAGCACAAACTTAAAAACGGGGATGTAACAATATCCAAATCTTTCGATACAATAGTTTCACGATATGCATATCACCATATTTACTGCGATATTCTATGAAGGCTAACAAAATTGTGAATATGGTACTTTTCGCTCATAATAATCCAAACAAGATTTAAAAGTGCTTAATAACACTTAATTCAGCATGTAGATTGGACTTAAACAGAGCAAAGGATTCTGCAGTTCTGCTTTTAGCCGTTAAAGGGATATGCCACCCCCAGGTCAAATTTGGGCATCTCCCCACAGTCCAGAGACTAAAATAAGTGGTGGAAAGCGTTTTCCTGGTCACCCAGCCATTGTCCGAGTCTGTCGCCACTGACCGCCGCTGTATCTGGTGCTCCTCCGCCTTAGACTGGAGTCTAACGTAGCCAGAGAAAGATTTCGGCCAAAAGGAATTAATTTGCTCGATGCGTTTCCCAATTACTTTGTGTGTAGTGCGCATTCATATCGAGTGCAAATAAATGTGCAAATCAACACGGAGAGCTTGCCTTGGTCATTTTGGGTGGGAACTATTTTCCAGTGCGTAAGAATACAGCCGTATCACGCACCACGTTTTGCAACAGGGGAACTCCCTTCCCGGTGCGTAACAGGGATTCCCCTGGCAGCGTGCTGCGTGATACGGCTGTATTCTTACGCACTGGAAAATAGTTCCCACCCAAAATGACCAAGGCAAGCTCTCCGTGCTGATTTGCACATTTATTTGCACTCGATATGAATGCGCACTACACACAAAGTAATTGGGAAACGCATCGAGCAAATTAATTCCTTTTGGCCGAAATCTTTCTCTGGCTACGTTAGACTCCAGTCTAAGGCGGAGGAGCACCAGATACCGCGGCGGTCAGTGGCGACAGACTCGGACAATGGCTGGGTGAGCAGGAAAACGCTTTCCACCACTTATTTTAGTCTCTGGACTGTGGGGAGATGCCCAAATTTGACCTGGGGGTGGCATATCCCTTTAAGCAAAGAAACATGTCATTTGATATACAGTGATTGCCTATAATATTATTGTGAGATTTTTTTACAATACAATATTATGATATTTCGGTTATTGTTACATTCATACTTAAAATTTGTCACAGTTCCCATTAAAATTGCTGTAAGATACTACTATCAACATGTACACCATATATTTAAAGGTCCAGTTTGTAGGATTCGTGGCGCATAGGTGGATAGTGGCTATGGCACTTCCTGTTTTAGCTACGGCAAACCTCGAGGGTCACCCGGACGCGCCGTAGCGGACAGCTCGCGTACACGAGCACGCACCCGGCGCTGCGAGCCCTCGCCCACGCGGTCTCCCGTTCACTGTTTTTTTTTTCTTTTCGCATGAAAACACACATTCCCGATCGTGTACCATGACAATCTACATATCAAATGAAACCTTACAGTCTCCTCTTTTTGACTATGCAATTCATTTCCCGGCACAACAATCACTCCCTGAGCACATGGGGCTTTTATACGGAAAAGCACAAAACGAGGTTTGTTACTTTGGTTACCTTTGAAGGCTCTGGACAGGTCAAACTCTGTATTTCACCATAAACTTGGTCTCAATCTGTCCGTAAGGATCCAGCGAATAAAATCCAGTAAAACAATTTAGTCCAAAACATGTGTTAGATCCATTACGATGTGTGATACAGCAGCATGCTTGTCGACCGGCACCTCTCTCCCTCTCTAGTGCGCAGCGCGCCGAGCGCTCCGCCTGGTATGCCTCCGGTGCTACCACGAGCCTTGCCGAAGGCGAAGGCGGAGCCCAAATGTCCTTCTGCGGCTCTCGTATTCAAAATGGCTGCCTCTATATGGGGAAGATCCCCCTTTTATGTGACTATATCTAAGTTCAAAAGAATAGATTTCATGATGAAGTGAAAAGGCTTGGAAAACAATGTATTTTTGAATAGGTATCTTCAATTTTGGAAATTAACAGGTAAAAATCTTACACACTGTCCCTTTAAGGTTTAGGTTAGGTGTATTCTGCATTATTCAGACGTTTCAAACTACTTTTTGACACTTAAGCACACTGACCAACATCCACACAGCTTATAAAACAAAGATTGTTATTCACCAGTGGCTGCTTCGGTGTTTGATTTTCTAACTTTCTTTTGTTAATTGAAAAAGACATTATGCTTTTGTCATTATGCTTTTGTCTGCTGTACTGTGGTTCACAACCTTTTTTTGTTCCTCCTGAGCCGTGTCTCAGTCTCTACCTTGCGTCCAGCTGATTCTTTAATATTAACGATGAGAAACTCCTGCACGTTTCCTTCACTCACAGTTCACTGTCATGTATTCAATAAGAATAACATGAACTGTAAAGGTGCACTGTGGCACTTTTCTGGTGGAGGGTCCATCAAATGCTTTTTATCATGGACATGTTATTGCTTTTATCTGGAATGTTTCACAGTATGGCATTAAACCTTTCTATCTTCATGGAGACCAAACCAGACCAAGTTACAGGTCAGATCTGTGGAGAGGCGACCCCGCTCACAGTCAGGATGCCTGTTTTTCTAGGTATTTTTGAGCTGTAAAACTACCTGTAATTGAATAATTGTAAAGTAGAGCTGTTTAATGTCACACTGTGGAACATTCCAGGCAGAGAAATGACATCTCCATAGAACCGAGCAGGTGACGGACCCTCAACCAGATGTTTTGTTAAACAATGCACCTTTAAGTACTGTTCACTGCTACACTGTCAAATATTACTGAAGTACTTTTTCCACCCACACCAAGCTGTAAAACCAACATGTTTTACTTGGAAATACAATACTATAGAATGACTGGACTTCATGACTCACTACACTGACTAAAAAACAGCTTTGCTATTGTCTCAATCACATTGTTATCTTCATCAAACTATATCAAAGCACTCAAAAGTGTGAATGAAATAGGGCGGTAAATTAGTATTATGCTGTAGTTATGTCCATCGTCTTCCTTATTGTCTGTTTAATACAAAAAATATAAATAATAACAAAAAAGTACAGAAATTAGATGCTTATTTGAGCAGGTATCGATACTAAAAAAAAAAAAAAAGTCCATTGACAGGACAGAAATGAACCTTTCCTGAGCAGACCACTGAGGGAGTACACAGATATAAGCTCACATGGGAATAGAAAGTACTAGGGATGGGCATAATTAATCGATTAACCGATAATTGATCATTAAGAATTTCACCGAGCAAGTTCATTTTCGTCAACAAAAAAAACAAAAAAAAACCAATCGCCTCAGTTGATATATGCGAGCTTCCGTAGGTCAGTGGCCAAAACATGAAGAGGTCGTGGCTGAAGTGTTGTGTGGGACCACTTTCATTTAGAAAATGACCAAGCGCACTGCAATGCAGCATACAAATATACCTCATCGACAAATGATTTATCATTTGAACACCGCGCATACAAGTCTGGTAAAAGAAGGTGGCGGCGGTTCATCATCTCTATCACAGGCTAGCCTGGACTCGGTGCTAGCACGGACCAGGAGGAGCTGCAGTGCTCAATGAGCAGAGAAGGTCACTGAACTGACAGCAAAGATGATCGAAACAGACATGCTCCCCATCAGTGCCGTGGAGGGCAAAGGTTTTCACGACTTAATAAAATATTGCTGCAGATACGGCTGGGTTGTGTGGAGGAGGTAGGACAGAGACAGCGGGCTAGCAGCGGTTAGCTCGGATCCTCTGAGCGCGCTAGCAGAGGCTGCAGGATGCGTGTCGCCTCGCTTTAATCTACCTCTACGCATGTTGATTTGCAGATTTACTTTCCCGTGGAGAAGCGCCTGTTCCCACAGCCTCGACAGACATAGTAAAAGCGGACACACGAGTGAATGGTTGTTGTCTTTTTGATACAAAATATGTTAACGATTAACCGACTATTACTCATTAATTTTCCCGACGATCGATGAAGAAAACTTCACCGAATGCCCATCCCTAGAAAGTACTATGATTTAATGTTGAAAATCACCTTCTATTGTCTAAAGAAAGAGTGTTTTTATTATCATTATGGTATCAGAATCGGTACTGAGAATCAAGTCTATTTCTTGGTATCAAAATTGAGTTTGAAATTTTAGTATCATGACAACACTAGACTGAAATGGTAAGAGCAGGGGATCTGTCCTTTGAATCCAGGTTTGACCTCTGTTACCGTGGTTACTCATTCATTAAAAACTGTTCAATGATTAGCCTGAAGTCGATATGAGCACGGCATAAGCTTAGGCAGGAAATGGTTTGAGATAAAGGAATGAAAAGTGGGCTAAACCAGGACTAAACCAGGATTACACCAGGACTATATCAGTACTAAAATTGGATTAAATCAGGACTAGACCAGGGCTAAACTTGGACATAAAAAGGATTTACAAAAAAAGGATTTACAAAAAAGGACTAAGGTGCTCACCTTAGTCCTTTTTTGTAAATCCTTTTTACCACACCAGGACTAAACCTGGCCTAAGTAATACGGAGTTAAACCAAGATTAAACCAGAACAAAAAAGACTAAACCAGGAATAAACCAGGGCAAGACAACTACATCAGATGTTAAGTTTAGACTAGAATTAAAGCAGAACAGAAACTGGACTAAAGATGAAAATAAGACTTCCCTTTGCTAAATGTGATTTTTTTAGAAGGTCTCAATGGTGAAAAGGACGAGTAGACAGACACTGACTCATAGTGACAGTCCAGAGGAGAGGATCCCGTAAAGAGAAGGTTTAACAAAGAGATGTTCTGTGGAGGAGTCATTAGAACCCTGGATAAAGACCTCATTATGCATGGCTTTAGCATCTCATTACACTTACTACTCTAAATGCATCTGGGACATTTTCAACTATTACTCTTACGCCAGTTAAAGGAAAAGTAACGTTTTTTACAATCTGAGCCTTATTTCGGTAAGTTGTTTTACTCACCCATAGTAATTTGGTGTCATATGGAGCACTTCCGGAGGTGTTTTAGATTTGCGATCTCCATCATGTGAGTTCTCGGGGCACTTATTTGCGGTCTCCAAATAACACAAACTTTAGCACTTTTCAAATCATAGAAGCCCGATGTCTTAGCCTACGATTTCGTGTGATCAAAAGTGGCCTGTAATCCGAGATTTAGCCATAGTTTCGAGTAGATGAGGACGCCAGTGCGCATGTGCGGAGTGTGCTCTCAGCTCCCGGGACCCAAACATGAAACGCAAAGCTGTAAACTATGGATAAATCTCGGATTACAGGCCACTTTTGCTTCAAACGAAATCGTAGACCAAGACATCGGGCTTCTATGATTTGAAAAGTGCTAAAGTTTGTGTTATTTGGAGCCCGCACGGGGCATATTACATGCTCGGGGAATATATTATATGCCCCGAGCTATGGCTAGAAGTCGCGCTAGGCTAACCGCAAATCTTAAAACATCTCTGGAAGTACTCCATATGACACCAAAGTGCTATGGGTGAGTAAAACAACTTGTTTTATTACCAAAATAAGGCTCAAATTGTAAAAAAAAAAACGTTACTTTTCCTTTAAGGAGACAGGTTTTGACTTGATGTTCAAATAAAAAATGTGCACAGTATATTTATTGTCCATTTTGTTTTAGGATACTTACTTCATTTTGTCCAGTGTCTGTTCTTTCACTTAAAACTGTGGTTAAGAGGCTGTGCAAGTAAATGCAGAAATGGTCGTCCTAGAGAAGTCTGGTTGAGTCTTGGCCAAGTCCTAGCCGAGTCCTGGTTCTAACATTATATTTAAGCCTTGGTTCAGTCCTTATTAATTTCAAACTCTGACATACCAATGAATACCTGTTAAGCTGATTTATTATTGTTACAGTCCTAGTCCTAGACTGGTTCAGTCGTGGTCTGGTCCTGGCTTCATTCCCGGTTCAGTCCTATGTATATGTGTCAGTGTGTAGTGCGTCTTTCCTTTTGTCCTGGTCAGATTTTATCTCTCTGTTCCATAAAGAGAGAGAGAATGGGAAGAATGAGAAAGGCCAAAGGAAAAGGTGTGAGGAGGTGCAGAGAGGAGAGAGGGCACAGATAAAAGAATGAGGAGATTGAAAACAGACATACAGAGGAGAAAAAGAGGAGGAAAAAGAGAAACTCCAGCAGAAGGGGAGTGGAGAAGGGTATAGAGCAGGAATGTCAAACTCATTTTGGTCCGGGGGCCGTATCCACCCTATTTTGATCCCAAAGGGGCCAGATCAGAAAACTCATGGCAAATATACCCCAAAAATATTAATAAGTCCAAATATTTGTCCAGAGAAACGCAAATCTATTACAGAAGTCTTTTTTATTTGATGAACTCTTTCTTTTACAAAATATTATAATATTATGAACAACCTGAAACTTAAAGATCCCATGACATGGTACTTCTTGATGCTTTTATATGGTTCCTTAAAGGGATATGCCACCCCCAGGTCAAACTTGGGCATCTCCCCACAGTCCAGAGACTAAAATAAGTGATGGAAAGCGTTTTCCTGGTGACGCAGCCATTGTCCGAGTCTGTCAGCACTGACCGCCGCGGTATCTGCAGCTCCTCCGCGTTAGACTGGAGTCTAACGTCGCCAGAGAAAGATTTCGGCCAAAAGGAATTAATTTGCTCGATGCTTTTCCCAATTACTTTCTGTGTAGTGCGCATTCATATCGAGTGCAAATAAATGTGCAAATCAACACGGAGAGCTTGACTTGGTCATTTTGGGTGGGAACTATTTTTCAGTGCGGAAAAACAGAGCCGAAGCACACACCACGCTGCGTAACAAGGGAACTCCCAACATGGTGTGTAACAGGGATTCCCCTGTGTGCTTCGGCAGTTTTTTTCCGCACTGTAAAATAGTTCCCACCCAAAATGACCAAGTCAAGCTCTCCGTGTTGATTTGCACATTTATTTGCACTCGATATGAATGCGCACTACACAGAAAGTAATTGGGAAAAGCATCGAGCAAATTAATTCCTTTTGGCCGAAATCTTTCTCTGGCGACGTTAGACTCCAGTCTAACGCGGAGTAGCTGCAGCTGCGCGCGGCGGTCAGTGCTGACAGACTCGGACAATGGCTGGGTGACCAGGAAAACGCTTTCCACCACTTATTTTAGTCTCTGGACTGTGGGAAGATGCCCAAGTTTGACCTGGGGTGGCATATCCCTTTAATGGTTCCCTAATACTGTAAATGAATCCTTCTTCAAAATCAACACTCAGTGCATGAGAAACAGAGATAAGATGAGAAAGAGTCATAAATATCTCTCTCAAACTCTTTATTCTGGGCGCTGTTGCTTGAATGCAAATGAGGAGAAAATAGATGGCCAATAGTAGAGGGTGGAGGCGTGACCAAACTCCGCTCAGAGCTCAGAGCCCACAGCTGATCCATTTCCTTGTTTTTGCACGGGGGAGAGATTTGAAGCGTTCAATTGAAAAATAAACACATTTCCACAGAAAATAAAATTAAACCACTGCTGTTCAAAGGTCCAGAGGCTCAGATAAAGGACTTCCGAGCCTAGAAACACTCGGACGTGTCTCCAGGCAAATAAAAAACGCATCTCGTATTACCTAGCGTATTCGCAGTCCAAACTCTCTGGGCGTGATTTACAGAGACGCTGAGTACAGACAGACGGGGGTGGAACTGCATTTGCATTTCTTTTTTCGATCTGACGTCAATAAGGTGCCTTGTTCAAACTCGCCCGTTTGAGCTCCGATTTTTTGTAACGCAGAAAAGGATTGCAAATGCTCAGTTTAGACATTTCACAACTTTTAACCATGGGGGGGGGGGGGGCTAAACAGGGTAGGGGAGCTCACATTAACGTTCAAAAACCTCAGAAAGTGAAAATTTCATGCCATGGGACCTTTAAAAAATGCAATTTCAGCACAAGCGTACAGGTTTCCCATTCACCTCCGTGAATTAGTAGGAATAGGAATTAGTCTATTTTCCTTGGAAAATCCTACACTTGGCATCCACTTTTCTCATTTTTGACATTTTTGAGGTTGTCGCAGTCAACAGTCAAAACGATGGTCCTTTAAGAGCGTTTGGAACGAGGCGAGTCTTCATTTGTGCTGCTCTGGTGGAGTCGCTGCTGTGCTAAGCTGCACAGAAAAGAGGTGCAGAAAATTACCAATATTTGAATAGAAAATTTAAATATAATTCAAATATTTTAACAGAAAATCAGCCGAGGGCCAGATTAAAGGTCTTGGAGGACCGGGGCCAGATCCGGTGTTTAACTCCCCGGTATAGAGAGAACGAAAGAGAGCAGAATAAACTGAAGGTGAATAAACTCTTTCACACAAACATCAGACATCAGTGGTTCTACAAGACTTTCCAGTTCAGAGTTTCACAGACTGCAGAGAGTGAAAAGAGAGAGAAGAGAGGGAAAGGGGAGAGAGGAGGAGGGGGTGAATAATAAAAAGGTAGACTTGACCAAGGCTGACAGGTTTAACCCAAAGACACTGAAGGACGGGTCAAATGCATAGGACATATTTATGGGAACTTTAACCCCAATAACAGTGTACTGGGCTTCATCTGGGAGTTAAAGACATGAACCGGGACTTAAACACTGACTCAGGTCTAAACCAGGTCTAAACCAGGTCTAAACCAGGTCTAAACCAGGTCTAAACCACGACTGAGCCAAATCTAAATCAGGACTGAACCAGGTCTAAATCAGAGCTGAACCGGGGCTCAAACAGGACTCAAACTCCACCAGGATGTCAAATTAGAGGTCTAAACCAAGATTATTTAATAAGCCTTAACCAGGACTAAAAATAGACCAGTAAACAAAACAACCGCACTGCATGAACCAGGACTACATCAGGTCTAACATCAGTCCTGTTTTTGACATGATTCAGATCTTGTTTTAAACCTGGTTTCAGAGACGATGTCCAAGGCTTAATGGAAAAGTTGATGTGCGACGCTTTGATCTGCAGCTCTGTCTGACCTGTCACTCATCTGGGATCAGCTTTGTTAGTGTAATTGTTCTGGTCTGCCAACTGTGGGTAATAAGATGTCAAGGAAATCTCAAATCAAAACATCATGCACGAAATGGGAAATAAAGAGCTCTGACTAGGTTCAAAAGTCTTATACTGATGAAAATGTAAGCTTTAGTTTTGTTAGTTTTGTTACCTCCTCAAAAACATACCTGAAGTTGAGTTTTGTTTCATTCACAAAAGCATTTGCAACAATGTTCATTAAACAGAAGTATTGACAAAAAGACTGAAATATGAACTGATAAAAAAAACGAAAGAAACAGATCTAAACTATGGGTTTTTTGAGGAGGAAATCATTGTAAATGAAAAATCACAGTGTTTGTGATTTGCTAACTGCGTCCATTCAAACTACGATTTCGTGTCAATTGTTACTTTGCAGTCATATCATTTTGGGGTTGTTCTAGATGTCTGACTACTGGCAGAATGCTCACCAGTTACTATGGAGACACAATACACACATTAACCCAGACACAAAAGTTTCAAGATTGTCTGAAAACTCAAAAGAAAATACGAAATGGATTTCAAGAAGACAGGAGCTTGTGATAAGTTATCGTTCTGGTCAAACTGTTTGTTAAAATAAAGATCAGATTAAAGTTTAATACAGCTTCTAACAGAGCAGTGCTTTCAGTTAGCATCCCACCACTAGGGAATATTGATGATATCAGCTGCAAAGTATCAGACATGATGCATTGAGAAAACAGCCCTAGTCGTGACTGATTCATGAATTAATCTGCTTAATCTCCATCAAAGGAGGGAGGGGTCGGACCAGGCGAAAACAGGAAGTGCCAAAATGTTTTGTGATTCCGCCTCCTCCTCCTCCTCCTCAGACACAGGAGAAGAAGAATGCCACATGTCCACATTCTCCAACAGCCTCTGGGAACAGTATAAACACACTGCACTACACCAAGATCACACTGTATGTCCAATCAGTGAATTACGCAGAAATAATTAAGAATTCTGCTTGAAAAAAATGTCTTTGACTGTTAATCAGACCCTCCAGGAATTCGCGATGTTGCGATTTGCAACTTCAACGCAACTTCAGCCAATCCCCTCGAATTCAGGGCGGTGTTGCAATTTTGACCAATCACCGCAACTTTCCCGCAATTTTTACTAATTTTGACCAATCATCGGCGACGTATTGAACACCGACCAACTTCCTTCTGTGTAGGAGACATAACTGAGATGAGGTGCACGGTGCGTTTGTGTGTGTGTGTGCGGCAGAGGCGGTGGGTCACGTGAGTGTGGGTGTGTGCACGTACGGAAGTGTGTGCGTGTAAAAGCGCGCGCTCACCTGTCACACAGAGGAGAGAGTCAGGGTTGGGGTGTAGCCGTATTTTTTGTTAAACAGAAACCATTCATCTTTCATGTTAATCTGTTCATCCTGCTGTTTTCATGAGTTCCATTTCATCCTGCTGCGCTGTCATAGCTGTGTGCGCTCTTTTTGTAATAAATGCACAAAACGCATATCTGGATCTCAGCGTATCTGTCACCATAGCCTCCTCTTTGCGCGTCACAAATCTGCGAGCCATAGGACCCAACCTCATATTCTCGGTGGCTAAAAGGTTTGAGTTTGGAAGCCGCAACATTCTGCTTTACTTCCGTGTGACGAAACGAAACTGCGGCCGTGTCCCAGTTCCCAGAGCGCACAGCTCGGAGCGCGGCCCGAAGGGGGCTCAGACTGCAGTCAAGGAGGTGCACACTTGCTCAGCCCCAACTGCAGTCCGCGGACCGCTTAACGACTGCGGTCTTCGCGCATGGGACAAAAAAGAAGTGGGACAGCAGTCGTCGCGCCGGTGTACTGTCGAAAAGTGTGACGCACATGCCCTTCGGGCCACGCTCCGAGCCGCGCACTCTGGGAATTGAGACACGGCTTCTAATGGCAAAGAAATATGTCTGCGGCGCCATTTGCCCACTAAAATAACCGGGCGAAACAGTTCCCCTCCTAGTAGTAATTTATTTTCGATATTGGTAAGGTTGTTTTAGGACCATATCTGTGATCTCTGTGTCTTTGTATTATTCTTTGTCAGTAATAACTCAGTATTCAAAATATTATTCAATTTTAATTACAAAAAGTGAAAATCGCAACTATTTATCGCAACTTTCACTTCCTCCCGCAACAAAAACCTTAAAAGCTCCGCAAATTTCATCGCAACTTTTTGGAAAAAATTCAGGCATTTTAGCCCGCAACAATCACAAAAAATGCCCGCGAAATCCTGGGGGGTCTGGTTAATTGTACTCTTGTCATAATTCTAACAAAAAAAACCCTCAATTTTGATACTAAGGAAAAGAATCTACTGATTCTGATACAATGATAACAAAACATTTAGACAACGAATGTCATTTTCAACATTAAATGGCAGTACTTTCTTTTCTATTCCCATGTGTCGGTGTCTCCCTCAGTGGTCCTGTGGGTTCCTCAGTGGTCCATGGGTGTATACTCGTCTATGTGCTCTTATACTGAATTTTTTGAATTTTATTTGAATTTTTCCTTCTAAAAATGAAAATAAACATTTAATAAGTCATACTTTTATAGGGAGCATATTAGACACATTATTCCTCATCACAAACAGACCTGGAGTTGTGTTTTGTTTAGGGTGACCAGAGGTCCCGATTTCCCCGGGACAGTCCCAGTTTTGAGCCCCGTGTCCCCTGTCCCTGCAGATTTATCCAAAACCACTGATTTGTCCCAGTTTTATACAAGGCATGTCCCCGGTGTCCTGATTTCTACCAATATGATACGTGCAAACAGTGAAAACAGTGAAAAGAGGGATACATTGTCATTTGTTTAGGTAAAATACAGAAAAGCTGTTTAAAAATGACCAAAACACAAAGAAAATGTGACTGCAGTGACACGTTAGTAGTGAATGGGCCAAGTGCAGAATGTTTTTTCTTCACTTGTGTCACAATTTTATTATTACCAACCACCCAGGTTTTGATTTAGAAAGTCTGGTCATCCTGGTTTTATTTCATTCACACATGTTTAACACATAAAATATTTAGCCTGGGTACCTCTTTCAAACAGAAAACACATTCTACATTGTGATGTCATGTGGTGATACAGGAAGTACTGCTCCAGTGTGGGTAAACTCCATATGGGTTCACACTTGGTTGATTTCAGCCCTGGAAATGCCAATCTCTATGAACTAAAGGTAAAAGGAGCTGTTAACATGAAAACTTCTGCTGAACGTGTTAATGAGTGTACTGTAGCTGCATTAGTTCAGGTTTGGGTCTGCGGACATTCAAAGAGTCCATAATCTTCACACACACCGCAGACAGCATCAGATCCTTTAGAAAAACATTACAAAAACTCATTTACTCCCTGTCGTCTTCTCCCTGTTGTAATTGCTCAAAGCTCTTAAAGTAAAAACTGGAATAGAACTTCTAGAATGTGAAAGCTGACGGGTTAGACCACTCACTTCACTTAAACATGGTTAGCATCATTAGGCCTGTCCCGGGAATTACTACATCGATTTAACGTTCACTTGATATTTTGCGGCTGATGTCATCAACACTCTTTGGGGGTGTGATGCTAACTGCAGGCTCTGCTCTGTCTGAAGCTCTGCTAGTCACATTAGATTTGATCTGAGCTTTATTTGAACTCTTTCACACTATAAAGAACTGACTTGGAATGACACTGTTCTGATTTGTGCTGTCAAACAAGTCTCTCACACCTAAAATCACAGTCAGCCGACAGTTCAAACTCCTAAACAGGACCATGAACGCTCGGACTGATCACGGCTCCTGAAAATGCGTTGTTAAAAACTTTGATAGTGTTTGACTGGGTTGGGATGGTTGGTATAAATACAACTGAAAAGAGTGCGCCACATTGCACATAATCTGAGGGTCTTCTGAAGCTGCATTTTTTTGCTTTATGATCATTAGCACATAGTTTTCTGCATTTTGGCTAAACCAATGATAATGTACACTCAACAAAAATATAAACGCAACACTTTTGTTTTTGCTCCCATTTTTCCTGAGATGGACCCAAAGATCCAAAATTCACTCCAGATACACAACACTACAATTTCTCTCAAACATTGTTCACAAATCTGTCCAAATGTGTGACAGCGAGCACCTCTGCCCTGCCGAGACAATCCACCCCACCTCACAGGTGCGCCACATCAACATGCCGATCCGACATCATGACCAGTGCACAGGTGCACCCCAGACTGCCCACAATAAAAGGCCACCCCGAAATGTGCATTTTTTTTGCTTTATTGGGGGTCTGGGGACCAGTCAGTATCTGGTGTGACCACCATTTGCGTCATGCAGTGCAACACATCTTCTTCGCATAGAGTTTATCAGATTGTCAGTTGTGGCCTGTGGAATGTTGGTCCACTCCTCTTCAAAGGCTGTTATGGACAAAGGACACAGGTGCATTTTATTGATGGCATTTTGAATGCACAGAGATACCGTGATGAGATCCTGAGGCCCATTGTTGTGCCATACATCCATGAACATCACCTCATGTTTCAGCAAGATAATGCACGGCCCCATGTTGCATGGATCTGTACACAATTCTTGGAAGCTGAAAATGTCCCAGTTCTTGCATGGCCAGCATACTCACCGGACATGTCACCCATTGAGCATGTTTGGGATGTGCTTGACCGGCGTATACGACAGCGTGTACCAGCTCCCACTAATATCCAGCAACTTCGCACAGCCATTGAGAGAAATGGTAGTGAATCTGGAGTGAATTTTGGATCTTTGGGTCCACCTCAGGAAAAATGGGAGCAAAAACAAAAGTGTTGCGTTTATATTTTTGTTGAGTACAGGGGGTCCTCGGGTTACGACGTTGATCCGTTCTTAAGACGCGCCGTAACCCGAATTTCGTCGTAAGCCGGATTTTGCCTTTGATCTTCCAACCAAAGCACCAATAACCTTTCCATCTCAATAATTAGACCACTACGCTGCTTGGTTATCACTGCCGCTTTCATAGGAGCAGATCAGAGCCCACATCAGGTACTTCCGCCCACATTGGGCACGCACACGAGGCTGTCTTCTCCGCCCTACAACCACAACAAAGCGTATTCTTCCGCCGTGCGCCGTTCGCGTTTGTTTACATCTCTTACCACGCTAAACCACGTAAAACGGAATGACGCGTAATATACTCAACAAAAATATAAATGCAACACTTTTGTTTTTGCTCCCATTTTTCCTGAGATGGACCCAAAGATCCAAAATTCACTCCAGATACACAACACTACCATTTCTCTCAAACATTGTTCACAAATCTGTCCAAATGTGTGACAGCGAGCACCTCTGCCCCACCGAGACAATCCACCCCACCTCACAGGTGCGCCACATCAAGATGCCAATCCGACATCATGACCAGTGCACAGGTGCGCCCCAGACTGCCCACAATAAAAGGCCACCCCGAAATGTGCATCTTTTTTGCTTTATTGAGGGTCTGGGAACCAGTCAGTATCTGGTGTGACCACCATTTGCCTCATGCAGTGCAACACATCTTCTTCGCATAGAGTTTATCAGATTGTCAATTGTGGCCTGTGGAATGTTGGTCCACTCCTCTTCAATGGCTGTGCGAAGTTGCTGGATATTAGTGGGAGCTGGTACACGCTGTCGTATACGCCGGTCAAGCACATCCCAAACATGCTCAATGGGTGACATGTCCGGTGAGTATGCTGGCCATGCAAGAACTGGGACATTTTCAGCTTCCAAGAATTGTGTACAGATCCTTGCAACATGGGGCCGTGCATTATCTTGCTGAAACATGAGATGATGTTCATGGATGTATGGCACAACAATGGGCCTCAGGATCTCATCACGGTATCTCTGTGCATTCAAAATGCCATCAATAAAATGCACCTGTGTTCTTCGTCCATAACAGCCAAGAGGAGTGGACCAACATTCCACAGGCCACAATTGACAATCTGATAAACTCTATGCGAAGAAGATGTGTTGCACTGCATGAGGCAGATACTGACTGGTCTGAGTCCCCAGACCCCCAATAAAGCAAAAAAAAAAAAAAAAATGCACATTTCGGGGTGGCCTTTTATTGTGGGCAGTCTGGGGCGCACCTGTGCACTGGTCATGATGTCGGATCGGCATCTTGATGTGGCACACCTGTGAGGTGGGGTGGATTGTCTCGGTGGGGCAGAGGTGCTCGCTGTCACACATTTGGACAGATTTGTGAACAATGTTTGAGAGAAATGGTAGTGTTGTGTATCTGGAGTGAATTTTGGATCTTTGGGTCCATCTCAGGAAAAATGGGAGCAAAAACAAAAGTGTTGCATTTATATTTTTGTTGAGTATATTACGCGTCATTCCGTTTTACGTGGTTTAGCGTGGTAAGAGATGTAAACAAACGCAAACGGCGCGCGGCGGAAGAATACGCTTTGTTGTGGTTGTAGGGCGGAGAAGACAGCCTCGTGTGCGTGCCCAATGTGGGCGGAAGTACCTGATGTGGGCTCTGATCTGCTCCTATGAAAGCGGCAGTGATAACCAAGCAGCGTAGTGGTCTAATTATTGAGATGGAAAGGTTATTGGTGCTTTGGTTGGAAGATCAAAGGCAAAATCCGGCTTACGACGAAATTCGGGTTACGGCGCGTCTTAAGAACGGATCAACGTCGTAACCCGAGGACCCCCTGTACTCAACAAAAATATAAACGCAACACTTTTGTTTTTGCTCCCATTTTTCCTGAGGTGGACCCAAAGATCCAAAATTCACTCCAGATTCACTACCATTTCTCTCAATGGCTGTGCGAAGTTGCTGGATATTAGTGGGAGCTGGTACACGCTGTCGTATACGCCGGTCAAGCACATCCCAAACATGCTCAATGGGTGACATGTCCGGTGAGTATGCTGGCCATGCAAGAACTGGGACATTTTCAGCTTCCAAGAATTGTGTACAGATCCTTGCAACATGGGGCCGTGCATTATCTTGCTGAAACATGAGATGATGTTCATGGATGTATGGCACAACAATGGGCCTCAGGATCTCATCACGGTATCTCTGTGCATTCAAAATGCCATCAATAAAATGCACCTGTGTTCTTCGTCCATAACAGCCTTTGAAGAGGAGTGGACCAACATTCCACAGGCCACAACTGACAATCTGATAAACTCTATGCGAAGAAGATGTGTTGCACTGCATGAGGCAGATACTGACTGGTCTGAGTCCCCAGACCCCCAATAATGCAAAAAAAAAAAAAAAAATGCACATTTCGGGGTGGCCTTTTATTGTGGGCAGTCTGGGGCGCACCTGTGCACTGGTCATGATGTCGGATCGGCATCTTGATGTGGCGCACCTGTGAGGTGGGGTGGATTGTCTCGGCGGGGCAGAGGTGCTCGATCACACATTTGGACAGATTTGTGAACAATGTTGGAGAGAAATGGTAGTGTTGTGTATCTGCAGAGAATTTTGGATATTTGGGTCCATCTCAGGAAAAATGGGAGCAAAAACAAAAGTGTTGCATCTATATTTTTGTTGAGTATATATATATATATATTTTTTAATGGGGGCGCGTTCGTAACCACGAAACGTCGTAAAACGAGACCGTCGTAACCCGAGGACTCCCTGTATATGTTCCTCTTTACTGCTGGTGAGGATCTGATTAGTCAAAAATTGTGATAATCCCTTTTTGGTCCTATTTTAGTCTTATTTTACTAGTTTTGTATAAATCTGCTGGGACAGGGGACTCAGGGCTCAAACCTGGGACTGTCCCGGGTAAATTGGGACATCTGGTCACCCTACGCCAAGGCAACTCCTAAACATGATTCCACCATTAGAGATATATGTAGAACCCCCCAGCATGATGTCAAGTGTAAATAATGTCTCATGAAAGCTCAGGTAAGACCACTAGTTAATGCCACCGAAACTCTAGTTTATAATTGTACTTCCTGAGTTCCTGAGTAGTTGATATGACAACATACAGAGGTCATTCACAAACTGTTACCTAGAAAGCATCATGTTAAAAAGGGCCAAAACGTATCTACATTAGTTTATGAATTTATGTGTGATTAAACCAAAAAATAAATAAATAAATAACAACACCTTTATTTTTCTGGTGGAGGTTTTGTCAAATGCTTTTCGCCATGGAGATGTTATTGCACCAAACCAGACTAAGGTCGTTTTCACACCTGCCTTGTTTGGTTCGTTTAAAACGAACCAGAGTTCGTTTGCTCCTTTGATTCGGACCTTTTGGGCTGGTGTGAATAAAAACCAAAAGTCTCGATCCGGAGCAAACAAGCGGACCGAGACCACCTAAAAAGGTCGGTCTCGGACCGGTTCCATACGAATCCTGGTGCGGTTCGTTTGAGGTGAGAATGCAGACCGGACTCGATCCGACACAAGTTGGCTTTTTGTACTTGACGAGCTTCCGTCGTAGTTTGAGCATTATGGGAAACCGAGGCTTATGAAACGAAACGAAACGAAACAAAACGAAACTTACGAGGCTTACTTACGTTTTGCGTGAAGAGCAAGAGTCAGAACTTGTTGCGCACACGAGTTCTGTCCTCCGTAGTCGTCTTGCCCTGTGTCTTCGTCATTTGTAAATTGATTGTAAAATAGTGTAAACCTCACGATGCTGCTCAAACATTTGTGCAAACTGTAAAAACTGAGCAAACCATATCGCTAAGGCTAGATTGAAAACAGCACGTAACACCGTTATTCTCCTCCTTCCGGGTTTGGACACCGACAGGGCTCATTCTGTCCAATAGCTGAGCGACCTCAGCACACGTGCTTTTGTTTATAGATGTTAGTTGGCTTGGGGAAAAACTGCAGTGTGAAAGCGAACCGCACCAAAATAAAAAAAATTAAAAAAAATTTGGTCCGGACCAAAGCAAGTGGACTATCGGACTTTCCTGGTGTGAAAACGACCTAAATGTAAGGGGGAGCTCTTTAAAGTTATACTGTGGAACATTCCAGGCAGAGCAATGACATATCCATAGAAACAAGCAGGTGACGGACCCCCAACCAAACAGTGCACCTTTAACTGATGTAAAACTATGACACAAATGTAGTACCGGTACTATCCCACCAGACTATGTCATACTCCAGAATATGTGAAAACTAGGGATGCAAATTATCGATTAATTCATTAATTGATAGTTGATTGACCTTATCGATCGATTAACGATTAACTGATAAGCGGCGTTTTTCACCTGAATTTTAGCATTTAAATAGGGTCTTTAAGAATATAAGCTATAGTATACATAACACTGAGTCAAAAATATATCATAGTATTTTTATATTGTATATTCCTCAATTAATTATTCCTTAGTAAAAAGCAGACAAATGTATTGATGCTGAATAACAAAATACAGTAATCCCTCGCTCTATCGCGGTTCGTGGATTTTTTTTTTTCCGATTTTTTTTTATAGTGTAACTTTTTTATAGTGTAACATTGTGTTCTGCGTCCTGATTGGCTAAGAGACTAGACCAGGACTAAACGTGGACTAAACCAGGTCTAGACCAGAACTAAACCAGGTCTAAACCTGGACTGGGCCTGGACTAAACCAGGATTAAACCACCACGTGCCGCTGCTGGTTTCGTGCGGCTGGTTTGTGGCTCGGGCTGAGACTACGCATTCCGGGCGCCGCGGTTCGATCTCGTGCTCAGCAGCCCCGGTGTACGCGCGGGCCTTGCGCGGTGCCGTTGGCGCCTGCGGCCGGCTGTGAGTCGAGCTTGGCGCAGCGCGGTGCACGGTTGCCTTGTTTCGTGACCACGCGGGTGCGCGTGTCCGCGATTAGCGATTAATTACAATTAATGCATTTTGTTCGACCAACGTCTTGATCGACAATTAATCGTAAGTTGATTAATTGTTGACATCCCTAGTGAAAACCATGATGTTCTCTTAAGAAAACTGTGTTTCAACAAAGTCATTAATGGATTAAGTGACTTTGTGCTAATGCACTAATTGGTGTCACAAAGCGTGGGGAGGATTTCAGCAGCCACTTCCTGAAACGAATTAAACTGTAATTATTACCAGAACTAATGTAAAACCAGTCACTCTTAGATGAAAATTAGCATCCTTTTTCAATTTGAAAGATGGTTCTACCTTTCATGCAAAGTCCCCTACTATACCTTTACATATTTTATTTTGTCAAAGTATGTCCAGGCAAAATGTTAATCAACTGCAGGTCCACAAAATGGACTGTGAGATTTAAGTCTGTTACCGCCTCAGAAACTGGAGTTGTGTTTTGTTTCATTCACACATGTTTAAGTAACTCTTTATTAGTTTGTCTGCATCTCCAAAGCCAAACTGCGATGTCATCAGGTGGCAGTTTTAAGTTGACAGCTCCTTTTACCTTTTAGGTCAGGAGAAATTGGCAATTCCAGGGATGAAATGATCCAAATGATTCTAGTGAATCAGACCCCCCAGGATTTCACGGGCATTTTCTGTGATTGTTGCGGGCTAAAATGCCTGAATTTGCGGGAGCTTTTTCAAAAAGTTGCGATGAAAGTTGCGGTGCTTTTAAGGTTTTTGTTGCGATTTTGTTGCAGGAGGAAGTGAAAGTTGCGATAAATAGTTGCGATTTTCGCTTTTTGTAATTAAAATTGAGTAATATTTTGAATACTGAGTTATTACTGACAAAGAATAATACAAAGACACAGAGATCACAGATATGGTCCTAAAACAACCTTACCAACATCGAAAATAAATTACTACTAGGAGGGGAACTGTTTCGCGCGGTCTTTTGCTGTTATTTTTGTGGGCAAATGGCGCCGCAGACATGTTTCTTTGCCATTAGAAGCCGCGTCTCAATTCCCAGAGCACGCGGCTCGGAGCGTGGCCCGAAGGGCATGTGCGTCACACATTTCGACAGTACACCGGCGCGACGACTGCTGTCCCACTTCTTTTTTGTCCCATGCGCAGTTAACACGGTCGTTAAGCGGTCCGCGGACTGCAGTCGGGGCTGAGCAAGTGTGCACCTCCTTGACTGCAGTCTGAGCCCCCTTCGGGCCGCGCTCCGAGCTGTGCGCTCTGGGAACTGGGACACGGCCACAGTTTCGTTTTGTCACACGGAAGTAAAGCAGAATGTTGCTGCTTCCAAACTCAAACCTTTTAGCCGCCGAGAATATGAGGTTGGGTCCTATGGCTCGCAGATTTGTGACGCGCAAAGAGGAGGCTGTGGTGACAGATACGCTGAGATCCAGATATGCGTTTTGTGCATTTATTACAAAAAGAGCGCACACAGCTATGACAGCGCAGCAGGATGAAATGGAACTCATGAAAACCAGCAGGATGAACAGATTAACGTGAAAGATGAATGAATGGTTTGTGGTCAACAAAAAATACGGCTACACACCAACCCTGACTCTCTCTCCTCTGTGTGACAGGTGAGCGCGCGCTTTTACACGCACACACTTCCGTACGTGCACACACCCACACTCACGTGACCCACCGCCTCTGCCGCACACACACACACACACAAACGCACCGTGCACCTCATCTCAGTTATGTCTCCTACACAGAAGGAAGTTGGCCTGAATTCGCGGAGATTGGCTGAAGTTGCGTTGAAGTTGCAAATCACAACATCGCGAATTCCTGGAGGGTCTGGTGAATGAAGGTGTATGGAGTTTAAAAAACACAGTGGAGCACTTCCTGTATTACCACATGACATCACAAGGTGGAACAGTGTGTTTTCATTTTCAGAGAAGAACCTAAAGAAGCCTAAATCTGCAGGTTTGTGTGTTAAACATGTGTGAATGAAACAAAACACAACTCCAGGTGTGTGTTTGTGATGAGGAAACATTAGAACACAGATCAGAAAATGGGACAATATTTGCCCTTTAAGTTATAACTGCACAAACTAATTCACATCATAACCTCACTGTGGCACGCAATGGTATTTAAAATATGTCCTCTACATTAGCCTGATCAGATATCTGTGTGGAAACTGTATCTCTACACCGTTCTCATGCAGCTTCTCAGTGAGATTAAGTTTTGGTATGTGTCTGACCTGCCTAAAGTTGCACCAGAACAGGAAAGAGGATTCTTAGATGTAATCACAGTGTTAGAAGTTTATCTCACTACACATTACTATTTGTCATAATAAAACTATTACCTACGTGAGCAGTTTGATATTTTGTTAGTGGTGAATTAATTACTGAAAATTATAAATGGAAAAGGTTTCAAAATAAATGGATTAAATAAATTATAAAAGCATCTGTGTCACGAGATATGAGACAGACATGTTCAAATCAAATATAGAGCCACCGATAAAAATTCTAATGCTGATTTATTCTTAATAACAAAAATATATGGGAAATGATGGCCAAGTTGTTATCGTTTGGTGTTATTATCCAATCAGAAAGCAGAATGAGCCTCACATGACTCTCTCATTTGGGTTGCCAGTCTCAATGCTGAAATCCAGCGTGTTTAAACATAAAATGCCTTTCTCTGATCTCAGTGGTCTCACCTAAACCCCAGCACCTGCACCAATCCTCAGTGCTAGTGCAGCCTCTGCAGCTCAGGGAGGGAATTCTGGAGGTTCTGAGCTTCACATGAGACATGGTCTGTCCATATACTGAGGATGTGTCCTCTATCTGCAGTTTTTTCCCCCCAAATTGTTAATCATCATAGATGAAGGAGCCTTTAATTATGATGACCAAAAAAAAAAGAATAAAAATCCATCAACCGTGGTGGGGCCAGATAAACATCAGCCAATAGATAACCACAGCCAATCACAAAGCAGCATTCTCTGAAGCGGTCGCTTCTCAACACGCGCTCTCTCAATAACAAGGCTGACATTATTAATGAATTCATTACGGATAATAACCTCGATTTTCTCTGTTTAACCCCTTACAGTGGAGGGCCTTTTTTGAGCAATTGTCCCTAAAAGGACCTCTCCAAATTAAAATCATTCCTGTTATTGAAGTATATGGATTATATACAAATGTTTGGTCTCTGTGTAAAGGGAACATTCTCTAGTTTTACCCTCAGCATTTACATTCACTCCAAATGTGATTGGAAAAAAGTTACACACCTTGGAACACCAAAAAAAAAAGTGTTTTTTTTATCCTCGCCTAATTTTTTTGTAAATATAAAAGGTGTCTATAGCTGCTGTTCATAGCTGAGGCCTAAAATACACTATCTTTCAATACAATAAGTTGTTGACCACTCAAATTTCAAATTGGGAATCAATAGCTGTAAAAATAAACTTTTTACTCCACTTTTTGTTATACTTTGTCCAGGCGTTTTATACAGGGATCATGCCTTTATCCAAACCTATCCAAACCTATCCAAATTGGAAACATTTAGAAAACGTTTAATAACTTTTGACTCATTCAACCTACAGACATCATTGAGGGCTCTACTGAAAGCTTACAACTAGAGGAATCCATTTCTGCACACAAGGTCACTATATTATGTCCCTGAGAATTACATTCTATAAAAAAGTGTTTTTTTCTATCAAAAATAGACCAAACAAGTGTTGAAAATGAAAATATGTATTGAAAAATTCTATAACACTGCACACTGTATACATTTTCGAAAAACCATGGACACTAAACGTTACACACATATTTACAGGTATTTTACACACTGAGAGTCTGGTGTGTTCCACTGACTGTAGCAGTCCCTTGTTTGAATAAAGCAGAGTGCAGTGTCACAGGTAGAACATTTTACAGCTGTCTTTGACTGACATCTTCTACACTTCAGCCTGCCATTTGTGCGTTCACCACTGCTGCCCATCCGTTCTTTGTTGCTCCAGTCGTGGTAGGGCTCCTTATCTGCAGTTGGGCTTTATTGGTACAAAGTGATGACACTAGTAAGAAAAACACAAAAATATAATAGGAAATAAGCTCAAAATATGCTTTCTAAAATGTTATTTTCAAAGATCAAAGTCAGCTTTATTGTCAATTCTCCCATATGTGTTCAACATACAGTATATCAAAATTTTGTTTCTCTCTGGCCAAGTAGTGCAAAAACAGTGTACAAAATACAATAAAGACAAAACTATAGTTTTAGTTTTGTCTTTATTGTATTTTGTACACTGTTTTTGCACTAAGACAAAAATCTAAATCTAAAAACTAAAATCTATTCTTATTTATTTTTCTTATTTATTTTATCTAAACACCCAGTAAATAATAGTAGGTCTATTTTACAAAAAGTTATCTAAATGCACAAAAAAAATCTAATGTTTATTGTTTTATTTTTATTCAAATACTACATCAAATAATTCACACTAATTCACACTACATCAAATACATAATAAAATGATACTTACACACTCAGAAGTACATCCTTCATAAACAACGCCTCCTCCTCACAGTCCATATCTGTTTCCTGATTCTCTCTCTCCGACTCCTCCAGAGCTGAAATCGACTTGTGCAGTCTCCAAACTTAAATATTTTCTCTTTCCAGTCCTTTTAGCCATATTTTCAATCAAGGAAACTCAAATCAACAGCAAAGGCGCAAGACGCATGGCTGCGCGTAATTTACGCACAGTTTACGCACGGACCGCAATTTCGCGTTACGCAGCTGTTTCACGTGGAGCTTGTTGTGAAAGGCCTAACAAACTATATGTCTCCCTGTTCAGCGCCTCATTGGCTGTTCGCCTGAACTGTCAATCATCCTGTGTAACCTAACTTGTTGACTCAGCAAGCGTGAACGTGGTACTTGATTTTTACCGGAGCGTCACACATGATTGGACCTTTATCGGTCTCGCTCAGCCCAGACATCTTCTTACTGGCCGGTTCAAGTGTCAGTTTTCAGTATACTCTCGTGTTTAGCTGCTGCTAGCGCGGTTTTAGCGAGGAAAGTTATATTTTGCTTGATTTAGGCTAAAGAAGTGAAAAAAAAACACTGGCGCTTATGTAAGTTGGGAAGACTTTCGCCATCGTATTGGATCTAAAACGTGTTTTGGATTAAATTGTTTTACTGGATTTTATTCGCTGGATCCTTACGGACAGAATGATACCAAGCTTGTGGTGAAATACAGATGTTTGACCTGTCCAGAGCCTTCAAAGGTAAGCAAAGTAACAAACCGCGTTTTGTGCTTTTCCATATAAAAGCCCCATGTGCTCGGGGACTGATTGTTGTGCCGGGAAATGAATTGCATAGTCAAAAAGAGGAGACTGTAAGGTTTCATTTGATGTGTAGATGTCATAGGACACGTTCGGGAATGTGTGCTCTTATATGGAAAGAAAAAAAAAAACAGTGAACAAGCCCGTGCACGGGCCGGTCACAGCGTAAGAAGTTAACTGAAACCTGGCATAAACCTCTGGACCGTTTTTGTCTCAACCAAGCTACTCCCTCTGGATACACTTATATTGAAAATGCCCGCCCTGATGGTCGTGGGGGAGGTACTGCTGTCATTTATGTCACTGCTATCTCAATTTCTACAATAGACTCTTTTGAACATACAGTGTTTAAACTACCTGGCCCCACCCCCCTTGTCGCCGCAGTCATTTATCACCCTCCCAAACAAAACCCTTCTTTTCTCTCTGATTTTACAGATTTTTTAACCCAACTTTCTGTAATTTCACCATCCATCCTTCTCATTGGTGATTTCAACTTCCATATTGACGACTCCTGCTCTAAATCCGCTTCAGATTTTTTAGACTTATTAAATTGTTTTAACATCACCCAACATGTCAACTTCCCCACTCACAGCCATGGTCACATTCTAGATCTTGTCTGCACCATCGGCATTTCTGTTCATAACCTCTCTAGTCAAAACCTTCACATATCTGACCACCTAGCTATAAATCTGGACATTGAAATCCCTCTCCCTATACCCAAAATCAAACGTACAATAACATTTCGTAATCTTAATTCGGTCTCTCCTGCAGCACTCTCAGCCTCCCTTGCTGCCAAATTGTCACTTTCTCCTCCCCCTCCGTCTAACAATCCCACTGAATATGTAAACTACTATAATAGCACACTCACCTCCTGTCTTGACCAACTGGCTCCCGCCAAAACAAAAAACGTCTCCTTCACCCACACAGCACCTTGGTACACCTCTGAACTCCGTACCATGAAATGTCGCAAACGCCAGCTTGAGAGACTGCATCGCAAAACTGGCTTAACTGTACATCTTCAAATGTACATGGATTTTACTCAACAATACAAGAATGCCCTCAATTCTGCCTGGTCAAACTACCTTTCCAACATTATTCACAATAATCCCAAAACTTTATTTTCTACCATAAACAAACTTCTGAAGCCCAATGACAACTCCTCTTCATTATGCACTGTTGCCAAGTGCAACTCCTTCCTTTCTCACTTTCAATCTAAAATAGACACAATTTACAGTTCCCTTGCCCCTGCCGTAGACCCCTCTCTTGAGTCTTTGGCCCCTTCCTCTACTCTACAGCTCTCCCATTTCTCTCCTATTTCTCCTGTTGAACTCAACAAACTCCTGTCAGGTATCAAACCCTCTACTTGCACTTTGGACCCTATCCCCTCCACCCTCATTAAAGGCCGTTTTCCTATCATCTCCCCACTCATTACAACAATAATCAACTCCTCACTCTCTTCTGGCTCTGTGCCTCAGTCTCTCAAGCTGGCAGCCATCACCCCCATCCTTAAGAAAGCTGGTCTTGACCCAGAAAACAACCTGCCATTTCTATCTAAAATGCTTGAACGTGTGGTAGCTTCTCAGTTAAAATCACATCTAAAGTCCAATAATCTGTTTGAACCCTTCCAATCTGGTTTTCGACAACTACATAGTACTGAAACAGCTCTGCTCAAAGTCTCTAACGATATCCTCCACTCCTCCGACTCTGGTCAGCTCTCCATCCTCATACTCCTGGATCTCACTGTAGCATTTGACACCATCAGCCATTCCGTCCTCCTCTCTCGTCTCAAAAACTATTTCAACATCACTGGATCTGCTCTGTCCTGGCTTCAATCCTACATCACTAACCGTCAACAGTATGTCATGGTAAATAACTGCTCATCCTCCACTGCTCCTCTGCTCCAAGGTGTTCCCCAAGGTTCGGTGCTTGGTCCACTCCTGTTCATCCTCTACCTCATCCCCCTTGGTAACATCATCCGTCGACATGGTCTATATTTCCACTGCTATGCTGATGACATACAATTGTACATTTCCACCAAATCCATCAACTCCATAACTCACTCCACACTCACCCACTGTCTAACTGATATCAAAGCATGGTTACAACAGAACTTTCTCAAACTCAACTGTGAAAAAACAGACATAATGGTAATTGGTCCAAAAAACATTACAAAATCCATCCAAAATTTTCAGGTCAACTTTGATAACACCACACTCTCTCCATCACCTGTCATCCGTAACCTTGGTTTTCTTTTGGACACCAATTTCACATTTGAACAGCATGTCAACCAAATGACCCGGTCTGCTTTCTTCCACCTTAAAAACATCGCTCGTCTCTGTTCGTCCTTCTGAAACACTCATTCATGCTTTCATCACTTCCAGATTAGACTATTGCAATAGCATTCTTTACGGTACATCCTCCAAAACACTCAATAAGCTACAAAACATTCAAAACTCTGCTGCCCGTCTCTTCACACACACCCGCTCCCGTGAACATATCACCCCTGTCCTCCAGAACCTCCACTGGCTCCCCATCCCTCAGCGCATACACTTCAAAGTTCTCCTCATCACCTTCAAAGCCCTCCACAAACTGGCCCCAGCCTACCTCGCAGACCTGCTCCACCGCCACGCCCCATCTCGCTCTCTCCACCGCCACACTCATCCCGCTCTCTCCACCCCCGCACCCCATCCCGCTCTCTCCACCACCACGCCCCATCCCGCTCTCTCCGCTCCTCCGATTCAAACCTCTTGTCCCTCCCCTGCAGGACCAAGCTCTGAACCTGGGGAGACAGAGCCTTTTCTATTGCTGCCCCCACCCTCTGGAACATTCTACCTCAACACCTCCGAGACTGCACAGACCTCACCATCTTCAAAAAAAACCCTCAAGACCCATCTGTTTAAAGTTGCTTTTAATGTATAAATGATTTGCTATTTTTATTCATTTTGTTTTATGGACTTATTTTATTGTATTGCTCTGTGAAGCGTCTTTGAGTGTCATGAAAAGCTCTATATAAATAAAATGTATTATTATTATTATTTAAGCAGTCGTCGATCTTCTGGCACGCCATGCCCCTTGCCTTGGTTACTGCAAGTGTGTTGCAGTGTTCCGAAAGCAACTTCTGTTCTGATGCGCTGAAATAATCTGCCCGAATCTTTGACATTATTGCATTTTCGACAGTCGTCCCCCATGCACGCGCCTAGCACAAGACTGGATAGGCCTGGCTGAAGTTGGCGCCGCTGAGGCGCAGCTAATCTGTTAGTGAAATGAGGATTAAGTCAAGCTTCTTCTGACGCTTAATCACTTAAGCGCCGCTATGTTTAGCGGCATTGATTGAATACCCCCCTGCTTATTGAAGAACCAGTTTAAGCTCAGCATAGCAGCTAAAACCAAACATCACACTGAACCACAGACTGTATGCACTGAACAAAGCATAAAAGCAACTGCGAATTACCTGGGGGGTATTCCATCAACGTCACTAAACATAGCGGTGCTTAAGTGGTTAAGCCTCGCCTCAAGAAGCGTTTCCTTAGACTTTAGCCTGAAGTCGTTCCACTAACACAGTTTAGCTGCGCCTTAGTGGCGCTAACTTCAGCCAGGCTTATCCAGTCTTGGACTAGACGCGTGCACAGGGGACATAAGAAGCCCAGAACAAGAGACTGACGAAAACGACCATGTTGAAGATTCGGGCCGCTTATTTCAGCGCATCAGAACAGAAGGTGCTTTTGGAACTCTGCAACGTACTTGCAATAACCAAGGCGAGAGACATGGCGCGGCAGAAGATCACTGACCACTTAAATGCATAAGTTAAGTTCTATAACAGTACTGAATGTTGAGTATGTTTTTACCATCAGTATCAAGACAAGTCCATGGGGGAGAGGGCTCGCTGCAGTCTGTCACATGGGAGACCCAAGTTCGATACTCAAGGAGAGCAGTTGATGTCTTAAAATGTTTATATTCATATTTATAGAGCAGTCTTGTCAGATGGACCCGTTTCCGGTGCATGTTGGACTCACCAGTTCTGTTCAGTATATTTATGGACAGAATTTCTGGGATCCGGTTTGGGAACCACAGGATCTCGTCTCTGCTGTTTGCAGATGATGTTGTCCTGATGGCTTCATCGAACCGGGACCTCCAGCGTGCACTGGGGCGGTTTGCAGCCGAGTGTGAAGCGGCTGGGATGAGGATCAGCTCTTCCAAATCCGAGGCCGTGGTTCTCGACCGGAAAAAGGCAGCTTGCCCTCTCCGGGTGGGTGGGGAGTCCTTGCCTCAAGTGGAGGAGTTCAAGTATGTCGGGGTCTTGTTCACGAGTGAGGGGAGGATGGAGCATGAGATTGACAGGTGGATCGGTGCGGCAGTGATGCGGTCGTTGTACCGGACCGTTGTGGTGAAGAGGGAGCTGGGCCAAAAGGCGAAGCTCTCAATTTACCGGTCAATCTACATTCCTACCCTCACCTATGGTCAAAAGGACGAGATCGCGGATACAAGCGGCCAAAATGAGTTTCCTCCGTAGAGTGGCTGGACGCTCCCTTAGAGATGAGGAGCTCAGTCATACGGGAGGAGCTCGGAGTAGAGCCGCTGCTTCTCCACGTCGAGAGGCGCCAGCTGAGGTGGCTCGGGCATCTGTTCCGGATGCCTCCTGGACGCCTCCTTCGGGAGGTGTTCCGGGCATGTCCCACCGGGAGGAGGCCCCGGGGAAGACCCAGGACGCGCTGGAGGGACTATGTCTCCCTGCTGGCCTGAGAACACCTTGGGGTTTCCCCGGAGGATCTGGAGGAAGTGTCCGGGGTGAAGGAGGTCTGGGCATCCCTGCTTGGACTGTTGCCCCGCGACCTGGCCCGGATAAGTGGAAGAAAATGGATGGATGGATGGTCTTGTCAGTTGTAATTTCTTTTTACTGTGTAAAAGTATTTGACCAACTAATATGTTAAATTGTGTTATCTTGTCTTTGAGCAGGAATAATTTAAAAAGGACAGTTTTGCAGGTAAAGACAAAGCATAAAAACATTATGCAGAGTGGTAAGTAGGCTAATATTAATACCAGCTGTGATCCAAGCATTTGTATATTTTAATATTATGTTTGTGTTCTAGTTACTGAAGATGGCGTACACTTGGACCCTCCTCAGCAGTCCTCCAGCAGTGCCTTGCCTGACCCTCAGCAGTCCTCCAGCAGTGCCTTGCCTGACCCTCAGAAGTCCTCCAGCAGTGCCTTGCCTGACCCTCAGCAGTCCTCCAGCAGTGACCTCACACCAGAATGTCATACCTAATGTCTTTTATTGTTTTATGCCAATTGATGGATATTAATAAATAGGATTTCATTAAAGAGGCTTGCACAGCATCTCTGAAGCAAATTTGTTGAATCATTGAAATGTTGCATCATGGAGTGTGCCTGTTATTTGGCTACATTTTGTTTTAAAAGTAAAGGTTTACCTGTAACTGTATTCTTTGATAGAGATGTCCCATAAAATATAAAGTGTCAATGTCGTCAAGTGAGAGTGATGTTAGGCCCTGGATGGATGGATATAAGTTATGTGATGATATGAATAATTGTAGGTTAAATTCATTCACATTTGTGTAATGTGTGGCAAATGTAAGTTGGTGAAAATATAAAATAATTGACTTGAGCATGAATATGGTCAGTAATAAGAATCGAACCCGGGACTCCCACGTTACAGACACAGCACTTAACCACTCAGCCAAAGGCATTCTTGATGACAAATATGGAATGCTTTTATCTGAAAATACCGCAACGACAGCGCTTAAAGGAAAAGTAACGTTTTTTACAATCTGAGCCTTATTTCGGTAATAAAACAAGTTGTTTTACTCACCCATAGCACTTTGGTGTCATATGGAGCACTTCCAGAGATTTTAGATTTGCGATCTCCATAATGTGAGTTCTCGGGGCATATGTTTGCGGTCTCCAAATAACACAAACTTTAGCACTTTTCAAATCATAGAAGCTCAATGTCTTAGTCTACGATTTCGTTTGGTCAAAAGTGGCCTGTAATCCGAGATTTAGCCATAGTTTCGAGTAGATGAGGACGCCAGTGCGCATGGGCAGACTGTGCTCTCAGCTCCCGGGACCCAAACATGAAACATAAAGCTGTAAACTATGGATAAATCTCGGATTACAGGCCACTTTTGACTCAAACGAAATCGTAGACTAAGACATCGAGCTTCTATGATTTGAAAAGTGCTAAAGTTTGTGTTATTTGGAGCCTGCACGGGGCATATTACATGCTCGGGGAATATATTATATGCCCCGAGCTATGGCTAGAAGTCGCGCTAGGCTAACGCTAATCTAAAACATCTCTGGAAGTGCTCCATATGACACCAAAGTGCTATGGGTGAGTAAAACAACTTGTTTTATTACTGAAATAAGGCTCAAATTGTAAAAAATTTTACTTTTCCTTTAAGGTTTTTTTTTTTTTTTTGCTGATATTGTCACCCTTGTTTTCGGACAACACAGATAGTCAGGCGGGAAGTGTGCGGAACTGTTAGTTTGACACTCTGTTTACTTCAGGTACGTATTCTTTGCAACACCGCTTGGAGGCCTATGTTGCCCCAGTAACTCAGCAGAGATTAATGTTACTGAGCGTCATGGAACCGAACTGTTGCTAAAACTAGCGCGGCTTATCGAAATTAGCCGTTCTTTGCGCTTAGCGGCGTTGATGGAACACCCCTCTGGACACACATAGAGCTAAAAATAATGAACATAAAACAATACAGAAACTGAAATTAAATTAAATTAAATAAATGACCTATTGACCTGAAATAATGTTGCATGTAGGGTTGCCAACCATCCCTTGAAAAACAGAATCGTCCTAATTCAGAAACAAAAGAACGTGTCCCGTATTGAGCTGAAAAGGGACTCACTTTGTCCCGTATTACCATGTGAATCAAAAATAGTGTCTAAAACAGGGTGCCCAATATGTCAATCACCATCTACCAGTCGATCGGTGTCCGGTCTTGGTCTCGAGGTGATTGTGATCATATTTCATTACGGCCGCTGCCTTTAGCAATAAACTTTTACAGTGTTTTTCGCACTGCAGCCCGTGCGCTCGTTTGGCTCCTCGCCTTTTCACACCCTCTCCTCCCTGCTCATAGCGCGCGCAAGCTCCCTCCTCAATGCGTCTGATTAGAAGTGCAAGACTAAGTGCAAAGCAAAAAATACAGGGAGTCCTCGGGTTACGACGTTGATCCGTTCTTAAGACGCGTCGTAACCCGAATTTCGTCGTAAACCGGATTTTGCCTTTGATCTTCCAACCAAAGCACCAATAACCTTTCCATCTCAATAATTAGACCACTACGATGCTTGTTTATCACTGCCGCTATCATAGGAGCAGATCAGAGCTCACATCAGGTACTTCCGCCCACATTGGACACGCACACGAGGCTGTCTTCTTCTCCCTACAACCACAACAGAGCGTATTCTTCCGCCGTGCGCCGCGCGCCGCGTGCGTTTGTTTACATCTTTTACCACGCTAAACCGTGTAAGACGGAATGACGCGTAATATATACATATTTTTTTTAATGGGGGCGCGTTCGTAACCACGAAACGTCGTAACCCGAGACCGTCGTAACCCGAGGACCCCCTGTAATCTAAATTTATGTTACAGCGTCCGCACAGAGCAGGTGTACAGCACAGAGCGGGTGTACAGCACAGAGCAGGTCTACAGCACAGAGCAGGTCTACAGCACAGAGCAGGTGTACAGCACAGAGCAGGTGTACAGCACAGAGCGGGTGTACAGCACAGAGCGGATCTACAGCACAGAGCACGTGTACAGCACAGAGCAGGTGTACAGCACAGAGCAGGTGTACAGCACAGAGCGGGTGTACAGCACAGAGCGGATCTACAGCACAGAGCACGTGTACAGCACAGAGCAGGTGTACAGCACAGAGCAGGTGTACAGCACAGAGCGGGTGTACAGCACAGAGCGGATCTACAGCACAGAGCACGTGTACAGCACAGAGCGGGTGTACAGCACAGAGCGGGTGTACAGCACAGAGCGGGTGTACAGCACAGAGCAGGTCTACAGTGACATGTGGTTGAATTTTGCCTAATAAAAGTGCACAAATGCATCTGCTTGTCACATCCTTTTGGTAAATGTGCAGAGGTAAATACCACTGAAAAACCAGTAAGAGAATGTGACTCCAGTCAGAAAAACAGGTTTAAAAAAAAGAAATCACAGAAGGGGTTCTCAAACTGTGGGTGAGGGTCCAAAAACGGGGCACTGAGTGTTTAAGTGCAGTACAGTTTGCTTGGCTTATTTTAAGATTAAAATGAACATTCATCAGATAAAATGGAGATAGATTTATGAAAACCTATTTATGTGAGTCAGTCTTTTCCCACATGAAGATCATCAAGTCCTGTTCCACCATGACTGATGATCATTTAGAAATGTGCTTGAGTCTGTCAGCAGCTCCTGTCCGGACTAGACATCCCGAGCTGATTCCATCCAGTGAAAGTCACATTTTGTGAGAAGGTCGTGCAAAGTGGGATCATCCGGAGGGAAAGGGAATTTTCCCCCCAAAATGGGTGGTTGACATCTTAGTTTTTATTGGCTGGAATGACCCCAGATTGCATCTCAGAGCATCTAGAGTTTTTCAGTGACTTTCAGCTTTTTTCATTACTGGTCACTTTCATCCCTGTTTATATTAATTTATACAGTTTTAAGTTAAGCAGGACATACATTTATTTTATTCTGTTAATTTTGTTATTTAGTATTAAAAATAAATTGCTGATAATTATTTATTTTCCCTGTGTTCATATCACTCAGATATGCATCTAATTCAATTCAGGTTTGAGTCAAATAGTTAAAAAAAATCACTTCACACATACAAAAAAAGAGCTAAAAAGATTCACTACACCACGAAGGGTGAAGGCGATCGGGCCAGGGAGTTGGCAGCCCTAGTTGCATGCCAAATATAGTTCAGAATAAATAATTACGGAATCCATTCAACAAGTCTACAGAAGAAAAAATAATAAAAACATGTTAAAATGAGCTAGATTAAGAATTTCACAGACTACGTAAAACAAACGTAAAAGATCACTGCAGTAAGCCTCTAATCATGTATAAATTAGTTTAGCAAGAAAGAGATAATAAGTGGGATAAAGTGAGTAAAAGGAAGTGTTAAAATAAGTTGTGAATGAAGCCGCTAGGTGCCAAATTTACCGTAAAGTAGTAGTAGTAACAGCGGGCACGTTTTCGCCTTTTTCGTCCACAAATCCATCGTCAAACCAAATCTAAAATCGATTCCAGTCAAACGTTCGTCTCTTTTCAAAGATCTTCACAGAAATCTCATTGGTGAAGCCGTGAAAGTCCGTAATGCAGAGTTTTACGCGAAAGTTTGTCCAAAAATCGCTATCAAATCAAAAACCACGTTGCTCCAAAGTCCGCGATTTCACAATGAGGCTTCGCGAGTTACAAAGTGCAGCTGTTGTCCTAAAAATGGTACAAAATACTTCTATATCAGTCCGGATCGCGTTGTCTTGGCTAAACTAAGCTCAAACGTGTGGAGTGGCTGGAGGATACGCGCAGACTGACGCACGCAGGTGAGCGCGGACACCTGTCGCACTAAGCTCCGCCCCCTCCCGCAGGTGTCTTTACGTGCAGGACACAACACCCGCTATTTCCACTCTAAACGCGTGGGTGAGCACAGGAAATGTCTCTATTGAATGATTTGGCAACAGGCTGTGATGGAAAAAGTGTGTTATGATCGAAAAGAGACAGAAAGCAACTCAAGCTAACAAATGATTCTAAAACAAAAGACAAGGCTAGCGCTAATAAGCTTGTACTGCAGTCCCATTTCCAACACCTTTGACCTTTTAGTTGCAACATTTTTGGGGAGTTATTCAAACCTGAGTAGGTTGCAAAAGTCTATCCTAAAAGTTTGCCTACAGCAGATAAGATAATGTGAGAAAATTGTAGCTAGACAAGTTTACAACATCCTTAAGTAATAATATATACTAGATAGCCCACAGCATAGCAGCATAGCACAGCATAGTAACTACTAATCTTTTTAGCCTTTTACTCTACTACTTACTACTACTACTAATACTATAGGCCTATATTACTATAGTACTAGCCGACTACTACTACTACTATAGGCCTATATTACTATAGTACTAGCCTACTACTACTACTACTACTATAGGCCTATATTACTATACTACTAGCCTACTACTACTACTACTACTACTACAGGCCTATATTACTATACTACTAGCTTACTACTACAGGCCTATATTACAATACTACTAGCCTACTACTACTACTACTACTACAGGCCTATATTACTATACTACTAGCTTACTACTACAGGCCTATATTACAATACTACTAGCCTACTACTACTACTACTACTACTACTACTACTACTACTATAGGCCTATATTACTATACTACTAGCCTACTACTATGACTACTACTACTACTACAGGCCTATATTACTATACTACTAGCCTACTAGGCTACTACTACTACTACTACTACTACTATAGGCCTATATTACTATACTACTAGTATAGTAATATAGGCCTATAGTAGTAGTAGTAGTAGTAGTAGTAGTAGTAGTAGTAGTAGTAGTAGTAGTAGTAGTAGGCTAGTAGTATAGTAATATAGGCCTATAGTAGTAGTAGTAGTAGGCTAGTAGTATAGTAATATACGCCTGTAGTAGTAGTAGTAGTAGTAGTAGTAGTAGTAGTAGGCTAGTAGTATAGTAATATAGGCCTATAGTAGTAGTAGTAGTAGTAGTAGTAGGCTAGTAGTATAGTAATATAGGCCTATAGTAGTAGTAGTAGTAGTAGTAGTAGTAGTAGTAGTAGTAGGCTAGTAGTATAGTAATATAGGCTTATAGTAGTAGTAGTAACTACTACTACTATAGGCCTATATTACTATACTACTAGCCTACTACTACTACTACTACTACTACTACTACTACTACTACTACTATAGGCCTATATTACTATACTACTAGCCTACTACTACTACTACTACTACTACTACTACTACTACTACTACTACTACTACTATAGGCCTATATTACTATACTACTAGCCTACTACTACTACTACTAGGCCTACTACTACTATCATAACAAGCAAGAGAGAGGCAGTAGCAGAACCTCCATCTGGAAAGTTAACTTTAAATTGAGCTGTTCCACACTTTCCTATATTTAAAAAACATTACACTGAAGTAGTGTTGTAAAAAGCATAAAAAATCAGATACTAATTGATATTGAAACTAGATAGGCTACTAATTTCAATCCAATCCACTTTATTTCTGTAGCACATTTTTATAAACACGACAGTTTCCAAAGTGCTGCACAGACAAATGAAGACAATAAAAGACAGTAAATCGTAAATGAAAAGTGTTAAAAATGCATAAAGCTAAAAATGATTTTAACACATGAATAAAATCAAATAAAACATTAAATAAAATGAAATAAAAGACACAGAGGACCACACAACTCACGCAGAAGCCAGAACGTAAAATTTCTAGGAATAGAAACATGGGAATAGAAAAGAAATTACTATGATTTAATGTTGAAAATCACATTCTCTTGTCTAAATAAAACGTGTTTTTCAAAATAAACTGTTTTGCGTGCCAACATACAAAATACCAGGAACATGTGCAATCCAGGCCTACATACGCCTTCAACAATCATGATGACATTTCCACGCACCAATAAGAAACTACAGTAACAAAACTCATCGACAATGTTTCGTAAACAGGTTTGCGCAAGGTTCCCCAACATTCAAACGAGACCGTTGGTTGTTAAAGCATTTGTAGTTTTGTTTTTTGCCCCGGGGCAAAACAGACGTGAGGCAGCCAGAGTGAGCCCCATTATTACCTAATACAAAGCAGAGCAGCGCCCCCTAGCGGTACTAACACGGACGAGCTGTGTAGCAGATGTGTAACAGATGTGTAACAGATGTGCTTGTGCTGTGCTCCAGATGTTCTTCAGACACAGCTGTGTGTGATGTGAGGGGAACATCACAAGTGCAGACTCGTGTTTGGAGCTGTGTCAACATGACGTGTTTGGGCAAATTTTACTCTGGAATTATTGGCACATTTCCACTACTAGTTCTACTACTACTACTACTACTACTACTACTGCTGCTACTGCTACTACTACTACTACTACTACTACTACTACTACTACTACTACTACTACTGCTACTACTACTGCTACTACTACTACTGCACAACAACAATAATTACTACTACTGTACTAGGCTACTTCTGCTGCTGCTACTACTACTACTACTACTACTACTACTACTACTACTACTACTGCTACTACTACTGCTACTACTACGATTGCACAACAACAATAATTACTACTACTACTGTACTACCACTGCTACTGCTGCTACTATTACTACTACTATTGCTACTACTACCACCACTACTACTACTACTGCTGCTGCTGCTACTGCTACTACTACTACTACTGCTACTACTACTGCTACTACTACTACTACTACTACTACTACTACTGCACAACAACAATAATTACTACTACTGTACTAGGCTACTTCTGCTGCTACTACTACTGCTACTACTACTACTACTACTACTACTACTACTACTACTGCTACTACTACTGCTACTGCTACTACTACTACTACTACTACTACTACTACTGCTACTACTACTGCTACTACTTACTACTACTGTACTAGGCTACTACTGCTGCTACTACTACTACTGCTACTACTACTACTACTACTGCTACTACTACTACTACTACTACTACTACTACTACGACTGCACAACAACAATAATTACTACTACTGTACTAGGCTACTACTACTGCTACTACTACTACTACTACTACTACTACTACTACTACTACTACTGCTACTACTACTACTACTACTACTACTACTACTACTCAGGGCTCTCAAGTTTTGAGCGGGGTCGTGCGTGAGACTGTAATTTCCGAGGGGGGGGGGGGGGGGGGTGGTGCCGTGTGAGCGTCGAATTGCGTGTTGAGAGCCGTTTGTCTAAAGAGCTAACTTAAACTACAAAGCAACTAATGACATTTATATAAATGAAGTTATTACCTGATGGTTCTCAGTTTGTTTTATCATCACCGTTTTGTCTTTCCTCGTATTCAGTCGCTGTCCTTATCACTGACAGAGTGCAGTGCGCGCTTAGACACTCGCTGAGAGGGGCGGGGAAGAGGGAGCGGGGCGGGGGGGAGTGGGACATTTTTAACGGATTCATGTAAGAGTCTGGTTAATGCACCGGGCCCGCGGCGAACCGTGGCGAACCGTGGCGAACCGTGGCGAACCGTGGCGAACCGTGTCTCACCGCGGCTCACCATGGGCAGTTCGGCTCTGGGCCGCGCGTATTTCGTGCGTAAGCCGTTGGGGGGGACACGTTACGCACAGACGGAGACACCGGGACCGGGACTGAGGCTCAGGATGTGCCCGGGGGACGGCGCGTTTGCTCCGGCCTCGCTCGGACCGTGCGCCCGGAGCAGGGGGAGTTTTTTTCGCTGAAAATGCGCGGTGCCTGCATAAACTGAGCCACACAGACTGATTTTCTGGGCACAAAAAAAAAAAAAAAATCAGCGTGAGAGATGCCATGTGTGGCGTGTGTGCGTGTGAACACGTCGAATTGCGTGTGTCACACTCTCAATGCGTGAGACTTGAGAGCCCTGTGTACAGGTTGCACACACAGGATTTGAAATTGCAGCGCCCCCTAGGCCCAAAGTGAGCATAAAACATCTGATAAACAAGACAATAAACAGCATGACTAAAACATCACCAAATACCACCAAATACCAGGCTCCTACTACTCATTATTTTACTACTACTATTACAACTACTTCAGTTACTACAAATAAAAGAATAGGCTGCTACTACTACTACTACTTCTACTACTACTACTACAACCCTAATGCCATAATACACTTCATCCACCACTGCACTTACAAACCCTGACTGTTGCCATGGCTACAAACCAAATGTGACAAATAACAAAATGCCCAAAGTTTTTATTTATCACTGAAAATCTTATTACATTGCACTGGCTTGAAAACATGGGAAAAAACATTACAACAAAATTACAATACATACAAATATTAGTGACAGAAATGATTATAATCTGAATAAAGAGACAGTTAGATTAAAAATTATTTAAAAGCAAAATGATTTAATAAAAAAAAAACCCTTGTGTTTTTTTTTTGTTTTTTGTTTTTTTTAATTTAAAGGGCCCATATTACGCAATTTCCTAATCTATGTGATAAGACCTGGAGTTGTTTAATACATGTTTAAAGCTGCACTGTGTAACATTTCTAGTGCACATAAAAATGTTTAGGCTTTGTCTAGAATGTTCCACAGTATGGATTAAACCTAACCTCCATCTATCACGAGGGAGACGAGCAGGTTATAGCACTAAGCTACATTACAGTTCAGATCTGTGGAGAGGTGCCCCGTTCACACATTGTATTGTATTTCTGAGCAATAGAAACAAACACGTGATGAATAAATGCGAGGAGGACGTGTTTAAAGTCAAATTATGGAACATTCCAAGCAAAGCAATAACACCGCCGTGGCTCCTCCACCAGAAAAGTTCTGCAGTATTTCTTCACGATAAAGTGTTCAAATAAAGCTTTATGTGTACCCTTTATGGTACCAGGTCAAAACAAGGGTAACACTTTATTTTAGGGTACGCATATTCAAAGTGGTTAATTTGATGTTAATCACGATTGACTCAGTCCTTTTTAAAGTCTGCATAAATGTATTCTATTAATACATTCTTTATTACTGTTGGTTAATTAATTAGTACAGTGGTACCTCACCTTACAAAATTAATTTGTTCCAGAAGTGGTTTCGTAATGTGAATTTTTCGTAAGTTGAGTAACTATTTCAATGGAAAAAGCCTGATTCGTTCCAAGGCCCCGATCCAAGTTTTTTTTTTATAGTGTAACTTTTTTTATAGTGTAACATTGTGTTCTGCGTAGAGACTGTAGACCCAGGACTAAACGTGGACTATACCAGGTCTAGACCAAGGTCTAAACCTGGACTAAACCTGGACTAAACCAGGACTAGACCAGGTGGATTAAAGCGCCGCGCGCGGGTCTATTTCCTGGTTTCGTTTCAAGTCACGGCTGAGGCGAGCAGCGAGGGGGACCGCACGCAGTCTAGACCAGGTCTAGACTACCGCGGCTCTTGCATGCGTTCGTTCATGCGCTCAGACTGCGTGCGGTCCCCCTCGCTGCTCGCCTCAGCCGTGACTCGAAACGAAACCAGGAAATAGACCCGCGCGCGGTGCTTTAATCCACCTGGTCTAGTCCAGGTTTAGTCCTGGTCTAGTCCTGGTTTAGTCCAGGTTTAGTCCTGGTCTAGTCCTGGTTTATTCCTGGTTTAGTCCTGGTTTAGTCCAGGTTTAGTCCTGGTTTAGTCCAGGTTTAGTCCTGGTCCAGTCCTGGTTTAGTCCAGGTCTAGACCTGCTGGCAGCCCCGCGCCGGGTCATGCTGCGCTATCACACGTATCCGCGCGCAGTTTTCTCCCCCCTCCTCCTTCCCCCCACACTTCACTATTAATAATTTTGTTGAAAATCTATGAAAGTTTGAGAGTTTAAACAAGAGACAAATGTGAGAAAAGTTTCAATTCAGTCTGAGAAAAGCGTATAATGTGTGTGGCTGAGCGCGCATTATTAGAATTTTTGAGATTTCGCGTTTTGTAACTTGAATTTTCTTTCGTATCTAGAGACCAAAATTTACCGTGAAGGCGTTTCGTAACTTGAAATTTTCGTTTGTTGGGTCTTTCGTAAGATGAGGTACCACTGTATGTTGTTTGGAAATTTTTGTACATATTTGTAGTACTAGCCCTTAACAACATCCTTATTACCATCATAATGCATGTACAACAATTCCATCAAACTAACGTCAAACTAACATGCAGTAATTTGATTAGGAAATATCAATTAACACCATTTTATCCACTTTATGCAAATCAGCAGCTCATTAGATGTTAATAAGTGGACCCCAAAATAAAAAAATAAAAAAAAGATTTAAGGCTAATTTTGCATAATATAGGACCTTTAAAGGTGCACTATGTAACTTTTGGGTTGGGGGTCCATCACCTGCTTGTTTCTTTGGATGCCCCATTGCTCTGCCTGGAATGTTCCACAGTGTAACATTAAACAGCTCTACTTTACATTTATTTAATTACAGGTGGTTTTCTATCTGAAAAATCCCTAGAAAAACAAACATTCTGACAGCGAGCGTCTCCACAGATCTGACCTGTAACTTGGTCTGGTTCGGTCTCCATGAAGATAAGGTTTAAAGTCATATTGTGAAACATTCCAGACAAAGCAATAACATCTCCATGACGTAAAAGCATTTGACGGAGCCTCCACCAGAAAAGATACAAAACGTCACACTTGGCTCCGTCGGCGAAGTCGGTGTCACAGTATAATCTGGTACACTTGATCAAACTGGACTTAACGATGAGCTGAAGCGGTTTTGTTTCTCAGACGATGGGCTTCTTGTCCACGTGGATGGTCTCGTACGTGTCTGTGTTAGGCACTGTCAGACCCTAAACACACAAAGAGCGGAGTGTGAAAGCGTCTCATGAAATCGGGCTCCCAAACTCAGAGGCTGGCGGGCTCTCACTGAAGCCTACGCACGGGCCTGTCACCAAATACTACACTGAGTTATCGTTCAGTGGATGTTTGACAAAGATCGATCAGTATGTTTTCTTCTTCTTTTCTTTTTTTCATGCCCGATGCTGATACCAATACTGGCCACTGTGTTCTGCTGATATTTTTGGGCTGGTTTTGATCAATTCTACTCAAGTTTTCCACAGTCTTCACTTCATTTCACTGCAAACCCATCAGAACAGTGCAGATCAGAGCTGGATGGAGTACTCAGTTTTGTTTAAAGTGTTAAAGTACCTGTTTAAAAATGTACTTAAAGAGTAAATTAAAGTATTTTGCTGAGATTTTTAGAAGAATGAAAGGATGAAATGTAGAGATTTCGATAAAAAATTCAGCAGACTTTAAGTGATTAAATTGATTTCTTATTTTTTCTATGTTTTTGTGTGTTTGGTTTTCTCAAAGTTTGGACAGAAACTCAAATTTAATGTGCTAAAAAAGATTGTGATTTCATTTCAACATGTCTCACACCATAATGGAAAGTGCTTTTACTTTTCAGTCCAAAGAAACAATTATCCACTGTTAAATGTACTTAAGTGAAGTACAGATACCTACAACTTTTACTTAAATATACTTTTACTTTTGAACTTCCACTTTCTTCACATTATTGAAGTACATTTTACAGTGGATACTTTTATGCTTTTAAACTACATTTAATTAAGAGAAGGTATCTGTATTTCTTCCTCCTCCTTTTCATTTTCAACCTGGACTGAAAAGTAAAAAGTACTTTTTAATGTTGGAAACCTGCAGAAATGACTGAGACTTATTTTTAGCATATTTCATTTTAGTTAACTCCCCAACTTTGACACACGCAAAACATAGAAAAATCAAATTAAATCAAATCTGCTGAATTCTTCACATTTCATCCTTAAATTCTTCGAGGAGAAAACAATCCCACACTCCGTCTTACTTGAGGCCTAGGGCCAAAACGCTACATATCATTTTCTGTTCTGACCGTGAGAGAGAGCGGACGTGTTTCTCTTTCCTCCTTATCTATTGCTCCGTTGTCTGCGTGCCTCTCTTGTTTTTCATAATTTTCTCGCTTCTTGGAGCAGATTTTCCAAATTCCTAAAATATGTATGTGATCAGCTGGACCCTCAACATGATTGATACTCTTTTTTCACGGAGGAGTGCCGCTCCGGGAGAAGCGGCGTGTCCGGATGGTACTTTTTCTGCTGGATATGCGAGGGACTCGTATCGTGCGTATGTTTGGCACCAATGTACCTGGAGGATGTGGAGGATATTTACGTATTCGGATTTCTGATAGCTGGACATCTGTTAATTGGCCTGGGATTGTCCATGATCTATCGCAAAATTTGTAAGCTGGCAGCAAGTAAAGAGTCACCCAAGCTGTCTGCAGCAATTTCGAGCCACTGTGAAGCCGTGGGAGTTCTTGTGAAAGGATTACATCAGAAAGTGGGACAGGTTGAGGACCTTTTGGAAGGGTTTCAACCGAATGAAACAACGTTTCGATATCATCACGAGCATGGTTACAGAACTGTGTAAAAGCCAACGCAGCGCAATCTGTGCGCCAAGAGGAACTAATGAGATCTCTCATGAATCTTCATGGTGATATGAAGATGGGGGTCTGGCAAAACCCAAGCTCAATCTAAATTGTTCACCTGGGTCTCTAAAAATGTATTTCATCATGCTAAATTAATCCCTTTTCAAATTATGTCTCCCTGTGAAAATCTGTCTCCAACAGTTATCTGTGTTTTGACTTTGCCTCCCTGCAAGAACACTCCAAGGCCACAGATGTGGTTTGTTATCTGGACTCTACATAAACATGGCACACACTATTTTGGACTATTCACACTGACACTGACATGATTGCAAAATGTTCCCTGTCTTTTAGAAAGGTCTGATCTCTGCTCTCGGTTCAATCAATTTCATTGATTTCCAATCTGTTCCCCCCACACCCCTTCCTTATGTTGCCAAAGAAAAAGATCACCGTATGTTATATCTCCAATTGTTTTTCTGTCATTACATGTTGTTAAATTGTCACTGATTGTATTGCATCTTTTCTACTCTGCATCTCCCAGTCGGCGGCGCGCGCATGCGCAGCGGCCCCTCCCCTACCCGCTCTATCACTGTCCTGCCTGGTTAGTGGGGAAACGAAATTTCAAATTCACTCTATGTACATGTACATGATTGTTTTCGACAATAAAGCAAACTATGACCATGACTATGACTATCACAATAAATTACACATTTTGCAAGTAAGACGGAGTGCAGGATTGTTTTCTCCTCGTGTGTTCTGGGTCTGCTCCCTCGCCTCCAACGCTCCCGTCTGAAGAGATTGAAGTGCGAAGTTCTCATTCTTGGATATCCTTAAATTCTTCAAAAAATCTCTACAAAATACTTTAACTTTTTACTCCTTAAGTACATTTTTAAACAGGAACTTCAAAACTTTTTCTTATGTAGATTTTTTCATGACTTTTACTTTTACTAGAGTAACATTTTGTCCCTGTATGTGTACTGAAAAAAATGTACTTTTCTAACCAAAGCAATGGACAAGAGGGGACAAAGGGGTCTGTTGTCCCGGGCCCCAAGGTTTTAGGACCCCTCTTTCTATTAATTTATATTACAGGGGGGCCATGTGAGTTTTCTTCGAACCTTGTCGGTAAAAGGAATTCTCACAATATTATCCTTGTGTTTCTATGAGTTCTAAGTCTGCCTAAAACTTGATAATTAGGGATGCACTGACCTGTTACTAACACATTTGGATCATTTTTGTCTTATTTTATTTTATTTTAAAGTAAATAAATTATGCTTTCAGTATCTGTTGAGGGGTATTGCCAGATATAGCTATAGTATCAAAACTGGTATCAGAAGTGAAAAAGCTGGATCGATGCATCCCTAGTGTAGGGATAACCCTGTAGTTTAGACTTTTGCAAACATGGGGTTCTGGTATTATTTTAGCAGTTCAGATTTCTGTTTTCCCTCAAATGCCCCAGGATGTGTTTAAAATGTACACTTGTACCTGAATCCTGATTGTAAATAATGTATGTAACTCTATCTGCTTCTTCTTGGTTACACTTCACTGTGATTGGCTGATTCCACCTGTCACTCACTCATTTGTATTCCATCTTTTATTACAATCTGACATTTGTATTTCTGGCCCACCCCTAAGCAGCCTGAAGAAGAAGAGGCTTTACCATAAGGAGGAGGGATGTACTCTGCCCCACGAGCCTTTTTAAAGAGCTTTTTAACGACAACAGAGAGATGTCTCACCGCATAGACGCCTCCCTCAGGGGCCTGTTTCTGCAAAGTGTGGACAAAGAACACACAACAACGTTACACACTGCACCGTACACTTCACATACACTAAAAGTCACACGTCACAATATAATATCCTCCTGGGACCTGAAGAAAAAAAGTGTGTCTAAATTATTATTATTATTTTAATTTTCTATTTGGAGGTAAATGAACACCTCAGCGTTTACATTTTGTTAATTTTATTTTTATTCATAATGTTGTAACATGTCCTCTGTAATGGACATCTGGGACTTTTTTGGTGTTAAATCCAACGATCTAGCAATTTTTTTTTTTTTTGATGACCAACATCTCTGACAAGCTTCTACAGTCGCCTCAAAAAGTTTTTAGACTCCCTTTTAATTTCTTATTTATTTATTTATTTATTTATTTATTTATTTATTTATTTATTTATTTATTTAATTTTTTATTATTTTTTATTATTTTTTAATTTTTATTTATTTATTGATGTATTTATGTATGTATTTAATTTATTTTAATTTTGTTATTATCTATTTATATTTATTTATTTAAGTATTTATGTATTTATTTATGTATTTATTTATGTATTTATTTATTTATTATTATTATTATTATTATTATTATTATTATTATTATGTATTTATTTTTTATTTCTTCTACAGTCGCCTCAAAAAGTTTTTGGACTCCCTTTTAATTTCTTATTTATTTATTTATTTATTTATTTTATTTTTGTATTATCTATTTATATTTATTTATTTATGTATTTAATTTTTTTATTATTTATTTATTATTATTATTATTATTATTATTTTTATTTTTATTATTTTTTTTTATTATTATTTTTTTTTTTTATCATAGTGCAGCCACAAATTAGAGTCTATCTCAAACACACGCAGACAGACTGGTTAACTCAATGTCCACTATAAAGGACACAATTGAACGGGCGGGTCTCAGGAGGATATAATAACAAAGAGCAAAAATAGAAATGGTAATAGATCAACAAGGAACTGGTGTCAAAGGCATAATTATATCAATATTATGGACGGGACAAGGTCTTGCGTGACAAAATTGCCACACACGCTGACGATGATCTTGTGACATTTTTTCCCCAGATTTTTGCATTTAGATTGGATACAAAAATGGAGTTTAGTGGCGAGTTGTGTCTTTTTTTTGGTTGTATATTGCTCTTCTTCTGTTGCTGAACATGACCTTGTTTAGCTCGTGTCGCACATTCGAATGGCCGGTGTATCAGTGTGTTAGTGTTAGTGTTAGTGTTAGTGTTAGTGGGCGTTTACTGCTGTAGCATGAGAGGAAAAGGAAGTGGCAGAATTAGACTCAGAGGTGACAGAACTCAGTGGAAACTTAGATATAGATCCAAACATGAGTGTATCTGTGGTCAGTGTGCGTGTGTGTGTGTGTGTGTGTGCGCGGGTGTGCAAACTTAAGTGTGTACTTAAGTAAGAGTGCAGTTACTTCAATAAAAATATGACTCAAGTAGGAGTAAAAACAGCACTAAAAAGTACAATTTCTTCAGAAGTAACCACCTCAGACAACAGCACAACACGCACAAACCAACGTACAAACAAAAGTCTATTTATTTTACCTGAGGGGAGCTGGTCTCTTCTTTTGCCATTTGAATCTGTCACAAAAACATCAGAACATCAATGACACACAAAAACATTAGAATACACAAAGATATTCAAAACAGTTACAATAGTTTGCCTGCAGTTACAGATCCGTGTGTGTGTGTGTGTGTGTGTGTGTGTGTTTAGTATGGTGTTGGTATTAAATCTTTCTATCTTCATGGAGACCAAACCAGACCACGTTACAGGTCAGATCTGTGGAGAGTCAGTCAGAATCCCTGTTTTTCTAGGTATTTTTGAGCTAAAAAAACAAAAACAAAAACAAAAAAAACACCTGTAATTGAATAGTTGTAAATTAGAGCTGTTTAATGTCACACTGTGGAACATTCCAGGCAGAGCAATGACGTATCCATAGAAACAAGCAGGTGACAGACCCCCAACCAAAAAGTTACACCTTTAAAGCAACTGCTGTACAGAATAAATTTGCCAGTATAATAATATTGCCAAGATTTGCCAATAAATCGTTTTTTTATTATACATACAGTATTTATAGACCAAAATGGAATATCGACTGAACATCTTGGAGCAGAGATCCCTTCCATCAAATTGTCCAATATCAGCGCAGGTATCTGTGAGATTCCCAGGGGACCAGACTAAAATCTTTGCAAACTACTGAAGAAGTGTGTATTCTGGAACTTCTTATTTTGTGTTTTTTAGGGAACTAATAATACAAACGTAAACATGATTGTTAACGGCGTTGACGCACCAAAATAATCTCTTCACAGCAGCACAAACTCTTTCCTCTTTTGCTCACACTCATCTCTTTGTCACAGCTTTCATAGTTTTATTGAGCTGGAGCGGCTAAAAGTGGCCTCATTTTATATTTCTCAAGCAGTTTTAAATATAAGTTGGTGAAGTGTCTTGCTCAAACACGACATCAGGACAAGCTTAAACAGATATCTATAACAGTATCTATGGTCAACAAATATGTCCAAAAGTCCAACATGTAAACATCTTATACATGTCTTTATCTGACATTTTACTAATTTTAAAGTCCTTTTACACAACAGCGACTCTTGTGCGTGTTAAGCCATGTTAGAATGTTCTCACCTTCTCAAAAACAGACCTGGAGTTGTTATTATTAGTCTGTCTACATTTCTAAAGCTCAAAATGCTCTGTTCCACCTTGTGATGTCATGTAGTGGTAGTTTTCAAGTGAATAGCTCCTTTTACCTTTTGTTCGGCAGAAAATTGCAATTCCAAATGATTTTAATGAAGGATATGGAGTTTAAAAAAACAGTGGAGCACTTCCTGTATTACCACATGACATCACAAGGTGGAAGAGAGCGTTTTAGAGAAGAACTCAGACTAAATATACAGGATTTGTATATTGGGTGAATGAAACTCAGGTCTGTTTTCAGAAAAAAGTGTAATATGGGCCCTTTAAAGCCATAGTATGTAACTTTTTGATTTAAAAAAATGGACTAAAATTAGACCTGCGCGATTAATCGATTAAATCGATTAATTCGACTTTACAGTTCAGGACGATGTGTTTTCATGAAAATCGATTTTTAAATTATTTTTTACATGCGAGCGGAACTAATGCACGGCCACGTTTTACACGGGTAAGTTAGCGGGGTGCACCCAAACATTGTACGGGCTAGCGCAGCTAGCGTGTGAGCTAAAGCCGGAGCTTGTACCAAACAAAGGTGTTTACATCTGTTATATGGAACTGGTTCGGTTTTCTTGCGTCGGACTTAGAACAAACGAGTGCTCGCTGTAAGGTCTGTTCAAAAGCTGCAGCACGACAAATGTATCCTAGCGCCTAAAGCAGAGGCAGCGGAGTGGGAGAAGTGCAGGTCCGAACGGAATTAAAATAACCACCGTCCAGTCCCTAAAACATTTTCAAACTGTTTGCAGTATGATAAGCACGGCCCACGACAGAAGGCAATCACACACGCTGTTGTATGTTTTACCAAAAACATGATGTATGTTGTAAAAGACATGGTGCTAACACAAGCTAGCACAAGCTAACATACATGAACACAGACAGTGGCTTTTCTGCATCACTCGAGGAAAAACTAAAACACAACACTCCCCACTCCAATCCATCTTTCCCACAATCAGGGAATCATTTAGCTCCATAAAATGCTTCTTTATAAAAGAAAGATATTTATATAACTGTTATTATTGTTATATATATTTTGTTGTGATATAATTTTGAGTTGATAAGGGACAGATATAAGCTTATGCTTCTTTCTGTTCCCTTTTCATTCATATTTAAGTTATAATTGTATAGATGCAATTGTGTTGCATCTGTTATTTTTGTTTTGTTTTAACGAAATAAATAAATAAATAAATGAAAATGAAATGAAATTGTATATATATATATATATATATATATATATATATATATATATATATATATATATACACACAGTGGTACCTCACCTTACGAAAGACCCTACATACGAAAAATCCAAGTTACGAAATGCCTTCACGTTAAATTTTAGTCTCTAGATACGAAAGAAAATTCAAGTTACGAAATGCAAAATCTCAAAAATTCGAATAATGCGCGCTCAGATGCACGCCCCGCTATTATCCCCGCTCAAAGAGAACCTTTCTCGGCCTCTTAGCTCACAGGGTCAGCCCCCCGGCTCTCGAATCGGATAGAACCAGAGCCAGCCCCGGGGAAAACCCCGCGGTCATGCCCGCTCAAAGAGCACCTTTCTCGGCCTCTTAGCTCTAGCGCCGAACACGCAAGGAGCGCGGAGACAGGAGCACCGCGAGCACGAGATAGAACCGCGGCGAACACGCAGTGTGACGGAGCGCCTGTAGCGCCGTCATTCCCCGACCGGCGTCTCTCTCTCGCTCTCTGGCCCCAGCGGGCGCCTAGACTGCGGAGCACAGAGCGCTTCTCCTGGTTTGCGTAACCAGACACTGATTCAACTGTTCCCTGCCTATAAACTGTTCCCCGTGATCTGGACTCGGTTTCCCTCCCTGGGGCGTACGAGGGTGCACACTTGGACAGTTGAATCAGAGTCTGGTTACGCAAACCAAGGAGAAGCGCTCCGTGCTCTGCCGTCTAGGCGCACGCTGGGGCCAGAGAGCGAGAGCCAATCAGGACGCAGAACACAAAGTTACACAATAAAAAAATGTTACACTATAAAAAAAACAACCTTGGAACGAATCAGGCCTTTTCCATTGAAATAGCTACTCAACTTACGAAAAATTCACGTTACGAAACCACTTCTGGAACGAATTAATTTCGTAAGGTGACCACTGTATATTATATATATATATATATATATATATATATATATATATATATATATATATATATATATATATATATATATATATATATATATATATATATATATATATATATATATATATATAAACAATAACAGCTTAATTGATGCTAGGTGTAATGTATTTGTTTTATAAAAGAACGTTGCATTGTTTTGAGCCATTTGTCTGTCATTTTATTTGTTTTTGAGTAGGGCAGAGAAAAATCAATTAAAATCGGAAATCGGATTTTTTTTTTTTTTAAATCTGAGATTTTATTTTTAGGCCATATTGCCCAGCTCTAACTAAAATAAAAACATATTTTTTTCTTTTTGGTTGTGTTTATTGCACTGAAAACTTTGCATCCTTACAGGCTTGCAACTCCATAGACCTGGCTCTTATTTGGCCTCCTCTTGCTTGTTTCCATGGAGATGTTGTTCCTTTGGCTATAATATTCCACAGACATAAAATGTATCTGTCTCCAGCAACTGCTTCAGTCTCTATGTGCTTCTACCTAATGTATGCATGTAACAAAATGTGTAAAAAAAAAAAAAGAAGTTCTGCAGTACAGTTTTAACTTTCTGTTTCCATGGAATTATCACCTCCAGAAAGTGACATACTATATATATTTTTAATAGCACAGACCGCTGATCAGTCTGCTAGCAAAGTCCTTCAAACATTTGGGTTACAAAATACTGGCATAAAACTGTATGACTGGTTTCTGTTTGGTTTTACATTGTGTTTTTCCAGAAGAATGCTTCACTTTATTGGTAAATATGCAATCATGTTTTTTTTTGTGGTTTGTTGGAGTTGTGAGTTCCTGTTCACAGAAAAAGTAACTTTTCTTTTTTTGTCTAAGATCAGGAACAGAGCAACCACAGCCCATCACAGCCCATCACAGCGGTTTAAACAGAACTGACCTACACTGTAAACCCGGAGAAGTTAATACAACTCAAAAGTTTTGTTGTAACTGATTACATAAAAAGTTTTGAGTACATGAACTGTATTTTTTTTTAAGCAAAGTTAGCTTTAAAACTAAGAGTATATTAACTTTATTCAAGAAGAAGTGACTTTATTGATCTCCCACTGGAGAAATTCTTCTCTGCATTTGACCCATCCTGTTATTAGGAGCAGTGGGCAGCACATTACTGCGCCCGGGGATCATCTCCAGGATCTTCTTGCTTCGGTTTGGTGCATGTTTTGAGTTGATGGGGGAAACCGGAGTGACCGGAGGAAACCCACCCAGACACAAGGAGAACATGCAAACTCCACACAGTTTGGCGCGGATTGACAGGCCTGGGCGACCCAGAGATCGAACCCGAAACCTTCTTGCTGTGAAGCATGAGCGCTAGCCACTCAGCCACCGTGCCGCCAGCCTTCTTTAAAGGCAAAGTAACGTTATTTTACAATCTGAGCCTTCTTTCGGTAATAAAACAAGTCGTTTGACTCACCCATATCACGTTCGTGTCATTTGGAGCTGTTTGAAGAAAGTTATGTTGTAGCGTAACCATTAGCATTTGTTTTCGGGGCATTACTTTGCGGTCTCCAAATAACACAAACTTTAGCACTTTTCAAATCATAGAAGCCCGATGTCTTAATGTAAGAAATCGTTTGAAGCAAAAGTGGCTTGTAATCCGAGATTTATCCATAGATTTCAGCTTTGCGTTTCATGTTTGGGTCCCAGAAGCAGTCCGCGCATGCGCACTGGCGTCCTCATCTACTCGAAACTATGGATAAATCTCGGATTACAGGCCACTTTTGCTTCAAACGATTTCTTACATTAAGACATCGGGCTTCTATGATTTGAAAAGTGCTAAAGTTTGTGTTATTTGGAGACCGCAAAGTAATGCCCCGAGCAAATGATACAGCACCATGTTAAGGATACGGGATCATTACTAAAACAGAACGGCTCAACATAAGTTCTGCGATACTGCTCCAATTGACAGAAAAATGCTATGGGTGAGTAAAACTACTTGTTTTATTGCCGAAAGAAGGCTCAGATTGTAAAAAAACGTTAATTTGCCTTTAAGTAAAGTTAGCTTGATGACGTCAGATGTCACGTTTGACAGATGCTCATTGTTTTTTAGTAATCCAGGCAATGTTTAATCAAACATTATTTTCACCACTGCTCAAACGTTGTGCTTTGGTCAGTAAACATATTTGTTTATTGTTGGGTTAGCTAAAAATCAGGCAAATATCAGGTTTTTTTGAGTCCTGAATTGCTAATATTAATGAGTTCCGTTGACTGTTAGGGTTTACAGTGATAAGAAGCTCTGCAGGGTCAGACCTGGGTGGTACTTGGATGGGAGAGGGTGGGAAAATCAGGAGCCACAAGGGGGCGCCAGTCACAAAAACTGTCATTGTGTCCTTAGGCAAGACACTTGCCACTTGCCACATTGCCTAGTATGAAAGTGGAGTGTGTGTGAGTGTTGGAGGTGGTCGGAGGGGCCGATGGTGCAGATTGACAGCCTCGCTTCCGTCAGTCTGCCCCAGGGCAGCTGTGGCTACAATAGTAGCTTAACACCACCAAGTGTGGAGTGAATGAATAATGTGTGTGTGTGTGTGTGTGTGTGTATAGTCTATAGCTCATTTTAACTTAGAAGTTTTACAGTTTTGTTTTACATTTACATTTACAGATAACTAACACAGTCCGATAACCCAATAAGGAGATCTGATTTCGCTATGCTATATAAATGCTATAGAGTATAACTGTTGTATTTTAAAGAAAAAGTAAGATGAATTCGAAAATAACTCTTTCATTTTGTAACATTTTCTTTTATTTTTCTACATTAGTTTGGCTCGTTTTTGTAAAATGTTCCTTGTCAAAAACTGCACGGGTGTGAACAGCTAAGCACGAATCAGATTACTCATATTAAACGGAACAGTTTAAATGACATTTCAACGGGACCCAAAGGTGACTGCCCACCCCTGTGGTTTTAGATGTACTTTTTCCATTCATTTTTCCCCATAAATTTTCCTGTCTAATTCTGTCTAATTGTTCACACCCGTGCAGGTTTAGACAAGGAATTATGCAAAAAGGGCAAACTAATGGAGCAAAAACTAAAATAAAAGCAGAAAAGTTCAAGATTGGAAGAATTATTTCAAAATCCATTGTACTTAGTCTTCTAAATACAACAGTTATACTCTTAAAATTCATTGATAGACGTGTCACCAGAGGTTTTTGGATTAGTTTTCTGTTGCGCATTCAAACACACCAAAATCAGATCTCATTACCGGGTAATCAGATTATGTGATTTTGTGTCTGAGCTCACCTTGAGTCTGCAGTACATGATTGTGAGGATGAGTCCGTACAGAAGCAAGATCGCATCGAGGATGTAACAGTAGTTCATGTCGACCAGCGGCATCTGAAAACATAAATACATACATACATAAATAATCAAATAAAATAAATAATAAAAATCAATGAATAAATAAAACATAATTAGACATTTGTCCTGGTCTGTTCGGAGTTTGAGCCTGGGTTCGTTCTGGTATATCTGGTGTATATTCTGTATATAGTTGTTATAATAGTTGTCTAGTCCTGAAAATTGTGTAACACACAAAAATAACACAAGATCATGTTCACTAGCACCATCTAAATAAAATCAAATCAAATGTAATTAAATTTAATTAAATAAACTTTAAGCTTAAACTGTTGCCCCCGCGACCCGGCCCTGGATAAGAAGAAAATGGATGGATAAACTAAATTAAATTAAATTAAAGGTATTACAATTAAAATACAATATTAATTACAAGAAGCAAATAAGTTAATAATAAATGATATCTTCCTTAAAGCTCCAAATGGTAAAGCCTGTACACAGCAGCTGTTTCCTCATTCACAACAGCAGAATTTCCCTTTTTTGGTCAAGTATTTACAAAACTGAAAGGACGACTATGCAACTTTTGTGGCGGAGGGTCCGTCGCCGTGCTTGTTTCCATGGAGAAGTTATTCCTTAGTCTGAAATGTGTCATATTAAGGCATTAAACATTTTTCAGGAGATAAGCAAGTGACTCCACTCAGTCAAGTTACAAGTCAGATATATATGTTTATATATGTTTAATGCCATACTGTGACACATTCAGAGTAATAATGTCTCCATGGATACAAGCTGATAGTGTATCTTTCACCAGAAAAGCTACAAAGTGACGTTTTGAATTCCTGATCTTGTGTAATCACAATTTTGTCTATTTCATAGTTAACGTCCTTTAAAGTTGCTCTCTGTAACTTTTTGGGTGGAGGGTCTCCTATTCCACTTGTTTCCATGGAGATGTTCTTGCGTGCTTATTATCTGGAATGTTCCACAGTAAGGCATTAAACTTATCTATTTTACATTTATTCAATTACAGGTGTTTGTGCTGACCGTAAACTAGGTCACCTCTAAAGATCTGACCCATCTAAGTTTAAAGCCATACTGTGGGGCATTCCAGGCAAACAAATAACATCTCTATGGAAACAAGTAAGCAGACGTTCAAAAGTTACACAGTACATCTTTAAATAGAGGGAGCTCCTACAGCTCCTTCATACAACTGTACAACAACTCACCCTGATGTATTATTATATTTCTGTATTTCTATAGACTTGTACATATACATTTATGTAATTATGCCTTATTTGGCACGAGTCTTTTGCTATTTTTTTCTACTTATTTAAAATGTATTATTACCATTTTTGTTATTATATTATATTGTGATGTGTGAGCTGCTGTGTCCAAATAATTTCCCTTGTGGATTAATAAAGTTTGTCTAAGTCTAAGCCTAAGCCTAAAATCCAAAATAAAGCCATATTTTACCTCAGGTCTGGGGCAGAAGAAGCAGGTGATGTCGACAGTGTGAAGTCTGGGGCTCTTCTGAAGAAACAGGAAGTGAAGGCTCTCTGTCCAAGGCACATCTCACACCACACTTCCTCTACAAACGGCTATCGACACACTTTTAACATACTGAAAGTAAAACAGAGTCACATTTACATCTTATCCCATGTAATAAACCCATGTAAATATATTATTTATAATAATATAATAATATAATAATAACAGTGTTGAAATCTGGAGATCTTAAGGGTCCATATTACACTATTTTCAGCTCTATGTTATAATGTTTCCTCATCACAAATAGACTGTACCTGGAGCAGCGTTTTGTTTCATTCACATGTTTGAGTTCTCTCAAACTGAAAACACTCTTTCCACCTTGTGATGTCATGTGGTAATACAGGAAGCGCTATTACATATTTTGTACCAAATTCAATACAGGCACAAGCACGCCACACATGTATGGGCCTTGATATGGGCCACACTCAATCAATAATAATAAATAATAATAATAAATCTTTATTTATAAAGCACTTTTAAAAACAAGGTTTACAAAGTGCCGTAAGCCACAACAGAACAGCAGTGCAGAGTACCCGGCCTTCTTGGAGTGCCTGGGAGCGGTACTGGACAGTGCACCGACCGGGGACTCCGTTGTTCTCCTGGGGGACTTCAACGCCCACGTGGGCAACGACAGTGACACCTGGAGAGGGGTGATTGGGAGGAACGGCCTCCCTGATCTGAACCCGAGCGGTGTTCTGTTACTGGACTTCTGTGCCAGCCATGGTGTAACGAACACCATGTTCAAGCACAAGGGTGTCCACCAGTGCACGTGGCACCAGGACACCCTAGGACGAGGTCGATGATCGACTTTGTTGTTGTGTCATCTGACCTCCAGCCGTGTGTCTTGGACACTCCGGTGAAGAGAGGGGCAGAGGAGCTGTCAACTGATCACCACCTGGTTGTGAGTTGGGTCCGCTGGCGGGGGAGGAAGCCAGAGAGACCTGGCAGGCCCAAGTGTACAGTGAAAGTCTGTTGGGAACGTCTGGCAGAGCCCTCTGTCAGGGGCACCTTCAACTCACACCTCTGGGAGAACTTCTCCCAGGTTCCAGGGGAAGCTGAGAACATGGAGTCCGAGTGGGCTCTGTTCTCGGCCTCTATTGTTGATGCGGTCGCCCGTTGCTGTGGTCGTAAGGTCTGCGGTGCCTGTCGCGGCGACAATTCCCGAACCTAGTGGTGGACACCGGAAGTAAGGGATGCCGTCAGGCTGAAGAAGGAGTCTTATCGGGCCTTATTGGCTCGTGGGACTCCGGAGGCAGCCGACGGGTACCGGCGGGACGAGTGTGCTGCAGCCCGGGCAGTTGCAGAGGCAAAAACTCGGGGTTGAGAGGAGTTCGGAGAGGCCATGGAGGAGGACTATCGGACGGCCTCAAAGAAATTCTGGCAAACCGTCCGGCGCCTCAGGAGGGGGAAGCAGTGCTTCACCAACACTGTTTACAATGCGGGTGGGGAGCTGTTGACCTCGATTGGGGATGTTATCGGACGGTGGAAGGAATATTTTGAGGATCTCCTCAATCCCGCCGTCACGTCTTCCGAGGAGGAAGCAGAGGCTGGGGACTCGGAGGTGGACTCATTCATCACCCTGGCTGAAGTCACTGAGGTGGTTGGAAAGCTCCTCGGTGGCAAGGCCCCGGGGGTGGATGAGACCCGTCCTGAGTATCTCAAGTCTCTGGATGTTGTGGGGCTGTCTTGGCTGACACGTCTCTGCAACATCGCGTGGCGGTCGGGGACAGTACCTCTGGACTGGCAGACCGGGGTGGTGGTCCCTCTGTTTAAGAAGGGGGACCGGAGGGTGTGTTCCAACTATCGGGGAATCACACTCCTCAGCCTTCCCGGTAAGGTCTATTCCAGGGTGCTGGAGAGGAGAATTCGACCGATAGTCGAACCTTGGATTCAGGAGGAGCAGTGTGGTTTTCGTCCCGGCCGGGGAACACTGGACCAGCTCTATACTCTCCATCGGGTGCTCAAGGGTGCATGGGAGTTTGCCCGACCAGTCCACATGTGCTTTGTGGATCTGGAGAAGACATTCGACCGTGTCCCTCGTGGGGTCCTGTGGAGAGTGCTCTGGGAGTACGGGGTTCGGGGCCCTTTGCTAAGGGCTGTTCGGTCCCTGTATGACCGGAGCAGGAGCTGTGTTCACATTGCCGGTAGTAAGTCGGACCTGTTCCCGGTGCATGTTGGACTCCGCCAGGGCTGCCCTTTGTCACCGGTTCTGTTCATTATATTTATGGACAGACCTTCACGCTGTATTTTGTCCTGTACATATATATTAAAAAATAAAAAATAAAGAAAATGTTCTCCTTATGATAGACTGTGTAACAATTTGCTTAAATAAAATAAATTAAATTAAATAAAATGAATGAAAATGGCTCCACTGTGTTTTTAAACTCCATACACCTTTACTAGAATCATTTGGATGATTTCAGTCTCTACAGTATCACTATTAAGTAAGTATAATATTTTGAATCTTGAAAGTTCTCAGGTATTTATGGATGCTTGCCTTGTTTTTAAAGTTTTAAATGGACTCGCTTCTCCACCATTAATGGATTTTATAAGTAAAAAAAACCTACTAACTGAGTGAACACAAGAGCATTGACCAGAGGAGACTGGAACATACAGAGACACACATCAGAGGATAACAGTCGTGGAACACATGACCTGCTCAACTGTGGGTCCTTCTCAAACTTCAAAAACACGCTGAAACACTGGTTGAAAAATAATCAAACATGCTCTCGCAGGTAGATGTTCTTCTTCTTGGGGCCTCTTAAACTCAGAGAATGGTCTGTTGTGGTGAACTTATGTGCACTTCTGTCTCTTCTGTGTTTTCCTCTAAATGTTCTTCTGTTCTGCCTTAGGACAACAGATGTAAAGTAGCTGTTGTGCTAATTCCGGCATATTTACATTGATGCTGTTTGTTGTCATGTTGATTAATATGTATTGTCCTAATTAAAATAAATAAATAAATAAATACATTTTTAAAAAGTCCTCTACTTTTACTACTCTCTACTTTTACTAAAGGTAAATGCAGCTGACAACTGACAACTGCCACTACATGACATCACAAGTTGGAACAGAGCATTTTGAGCTTTGGAGATGTAGATAGACCAATAATAAAGGATTATTCAAACAAGTGTGAGAAAAAATAAAATAAAATAAAAACACCAGGTCTGTTTTTAAGGAAATAACAACATTATAACGTGACTTAAAGCTCATAAGAATAATATTTTGCATAATATAGGACCTTTAAAGTGCTACATATTTGGCAGGTTTAAGGCAAACTAAGCACATTTGCAGCTTGTTCCCTTCAGTGGCCTCTGCAATTTCAAGTACTATGTGACATCACTCAGGACTGCCCTGATTACACACCACAGACACTCAACTGAAGCTCGCGATGCTAACGGTTACAGGGGCAAATGTGGGGTCAGGCTCAGGATTTTTTAATGGATAAAATAGCAAAAATAATTTAAAAAACAAAAACCACCAGGAACATTTCAAGACCAAAATGACGAGTCTCACAGCAGAAGTCACAGAGAGAGGGGCCAGTCAGTGGGAGCCAGAGTCAGAACGAGCCGCAAGAGCCACATGCAAACTCCTTATTTGGAATGCGGCGGCTAGCACGTTACCTATGTCCACTTAAATATACAGTCTACGTTACAGCCAGGTGTTTCTGATGCAGATGTTTCAATATTTTTCCACAAAATGCAATCTGAGCCTTATTTCGGTAATAAAACAAGTTGTTTTACTCACCCATAGCACTTTGGTGTCATATGGAGCACTTCCAGAGATGTTTTAGATTAGCGATCTCCGTAACGTGAGTTCTCGGGGCATATGTTTGCGGTTTCCAAATAACACAAACTTTAGCACTTTTCAAATCATAGAAGCTCAATGTCTTAGTCTACACTTTCATTTGAGTCAAAAGTGGCCTATAATCCGAGATTTAGCCATAGTTTTGAGTAGATGAGGACACCAGTGCGCATGTGCGGAGTCACAGCTTATTTCACTCTCAGCTCCCGGGACCCAAACATGAAACGCAAAGCTGTAAATTATGGATAAATCTCGGATTAGAGGCCACTTTTGACTCAAACAAAAGTGTAGACTAAGACATCGAGCTTCTATGATTTGAAAAGTGCTAAATTTTGTGTTATTTGGAGACCGCTCGAGGCATATATTACATCACATATATTTAGATCGCAAATCTAAAACATCTCTGAAACTGCTCCATATGACACCAAAGTGCTATGGGTGAGTAAAACATCTTGTTTTTATTACCGAAATAAGGCTCAGATTGTAAAAAACGTTAATCCTCCTTTAAGTCTGAACTAAAGAAGCATCAAAACCTGTCACGCACTTGTAAATGTAGCATGTCATTTTCCATACAGCTAAACACAGCTAAAGATACAGGCACTAGGCAAGACCACACTTCCTCCTGTAGACTTTATCAGTGCATCATGTTCGTCACATTCAAAGATAAACACACTTGTTGACCTCAGTGGAATCTTCAGAGCTGTGGCGTCCAAGCGAGGCTGCTGCCAGATCTCGAAATCAAACTCAAAACCACAACCGTCAAAAAAAAACCTGCCAAGACTTCTTTTTCACTAACATCATGACTTCTTCTTTGAGCTTTCTGCAACGTTATAATGTTGTTCCCTCATCAAAAACATGCCTGGGGAGGTTTTAGACGTCATCCATGCATGTTTGAGTTCTACCCCGGGCTCTGTTTAAGTGTAAACTCTTCAGTTTGTCTCATTTTTTAGATCAGATTGTTCATTATTTAATTACGTTCACTTCAAATTGTAAATCAGATGTTACGCCCTGATACTGTTTACTGTTACTAATGGAGGGTCCGTCAAACGCTTTTCTCCATTGAGACGTTATTGTTTTGTCTGGAATGTTCCACAGTCTGGTCTACTCTACCCAAATACAGGGGCAAATATCTGGGGAAATAGAAAGAGTCAACCAAACACATAAATACAATGAATTTTGAAGTTTTATTATGCAAAATGCCTAAAGCTCTATATAGGCGGCTACTGTTTTCAAATTATCAAAAGTTCTAAAAAAAAAAGACACACAATCTACATTTTTACAAGACAAAAGACAATTCATTCAAAAACATTCAGAAAGTTGTATAAATTAGGCAACAAAATGAGAGAAAAGTTATTATTTTAAAGGTCCTATATTACAAAAAAACATGTTTTAATGTTGTTTCCTCGTCACAAACAGACCTGGAGTTGTGTTTTCTTTCATTCACACGTGTTTCAGTAATCCTTTATGATTATTCTGTACATCTCCAAAGCTCAAAATGCTCTGATCCACCTTGTGATGTCATAAAGCGGTTGTTTAGAAGCAAATTTAATTTTTAAGAAGTCATTTTTCAGAAGAAGTTTTGCAATTCCACGGCAATTTATTAATTCTCCAAATGATTCTAGTGAAGGTGTACGCACTTTAAAAACACAATGAAGCGTTTCCTGTATTACCACATGAGTGTTCTGATGAGCTCCTGTGGACCCACCACCCGCGGAAGGATTCATGGGGGCTGGTGCATTGTGTTCTGGGCAGCAGAACACTGCTTGGACTGCTGCCCCCGCGACCCAGAAAATGGAAAAGTGGAAGAAAATGAATGAATGAATGAATGTTCTGATGAGGAAACAACATTAGACCCTTTAAAAGTCCAAACATGCTTAAAGGGAGAGTGAGCGCCGCCATTTTAGGTGCAATATTAAATACAAGCGTTTAGGACTTTAAGGCAGAAAAACACTGAAAAAAACAATGTGACCAAAAGTTATAGGTGCACTGTGTAACTTTTCTGCTCGTCTCCATGGTGATGTTTTTATTACTCTGTCTAGAATGTTCCACGGAACAGCATTTAACTTCAATTACAGATGTTTTAGAGCTCAAAAGTACCTTGGAAACAATAAGAGTAGATCTGACTCAGAATCGGCCTGATGGCATCACGAGCTTCTCCATGTAGGTAGTTAATGCCACAGTGGAACATTCCAGGTAAAGCTATCAAATCTGCATGGAGACAAGCAAGTGCCAGACTCGCCGCCAGTAAAATTACACAATGCACCTTTTAAATGACCTCCATTTTGAGTCGTTCTGACAAGTAACATTTATTTATTGCTTTTATAATTTACCTATTTATGTCCATGTTTTTCATTAATTTATTTTTGTTTGCTTTTTCAAGTAACACTTCCGTAAAGGTGCACTATGTAACTTTTCTGGTAGAGGGCCTGTCAGTTACTTGTCTCCATGGAGATGTTATTGCTTTGCTGTTCCAAAGTATGGCATTAAACTCACAGTCAGAGTGCGTGTATTTAACGGTATTTTTCAGCAATAAAAACACCCTTACTTGAATAAACGCATCTAATGCCGTATTATGGAACATTTCAGGTAAAGCAATAGCATCTCCATGGTGGTGGACCCCTAACCTGAAAAGCTACGCAGTGCATCTTTAATCTACTGTCAGATAATGTTACAAAAATGATTTCAAATATATTCATACAATTTCAATCTGCCAAAACTACTCAAACAAGTTTAAAATTGCAAATTCAAATAATTTTAACAAATATATACATGTAGAGATGAAGCTTTGCAGTGAAAATGAAAACAGTTGAAAGAGTACAGTGATATTTTTGGCTCAAAGTGACATTCGTGGAAAATGACAGGTCCACTGTGGGTGTTTAAGGCTCATTTGTTGTATAGTGTAAATTAGATGCACAAATTGGTGAACGTCTGAACTGGAAATCATCAGAATAGATTCACCGTAGCTGCCTTTCATATGTGGCTATTACACAGCGTTTTGACTCCAGGTTTTACTCCAGGAGAATTAACGTTTTTTACAATCTGAGCCTTATTTCGGTTATAGAACAAGTTGTTTTACTCACCCATAGCACTTTGGTGTCATTTGGAGCACTTCCAGAGATGTTTTAGATTAGCGATCTCCGTAACACGAGTTCTCGGGGCATGTAATATATGCCCCGAGCGGTCTCCAAATAATACAAACTTTAGCACTTTTCAAATCATAGAAGCTCAATGTCTTAGTCTACGCTTTCGTTTGAGTCAAAAGTGGCCTGTAATCCGATATTTATCCATAATTTACAGCTTTGCGTTTCATGTTTGGGTCCCGAGAGCTGAGAGCGAAATAAACTGTGACTCCGCACATGCGCACTGTCCTCCTCATCTACTCGAAACTATGGATAAATCTCGGATTAGAGGCCACTTTTGACTCAAACGAAAGCGTAGACTAAGACATTGAGCTTCTATGATTTGAAAAGTGCTAAAGTTTGTGTTATTTGGAGCCCGCACGGGGCATATTTTACATGCTCGGGGGCCCCGAACTATGGCTAGAAGTCGTGCTAGGCTATCGCTAATCTAAAACATCTCTGGAAGTGCTCCATATGACACCAAAGTGCTATGGGTGAGTAAAACAACTTGTTTTATTACCGAAATAAGGCTCAGATTGTAAAAAACGTTAATTCTCCTTTAAAGGGCCTGTACTTGATTTTTCCTCCATGAATTTGAGCTAAATGTGCCTTGCCCCATTACAAACATATTGTATAAGGTCAAATAAGTCCACTGTGTTTTGTTTGCATCTAATTCATAAACTGTATAAAGAAGTGGACTAAGGGAGTGTGATGTCCCCCATAGCGTTTGGCTCCAGTCAAATGAGCAGTTACAGAAGGGAATGTGGAGCCGAGTTCCATATTAGGAAACAGGAACTGATCTATGGACAAAACGGCGAAATTTAACGGGTTAATGCAAACTTTTTAAGACCAAAATGAGGACAGCGGCAGTTACAGAGAGACGTGTGACTTTTTTTTCCCATACAAAGTGAATGGAAGAGTCAGTGGAGCTGGAAGCGCGCCCGTGCTCGCTTCCTATTTGGAACATGGCGGCTAGCGGGTTAGGATTTTACTGGCCGATAATCAACATGTGCGTGATTATCATGCTAGTAGTTTTTAGCTTTACCGTGAATAATCAGGATGCTCTGAACGCGTGATGTAAGTGAGGAAGCTCGATGGACAACAGCACGTTTTTAGGACAGTAAAATTCAGGTACAGGACCTTTGAGTATCTTTAGGGATCAATAAACATTATCCAGACAATAAGAAAGGTGCATGAAATATAAAAACACACATTGGCAAAGAAAAGTTACAGAATAGCCCTTTAAAAGCTCCAGATAGCCGAGGTATGGTGCCAAGTCTGTCCACATGCTAAAATAGTTGACTGTGATGACGTATAGTGAAGATATGAATCCTCTAAAACTACAATCCAGAAGTATAAAATTAAAGCAACACTATGTAACTTCATATCAAACTGTACGAAGAAGTGGATTATGGGAGTGCGACGTCAGCCACAGCGTTTGGCTCATAATACGAACATTTTAAGACCAAAATGAGGAGTGTGACCGCAGCAGTTCCAGAGAGAAGGCTGTTGTTTTCTCAATGGAAAGTGAATTGGAGCCAGAGTTCATGGAGCCAGAACTGCGCCCATGCTCACTTCCTATTTGGAAATATGCCCCTATATATTTAATGTCAAAATGTGTGGACGCCATCAAATATTTAGTTTACAAAGTATTAAAGGTGGACTGTGTAACTTCTGGTGAAAGATAATGTTGAAATAATGTTGCTGTGCCCAGAATGTTCCACAGTGCGGCATTAAACTTATATTGTATTTATTTTATTGACTGTTCATCTCAAGCAACAGTGACAACACGAGGCCAAGTTATCGAGAAGCGATGGAAATCACAGATGCTTTTGTAAAAGAATAAATGTAAAACAGATTAATGCCATACTGTGTAACATTCCCAGAAAATAAGAGTGGGCAAATTCCTCCACCACAAATGCATTCATACACGGTCCGAACAGTTTTAAGAAAATGCCTTTTATAGGAAAAGTTCCACAGTGTTGCTTTAGCAGAAGAGGTTTTTTGTCGAGTGAAGTTGTGTTTTTGTCAAGTGAAGTTGTGTTTTTTGTCGAGTAAAATTGTGTTTTTGTCGAGTAAAATTGTGTTTTTGTCGAGTAAAATTGTGTTTTTTGTCGAGTAAAATTGTGTTCTTTGTCGAGTAAAATTGTGTTTTTTGTCGAGTAAAGTTGTGTTTTTGTCGAGTTGTGTTTTTGTCGAGTAAAATTGTGTTTTTTGTCGAGTAAAATTGTGTTTTTTGTGGAGTAAAAATGTGTTTTTTGTCGAGTAAAATTGTGTTTTTTGTCGAGTAAAGTTGTGTTTTTGTCGAGTAAAGTTGTGTTTTTGTCGAGTTGTGTTTTTGTCGAGTAAAATTGTGTTTTTTGTCGAGTAAAATTGTGTTTTTGTCGAGTAAAATTGTGTTTTTTGTCGAGTAAAATTGTGTTTTTTGTCGAGTAAAATTGTGTTTTTTGTCGAGTTGTGTTTTTGTCGAGTTGTGTTTTTGTCGAGTAAAATTGTGTTTTTTGTCGAGTAAAATTGTGTTTTTTGTCGAGTTGTGTTTTTGTCGAGTTGTGTTTTTGTCGAGTAAAATTGTGTTTTTGTCGAGTAAAGTTGTGTTTTTGTCGAGTTGTGTTTTTGTCGAGTAGTTATGTTTTTTGTCGAGTTGTGTTTTTTGTAGAGTGAAGTCGTGTTCTGGTCAAGTAAAGTTATGTTTTTTGTCGAGTTGTGTTTTTGTTGAGTAAAGTTATGTTTTTTGTCGAGTTGTGTTTTTTGTAGAGTGAAGTCGTGTTCTGGTCAAGTAAAGTTATGTTTTTTGTCGAGTTGTGTTTTTGTCGAGTGAAGTTGTGTTTTTTCAGCACAGTGAAATCACCAGAGGTCACAGAAAAAAAAAACAGTCTAAAGTTTAAAAAGTTCCTTTTTCGAAACCCGAGTTTGTCTGTCCATGAGACGTCCATTTTGAACCACAGCGTTTCATCATAGTTAAAGGTACAATGTGGAACTTTCTGGAGCTGACATGTCCCCTGTATGATTCCACGGAAATACAAAGTTAAGCATAATTTTGAACGATATCAAAGGCGATAGACAAGTTTAATGCTATACTGTGGCATATTATAGCAAAGGAACAACATTTCCATGGAAACAAGCAGGAGGATGCCCACTTCCAGGCAAAATAAGAGTCAGGTTTGTGGAGATGCGAGCCTGTTCAGAGTAAGGAGGCATGTTTTTATAAGTTTTTAGTGTAATAAACAAATCTGCTTTTACTTTAGTCTGTTTTTGGCTAAAAAGGTTACATACTGTGGCTTTAAAGTTGTGCTATATAACTTTTTAGGTAGAGAATCTGTCAACAATCTTGTCTCCATGGAGATGCTACTGCTTTATCTAGAATGTTCCACAGTATGGCATTGATTTTGTCCATCTCCGTAACAGGTCACAAGGACAAGTTACAGCTCGGATCTGTGGAGGCGACGCCGCTCACAGTAAGAGATGTAAGAATGTTTTTTTTATGATTTTAAGATGTTTTTAAGATGTTTTTGACCATTAGGAGCATGTAACAATTCAAAAACTGTAAAACAGACATGTTTAATGCCACACTGTCAAACATTCTATCCAAAGCATAACATATTTACAGAGACAAGCAGGTACTGAACCCCCAACCACAAAACTTTAACTTTAACGTCCGTTCTGAACGATTCCAGCAACATTTTTAGACCTTTTGAACATTTACAAAATACAATTCATTTTCACACATTGAAGTGGTGAAATAAAAATATAAAATCTAGTCAAGGCATCCATTTGGAAATCATAGGTTTATATCCTTATTTGCTGTCCAAAGCTGCAGGCATCTTGTACAAAAGTGGACCACATAACTCCTGTGCACTTTCTGCTTCAGTGTTGGAAAAATGAATGACGAAATTTTCCATTCCAAAACAGGAAGTAGAAGTCATAGCATCCATTTTGAAGTCCTTCTTCGTGAATGGGCGTCAGCTTGTAAAGGCCCAGAAACATGAAATAAATGTACGTCCAGTTTCATTTAAAGGGATTTTCAGGCTAAAACAAGTCATCATTTTTCAAAATAAAAGTCTATTTCTCATTTCTCATTTTTAGTCTTTAGTTGGAGACAGCAGATTGAGGAGAAAAAAGAAGGCAAATATATAGTTAATATGAGTTGAATTCACAATATTAATCCTGATTTGAGTAGTTCTGACTCCAGGGGGTTCAGAATGATGAGAAGGTAGGACTGTTGCCGTAGTAATTAACAATTATTATGAAACAAAATATTATATCTTTTTAGTAATCAATGTTGTCAATATGGTCTTTAATTATAACATATTGATGGTTTTATTTACAAATGGTCCTGGATTGATTTTGATTTAGTCCTTATGTAGACCTGTTCTGGTCCTGGCCTAGTTCTGGTCTAGTTCTCCTTTACTCCAGGTCTAGTCCTGGTTTAGTCCTGGTCAGGTTCTGGTTTAGTCCTAATCTAGTTCTGGTTTAGTTCTGGTTTAGTCCTGGTCTAGTCCTTGTCTAGTTCTGGTCTAGTCCTAGTTTAGTCCTGATCTATTTCTGGTTTAGTCCTGATCCCAGTCCTGATCTAGTCCTGATCTAGTCCTAATCTAGTTCTGGTTTAGTTCTGGTTTAGTCCTGGTCTAGTCCTTGTCTAGTTCTGGTCTAGTGCTTGTTTAGTCCTGATCTAGTTCTGGTTTAGTTCTGATCCTAGTCCTGATCTAGTTCTGGTTTAGTCCTGATCCTAGTCTTGATCTAGTTCTGGTTTAGTTCTAATCCTAGTCCTGATCTAGTTCTGGTTTAGTCCTGCTCCTAGTCCCGCATCTGAATAAATGTTAGATAGATAAGGTTAATGCTGTAGTTTGGAATATTCCACGCAAACCAGTAGCATCACCATGGAGACAAGTAGGTGGCGTACTTTACACGCCACCTACGTTTAACCCAAATTATATCAGTAAGAAAATTGCACTTGAAGTAACATAAAAATTACATAAAAAACAGGCATTTTTGCTGTCTTATTTTAATACAGTTAATTTAAGACATAAATAATTGCAATTTTATCTTGACCAAACTAAACCTGAATTTGAAGGTTTTGCTTTGATTTTCATGACTGATAAGCCTTGCCAATAAGTACAAAACCCGAGCCTAGTCACACACTCAAACCAAGATAAATATTGAAAAAGAAACCATTTTGACCAGTAAAGATTCTCTTTTGTTTTGACTTTGGTTCACTTCCTGCTTCTTTTTCTTCTTCTTCACTGCTGCCCTCTTTAAACCGAGGTCTCGGACTGGAGCCTCATGACGAACTTGTGCGATTTGGGGTCGATAAACTCCTCCCCCAGGCGCAGGAAGGGGAGGGGCATAACCGTGACAACCAGAGAAAAGTCCAGGCGCCGTAAAGTGAAGACCAGACCCTGCCTCAGAGCGGACGTGACGGGCTCCTCGCTCACCAGAGTCCACTGCCGCCCCCTGTCGTTCTGCTGCTGGTACTGCAGCGTGGGGCCAGAGGTCAGGTACCGCTCCAGGAAGGCCTGAGGGACACAGGAAGAGCAGCTGTTAGTGAACATGAGACGATTTAAAGACACAGTGTATAACGTTTTAAGCAGAAACAGACCATTTTAATTAGACTAAAAAGAGGGCATGACAAAAATCCTCAAAACTATTAAGTATCTCTATGTATCTGACCCAAACAAGACTACATCTGCAGGGGGAGTTCATACAAAAACTACTATTTACACAGAAAAAAGCACTAGGAAACAATGTATTTATACAAAGACAGAGTAAACTTGCCTTTTTACATATAAAATACAATAATAATAATAATAATAATAATAATAAACAGATCTTTAGCCAAATCTCACTGACTGACTTTGTTCCATATAAATCATCATCTGAATAAAAAGATTTTATACTAATCCTAGTGAGCAACTTGCATCTCCTCAAACCTGACTCTTATTTGGCCTGGAGGAGGGCTTGTTTGTTCCGTTTTCATGAATCATGCAGGTGACGTGCCACATCCAGAAAGTTACACACTGTACCTTTAAAGGGATATGCCACCCCCAGGTCAAATTTGGGCATCTCCCCACAGTCCAGAGACTAAAACAAGTGATGAAAAACGTTTTCCTGGTCACCCAGCCATTGTCCGAGTCTGTTAGCACTGACCTCCGCGCGCAGCTGCTGCTCCTCCGCGTTAGACTGGAGGCAACGGCGCCAGAGAAAGATTTCGGCCAAAAGGAATTAATTTGCTCGATGCTTTTCCCAATTACTTTCTGTGTAGTGCGCATTCATATCGAGTGCAAATAAATGTGCAAATCAACACGGAGAACTTGCCTTGGTCATTTTTGGTGGGAACTATTTTTCAGTGCGGAAAAAGACAGACGAAGCACGCACCACGCGGACAGGGGAATCCCTGTTTACGCACCAGGAAGGGAGTTCCCCCGTTACGCTGCGTGCTGTGTGCTTCGGCTTTCTTTTTCCGCACTGAAAAATAGTTCCCACCCAAAATGACCAAGGCAAGTTCTCCGTGTTGATTTGCACATTTATTTGCACTCGATATGAATGCGCACTACACAGAAAGTAATTGGGAAAAGCATCGAGCAAATTAATTCCTTTTGGCCGAAATCTTTCTCTGGCGCCGTTGCCTCCAGTCTAACGCGGAGGAGCAGCAGCTCGCGCGGAGGTCAGTGCTAACAGACTCGGACAATGGCTGGGTGACCAGGAAAACGCTTTTCATCACTTATTTTAGTCTCTGGACTGTGGGGAGATGCCCAAATTTGACCTGGGGGTGGCATATCCCTTTAAGTCTAAAATTTTGACAAAGGGACGTATGGATTTCTTAAGATAGTTTGTTCCGTTTTGTACCAGAAGAACAAACTGCAACGTAGAAACACAGAGCAGAGAACTGAGGTGGACAGAAGTGGGCGTTTAGCGCCCCCTTGTGGAGAGTAGCTAAAACGACAGTACTTCAGTATTTTGGTTTTATACAGAAGTCAAACAGGTTTAACTGTGCAAACATAATCACCAAGTTGGTCCAGTCTTTATTTGTGGTATTTTTTAACTTTAGTCATTCAGTCGATTAAATGGCTGAGGGAGGCTTAGTAGACAAAACGTGTAGTTGTAATTGTTTTATTTAGATTATAAGGATTTATATGGGGGCAAACAAACAGCAAAAAATAGAAGTGTACGAGTGAGTATATTTTAGTGTAAGTAACAAAAGAACATCACAACTTTAATCTTTTCTGCAGAAGTTGTTGTTTTTTGCATGAGCTCCCCCTGCAGGTGTAGTCTTGTAAGTGCATTTTGGGTCAGATACACAGAGATGCGCAATAGTTTTGAGAGCTTTTGTCATGCCCTTTTTTAGTCTTCAGTCAACCAAAAATGCTCTACTTTTTACAAGTTTACATCGTTCGTTCCTGTGCACAGACTGAAACTCGACAGTGAATTACATCTTAAAGCCCTGTATTGTCTAACCTTGGGCGTCATGTTGTGTGTGATGCAGAACTGCAGGTGTGTGAGGATGCTCTCCATGCTGTGAAAGGCCTGCTGTCTGGTGGTCCTCAGATACTTTTGCATGGCCCGGGCCATCGGGGCGAAGATGGCCTGAGCCGCCTCCCGGGGGTCCATCACCTCTCGGGAAGGTTTGGGAGACGCACCGGCCTCCTGCTCCTGGAGCCTCCGGATGTGAGTGAACGCCTCCTCCACAGCCACCACCAGTCTGGAAGACGGAGAGAACATGAGATCATGGTGAATGGAAGAGAATAGTCTACAGCCATCACCAGTGTGAAGGAGGGAATGGAGATTAAAGCTTTATTAGACTTTTAGATCTTTCCTGCCAAAGTAATCTAAAGTTATAAAGGTAACTACAGTTCTATGAATCCTGGATGACTGCTACATGGTGTTCTGTTAGGTACAGTTATGGACACAAAAGGGCACGGTTTCCTTCGTTATTTCTTAGTTTAAATATTTTTGGTTGTGGCCTTTAAGAAACTCCATAAGTCACGTGACTCTCAAATCAGGAAGTAGTTGAAAAGCAGACTATTTTCGAAAGATTTATTTGTAAGATGCAAGATAAAAGAATTAAGTTCATGATGACGACACAACAGCTACTTTAGTTCATAAGGATGAATAAATAAGTTACAAAATACATTTTAGGTTAAAACAATAAATATTTTAAATAGCTAAAAAAAACTTATTTAAGTGTATTTACATCATATTTACATCAGAAATTGTTACAGAGGCATGTTGCATTTTATTTGCTCTGTGTTTTTGGTTTGTGCATATGAAAAGCGAATGTTGATTATTGTTTATCATGTTTTTGTTACAGTTTGACCCTTTTCTTGACACATCATTAAACCTTTGGACAACAACACATGAGTCTTCAGAATCTTGATGTCCAGAAGGAGTTTAGCTGACTGTCTAGTTTTATTCAGCACATATAGTGAGGGCAGTACAGATGTCGCTGCTGAACGCATTGAATGTTTCCCTTCTAGTACCACACTCTAGTGGTAAGTAGGGATGAAATGTACGTAACTACTCTTGTATTAAGAGTTTTAGCAACAAGCGTGGGGTGAGGCACAGACAATTACAGGAGGATTAAGTAAGTAAGTCGTAATAGTTTCAATATTTCATTTTTATTCATTTAGAACGATCACATGAATATGTGTGAGCACTGATTGGACCTGAGGGTTAAGACATTAATTAAAGGTCCCATGGCATGAAATTTTCACTTTCTGATTTTTTTGAACGTTAATGTGAGCTCCCCTACCCTGTTTAGCCCCCCCCCCCCATGGCTAAGAGGTGCGAAATGTCTAAACTGAGCATTTGCGATCCTTTTCCACGTTTGAAAAAAAGGCAGCCCAAACGGGCGATTCTGAACAAGGGAAATTTCTGACACGGAAAAATGCAAATGCAGTTCCACCCCCCGTCTGGATGTCCACCCACCGTCTCTGGAAGAGAGTCTGGACCGCTAATGAGCTACGCAATGCGAGATGCATTTTTTTTTGTGCCTGGAGGCACGTGAGAGTGTTTCCAGGCTCGGATGTCCTTTATCCGAGCCTCCGAACCTCTGAAACAGCAGTGGTTTAATTTTATTTTCTGTGGAAATGTGTTTACTTAATGCAACTCATCTCATATCTTCCTCCAGCCTTAAACACGGAAGTGGGGCCAGCGCACAGCGCACCGCTAAAACGAGGAAACAGCGGCGTATTTGGCCACACCCCCACCCACTGCACTGGCCTGTCTCTGTCCTCCTCATTTGCATTTGAGCAACAATGCCCAGAATAAAGTGTTTGAGAGAGATATTTTTTGACTATACAGGGGGTCCTCGGGTTACGACGTTGATCCGTTCTTAAGACGCATCGTAACCCGAATTTCGTCGTAAACCGGATTTTGCCTTTGATCTTCCAACCAAAGCACCAATAACCTTTCCATCTCAATAATTAGACCACTACGCTGCTTGGTTATCACTGCCGCTTTCATAGGAGCAGATCAGAGCCCACATCAGGTACTTCCGCCCACATTGGACACGCACATGAGGCCGTCTTCTTCTCCCTACAACCACAACAGAGCGTATTCTTCCGCCGTGCGCCGCGCGCCGTTCGCGTTTGTTTACATCTCTTACCACGCTAAACCACGTAAGACGGAATGACGCGTAATATATACATATTTTTTTTAATGGGGGCGCGTTCGTAACCACGAAACGTCGTAACCCGAGACCGTCGTAACCCGAGGACCCCCTGTACCTGTGTTCATGTGTCTTTCTCATGCACTGAGTGTTGATTTTGAAGAAGGATTCATTTACAGTATTAGGGAACCATTAAGGAGCCATATAAAAGCATCAAGAAGTACCATGTCATGGGATCTTTAAAATTGATTCAATATTATCATTTTAACGTCACAAACATTAGTGAGTGTCTGACCTGGCCTTGCGTTTGCGGATCCTCCTCTCCATCTCAGCCTCTTCATAATAAAACTCGTTGTGTGAATTGTCTCGTCTCCGAGCGGCTGCAGCGATCATGGCTCGGGACTGACCACTAGAGTTATTTGTGGGGTTTTCTATAATAACACATGAATAAAATACATTATAAAAGCTCCAAAAATAGCCCATCATAATAAATAAAAGTGTGGGAATAGTTTTAGTGTGTACCGTCGATGGAGTAGACCTTGAAGCCGCTCATCTTCTTGCTGAGGATGGACTTGGGCAGGTTGTGGGAGGCGGGGTTATAAATGGGGAAGTCGCTGTAGTATTTGTCCAGGACCCACACAGCAGCTCTCTGGATACTGACACGACACAGGGAGGGAGGAGAAATAAACTACAAGTTAAGGCATTATTATAAATAAAACTGGAAAAAGAGAAAATAAATGTCATTTCATTTTTTAAATTTTCCATTTTATTTGTAAATATCTAGAAGCATTTCAAACCTTTTTTTGGTTGAAAATGTATTTTAAAAATCTCACTGACAATACATTTGATCAGTTGACCACTAAAATAATCATTGGTTGCTGCCTTCCCTGGTACTGATTTCTGGATCTGTCAAAATATACGCCAAAATTAAGATAAATACTGATGGTCTTTCTGAAGCCTACAAAGCAGCCAAGTACGACCTCTGAAAGACCATCAGGACTTCCCAGAGAGACTACAGGGAGAGAGTGGAGTCTGTCCAGCAGAGCAGTGACCCGAGATGGATGTGGCATGGGCTACGCTGCATCACTGACTACAAGGGGAGGAGCGGGCCCGTGGAACTGTCCAGCGCATCATTTCCGGACAAACTCAACACCTTCTACGCCCGGTTTGATGCAGATAACACCACGCCTGTCACCAGACCCCATGTGGACAGTGAGGACGCTGTACTCTGTATAGACACTGCTACAGTGAGACATAGATTCCAGACTAATACACAGATGTAGTATACCACCCAATTACTATCTCGGATCACTCACCAGTATCTTTGGATATCCAAATTTTACCAGGACCCTGGTACTCCTCACAATGGAGATTTAATACTTCACTTCTATCAGATGACAAATTTTGTAGATTGATTACAGATGCGCTTAATCATGCAATGTAATAAAGCGCCAGGTCCAGATGGATTTCTGGTTGAATTCTTTAGGGCATTTCATACTAAACTTTTCCCTCTACTCCATTCTGTTTATGTTGAATCCTTATCATGTGGCTGCCTCCCTTCTACACTGAGGCAGGCCTCTATTAGTGTTCTCCTTAAAAAGGATAAAGACCCTGATCCATGTACCTCGTACAGGCCTATTTCCCTAATGAACGTTAATGCCAAAGTTCTCGCTAAGGCTCTGGCCTGCTGTTTGGAAAAAGTACTTCCAGCCATCATCTCTGAGGAACAGACTGGCTTCATAAAGGGACGTCAGCTTTTTTATAACGTCCGCACTCTATTAAACATTATCTATTCCAAAGGAACCATAGCGACCCCAGAAGTTGTGATATCAGTTGACGCAGAGAAGCCATTTGATAGTTGAGTGGCAGTATTTATTTACAGTTTTAACTAAATTTGGATTTGGAAGAGGATTTATATCATGGATACAGCTTCTTTACACATGACCTTGTGCAAGTATTACCACTAACAGTGTCCAATCTAATTATTTTGGCTTGAATAGAGGCTGCAGACAGGGCTGTCCCTTGTCACCTCTCATTGCAATAGAGCCCTTCCCCAGTCCGTACAGGCATCACACATTTACATAGAGAATTTAAGCTTTCGCTCTATGCGGATGATCTGCTGCTGTATGTTACAGATCCTAAAGCCGTGCTCCCTGATATTCTTTCATTTTCTCAAAGATTTGGTTCATTTTCAGGGTATAAGGTTAATCAAAGAGTGAATGTTACCCTGTTAATAAATCAGCAATGCAACTTTCTTCAATGGACATTTCTTTCAAATTCAGCCCCTCTGGGTTTAAATATTTGGGAGTCAGTTTGACTAGATGCTACAAATCCCTTCATTCTGTAACTTTTTCACCCCTGCTGGCTGAGATTAAGGCAGACTTCCAAAGAGCTTCCCTCCCTCTTAGTGGGAGAATTAATACCATTAAGATGAGTGTCTTACCAAAGTTCCTATTTTTGTTTCAAAATCTTCCTATCTTTTTACCTAAAGGTTTTGTTTTTTTTAAAATAATCAATAAAACAATCTCAGAATTTTTATGGAACAGCAAAATACCTAGAGTTAAGCAAAAAATACTTCAAAATTGTAAATTTGATGGCGGCCTCTCTTTGCCAAATTTTCAGTTTTACTACTGGGCAGTGAACATAACTAGAATTACATACTGGTCAAAATCACTTAATATACCATGGTGTCAGTTGGAGGCGCAGTCATGCCCCTCTTCATCTCTTCCAGCTTTATTAACTGGTTAGGTCTCTGTCAACCCTCTGGCCCTGTGGTAATCTCTGCTCTCAGGATATGGTCTCAGTTTAGGAAACAATTCAATTCAACAATTCAATTTACTGATTCGACTGTTCTGACCCCACTGCTGAAAAACCAAACCTACATCCTCAGATCCCGTTTTTCCCATCTGGCCCGATAAAGGATTGAAATATTTGAAAGATTTCTATAATTCTATATATTTACAGACCTGGCGTGTGAATACAACCTCCCACCTTCCCACCTTTTCAGATACTTTCAGGTGAGGAGTTGTGTGAGATCTTTATTTCCTAGCTTTCCGCAACTCCCTCCTGGACAGTTCTGGGCTGAGCTATTTCAGTTGAACCCCTCACATAAGTCTCTTATTTCAAAAATCTATAGCACTATTCAATCATATGATAACAATCTGACCACTAAAACAAAAGAAGCCTGAGCGTGAGTTGGGACTAGATTTTGATGGGCACTGGTGGGATTCTGCATTGCAATCTATTCATAAGAGTACTATTTTTACTATTTGTGCCCGATTGACTTTGACACAGTTTAAAGTTCTGTTTAGATGTCATTACTCAAAAACAAGACTAGCACAGGTTTTTCCCTCTGTGGTGGACGTTTGTGACAGGTGTGGGGGATCACCTTGTGATCTCGCACATATGTTCTTTTACTGCCCGGCCCTGACGACCTTTTTGGCTTCTTCCCTTGTTATTCAACTGCCCAGCTACAGATTTTGGCATTTACTTCTTTGATTGCAAAATGCCATCTCCTTTTGCACTGGAAATCAGCAAATGCCCGGTTATGTCCTTTTTGAAAGTAGAGAAGATCAGGTACTCCAGGAAAGGTAAAATAAATACATTTTTTACAATGTGGCAACCATTTATTGACCTTTTTGAAACCGTCTAACCCCCCCCCCCCCCCCCTCTTTTTTTAATTGTACTCTTATTATTGTTAGTTTTATTTATTTTTTATCTTTACTATGGTTATATAGGTACATGCATGTATATATGTATGAGTATATATGTATATTGTGTATGTGTACATGTATGTAGGTGTGTGTATGTATGTATATGTGTATATGTATATGTAGGTTATTAATAATAGTGGTATATCTACCATCATTGTATTGCTATATAATACTACTACCTGTATTTATTTACTCACATTTCCTTAAGGTTTAAGCGATTTGTTTTTGTTGGATAATTTTGAGGGTTGTGTTTTCTTTGTATAAAATGAAATAGATGTGTGCACATGTGCTGTCTGAATGACATCCACATCTGTTAACACATGAATAAAAATATATGAAACAAACAAAAAAACAAAAAATCATACACTGATTTTTTTTTTTAGATTGTCTCTCACAGTGGACATGTACCTATGATGAAAATTTCAGAGTTCTAAATGGGAGAACTTGCAAAATCGCAGGGTGTTCAAATACTTATTTTCCTCACTGTATGTGGGCCAGACTAAACGCAATCTAAAGTTAAGAATTGCTGAACACAAGGCAGTTATTAGAAACAACAATTTTGATTACGCTATAGCCAGACATTACAGAGAAAGAAACCATGGTTCTGCTGCCTCCCTGAGGTTTGTCGGCATTGAAACAGCGCCACCTAATCCTAGGGGGGGCGGGTAACAGAATCAAACAACTTTTAAGGGGGGAAGCCGACTGGATTAATGAACTGTCAACGATTGAACCTGATGGACTAAATGAAGCACAGGATTTGCTTGTGTGGTATGTAAATAGTGTGTTAATATAATCATGTTGTGGTTGTGTGATTGTCCAATTCCAAATACTCTGCACTGGTCTGCATGGTGTATACTTGTGGTATTAAAAAAAAAAGTTTTCTATATATATTAAGTACACTGAATGATATGTCTGTTACTGTATATATATATATTGCATTAAAAAAAAGACTTTAAGTGAAAGAACATGTGAGCCAAACACGGTGTTCGCTCTAAGCCCAATAAAGAAATAAGAAGAAAGTCAAGCGAGTGTGTGGTAAACTTCTTTTTCTCACAATAATATTGTTGGCCATCACAATATATCGAAACACAAGTCTTTTTGCTTAAATTAATAGTTATGATGATGTGAATGTCTTTCCTTGTGATTTCAATGGTTTTTCTTATTCTGTAAAACACTCGGAATTACTGCTATACAAATAAACTTGCGTTGTGTTGCCATGGTGCAGCACGAGCTAAAAACACAGGAAACTGTACATAGACCATGATCCTTTGGTGTTGTAACTGCAGACTATGAAGAAAGAACTGTTATTAAGCACTTTTACATTTCAATTCTTCATATTATAACATTACCAAAGGCTTTTCAAGACTTTTAAAAGGAAGTAGCATATTCAGGTTTGTTAGCCTCCACAAAATATCGCAATAAATATTGAACTGTAATATGCATATGGTGAAAATATGGTCTCGAAAGATTTTGATATCGTTACATTCCTCACAGACCAGAGCTGCCCTGTCCTGACTCCTGCACTCTATTCTTTTAACTGCATGTTTTTACTGGATATTTAGAAAGCCACCTAGTAAATAAAATGTATTATTTCCTCTGAAACCCAGCAATAAGTAATCATTTGAAACCGAACTGAATCATAATTTCAACAAGCATTTACATGGCAATCATTTGGTGCATTTATCAATCATTCTTCCTCACCTGAGATGCCCCACGGTGTAGAACTTGCTGGCTCCATCGCTGCTCCTCACCACTTTGATGCAGAAGGCCGGCTGTAGGTGTCTGATCTCCAACAGAACCAGGGCCAGATACTGAATGAAGAGGAGCGCGTCCACCAGAGAGGCGGCGTACTCCACTATCCCCCTGTAATCCCGCTCTCTGGGCTCCAAAACTCGCACACCATAAAACAACCAGTATGACGCCACGAAGAGGAACACCAGCACCATGAGCAGGCATCGGAACACGAAAAACCTCGGCAACGTGGCGCGAGGAGGGCGGAGAAACAGAGCCCACGATGATATGAGAAGAACAAGGAGTTTGAAGGCCAGAGATACGTACAGGCCTTCACAGGGAGTACCACAGGGCTCCAGACTGTCCCTCCACAAAACCTGGGGGATGATGAGGAACGCTAGAGGAGTGAGTAAAGCGAAAAAGCTGAGGAACCCAGCCAGAACAGGTCCCAGGAAGCGTTTGCATTCCAGAGGCGTGGTCTCCTCCAGATCTTTGGACACACGAGTCAGATCCTCGTTGGAGATGCTGTGCTCGGAGGTTCCCGTGACGACGGTGGTAGTTTCGCCCCAGTTATCATCCTGAGAAAAGACAAAATAAGACAAATAAGAGCTGGGCGGTATGACCAAAAATTGATATCACTGTATTTTTCAAAATTATATCATTGTCACGGTATTTGACAGTATTTCTTTTTCATGTACTAAGTCGTACCATGTCTTTGGCTAAGTCGACAGTAATTGGTAAAATCGTTCCACTGTTTGCTTTTCTTGTCGTAGGCGGTCGCCTTAGCAAACGCGTCTTTGAGTGACGTCTGAGTGCCGTTTTGTGTCGCAGCGCCGACTTGAACGTTCCCCGCAGACGTTGGAGAGGATGCAGATCTTAGTTTCGTACATTCTTCATATTCCAGGACGTGTTTGTGGCGGAGGTGGTGAAGCAGATCGCTCGTGTCGCCTCCTGCGGCTACGACTTTAGCTCGACGACATTTACAGAATACGGTTGTTTGATCAGTGTCAGATTTTTTAAAGCCGAAGTTCTTCCACACGACTGAGGGGCTGTTTAGACGAGGACGATTGCGACTGAAAACGACAAAATATTCTATCGGAAGTGTCTTTCGTTTACACGGCGGCGCCGTCGGGCTCTGAAACCGCAAAAATCTGAAGACTCCTTCCAGAGTGTGGAGTTCTGAAGACGGCCCGGGTCGTGTCTCCGTCTAAACGGCAAGAAGCGCAAAACATGTTCACGTCGCATACAGCTGATGCGCCAAGCCGGTAAAAACAATAACAATACATCGCACGCGACAGAGGCGAGTTTGGGCAAGACCGGGCAGAACCAGTCAGTGGTGGGACAATTTTGAGAATGGATTAGTTGATGACAGTGCTTGGATGGAAAACTTCAGAATGACTAAACAAGCTCTTGTTGTATTAAGTGAAGAGCTCCCACCCTACATCGAGGGCGAAACAACCGTAATGAGAACCCCTGTCGGTGTCCTGAAAAAGGTAGCTCTGACATTATATTACCTGCATTATATTATTATTATATTATTAATATATATTATATTATTAGCGGCCTGGCATGCATATTCAATCGAATTCGCCCACTTTTGCGTCTTCGTATAAACAAACATTTCCTGTTGAGAACGCTCGTCTAAACGCAGATAAAAAATTGAAGATGAGACGCCACTTTTGCGTCTTCTGTTTTGATCGTCGCCGTATAAACGTAGCCTGACACGGCTCCTCTTTTCAGTATAAGTTCCTCTGTGTCTGTAACATTTTCTCCGTCCATGTTGTTCACCGCTCGACACACACTGATCTTCCACCGCTCTCACGCCACTGCAAAACAGTCCCCCTCTCAAACAACATCCCGCGGCGTGTCGTTCCGCTGCTCTGCGTTCCCGACATTTTGTACGCACACATTCATCAGTATTGGGATATATGAAAAATTCATATCATAAAAAAAAAAAAAAACAGAGGTGTTTGGTATGAAGCGGTATACCATCCAGCCCCACGACAAAGGTTTAGGTGAAATATAGTGAAAAAAGATAGAGAAGGTTGGAGTCGACTAAAGAAATTCTTGGTTGATTTAAAGGGCTCATATGACACTATTTTTGATCTGTTCTAATGTTTCCTCATCGCAAACACACCTGGAGTTGTGTTTTGTTGCATTCACACTTGTTTAACACACAAATGCTGCCAATTTCGCGCTACTCTGGAATGTGAACATGAGATGCGAACCCACTCGCGAGAAAGACCATAGCGTTACATCAGGTAACCCTTTCCTCTCTGGATGTTGCCACACAACTCACAGTAGAGCTGGACCTAGAACCATATATTTTTGAAATTATAAAAACATGTAACTTACATGCTTTTATAATTTCTTGATTGTTCTGGTTTGAGGCCCTGTAATGTTTTATGCTGTGTCCAGGGGCCCTGTGAAATGTATATTTTGTACTGTAACCCTTCACAGATTAAGGGAGAGAAATATTGCTGATGCCTTAGTTCAAAATAAATGTTGAGAATGTCCTAAAAATAGCCTGGATTCACTGGTTTCATCATAATATGTAGACTAAATAACATTCTGTTATTTAATTTCTTCTGTTCCTTTTAATTTCAAGATTTCCATGCTGCAAGTGCAACAACTGAGCCAGTCCTCAATTTATTTTCAATAAAGAATCTATTTTGTTATTCAGCATCAATACATTTGTCTGCTTTTTACTAAGGAATAATTAATTGAGGAATATACAATATAATAATACTATGATATATTTTTGACTCAGTGTTATGTATGCTATAGTTTATATTCTTAAAGACCCTATTGAAACACTAAAATTCAGGTGAAAAACGCCGCTTATCAGTTAATCGTAAGTCGATCGATAAGGTCAATCAACTATAGATTAATGAGTTAATTGATCATTTGCATCCCTATATCGGACCTTTAAAAATCTGATTCTAGTGTAAGTTATAAAAGTAATCAGATAAAAGTCTCAGATCAGAGCAATTCTTAAAGTGTCTAAGTGTGTGTCTGTTTGGATATTGGTTGAACTGTTACTTTGACATTAGCACAAGAACTTACAGTTTCCCAATTGATGGAAAAAGATCATGAGCAGCAGCAATTTGGGCCAATACCACAAAGAAATGGATTCTGCCTGCGTTTTGATGAGTCTCTTTAAACAGTCGGAACGGGAGACAGCAGAGGTCACACACACACACACACTGAACAGAGCAGACTCCTGTGTGACTGAGTCTGTGTCCTTGGCTCCTCTGCACATAAATATTGTGGTTTAAGTGAAGTTGACATTTTGAGGATCTTTTACTGTTTAGACTGAACACACGGGCTCATAAAACTCACTATAGACTGAACGAGTGTAAAACTAAAAGGTCACTGACTGTGCTTGTGTCTGATATACTTATAATATTAATAATTTTGGGGCATTTTCATATTCATCGAAAATTACTTAAAGGTGCACTACGTAACCTTTTTGCTGGGGGTCCGTCATCCGTCATCTGTTTCTCTGGATATGTCATTGCTCTGCCTGGAATGTTCCACAGTATGACATTAAACAGATCTACCTTACATTTATTCATTTACAGGTGATTTTACTGTTCAGAAATGCCTAGAAAAACAGACATTCTGACTGCTCTCCAATGAAGACAGAAAGGTTTAATGCCATACTGTGAAACATTACAGACAAAGCGATAACACCTCCATGGAGAAAAGCGTTTGACGAAGCCTTCACCAGAAAAGTGACACTATACATCTTCAAGAACTCTTTTAGAACTCAAACCGTGATCAGTCAATAACAAACAAGCAGACTGACCAACATCTGCGTGCAGTTAAAGGAGAATTAACGTTTTTTACAATCTGAGCCTTATTTCGGTAATAAAACAAGTTGTTTTACTCACCCATAGTACTTTGGTGTCATTTGGAGCATTTCCAGAAATGTTTTAGATTTGCGATCTCCGTAATGCGAGTTCTCGGGGCACATGTTTGCGGTCTCCAAATAATACAAACTTTAGCACTTTTCAAATCATAGAAGCTCGATGTCTTAATCTACGATTTCGTTTGAACCAAAAGTGGCCTGTAATCCGAGATTTAGCCATAGTTTTGAGTAGATGAGGACGCCAGTGCGCATGTCCGGAGTCACAGTTTATTTCGCTCTCAGATCTCGGGACCCAAACATGAAACGCAAAGTTGTAAATTATGGCTAAATCTCGGATTACAGGCCACTTCTGACTCAAACGAAAGTGTAGACTAAGACATTGAGCTTCTATGATTTGAAAAGTGCTAAAGTTTGTGTTATTTGGAGACCGCAGGGGGCATATTACATGCTCGGGGAATACATTATATGCCCCGAGCTATGGCTAGAACTCGCGCTAGGCTAACGCAAATCTAAAACATCACTGGAAGTGCTCCATATGACACCAAAGTGCTATGGGTGAGTAAAACAACTTGTTTTATTACCAAAATAAGGCTCAGATTGTAACAAACGTTAATTCTCATTTAAAAGCTAAGTTAAAAGCTTTAAATTTGCCTCGTACCCTGTCGTCTCTGGCAGACTCGTCCAGCAGAGGCTCTCCCGGGGTGTGGATGGTCACAGACTTGTCTCCGCGGCTGCTCCCATCTCGACTTTTGGAGCGGTGACGATCTCTGCGATCCCTGAAAGAGAAACATTCACTTCAATACAACTGAGACAACCACAGACAATAACCATCATACTCGTTTAAAAAAACAGGAGTTAAATAAACAGAACAAGAGTAAATGCTGTTAAAATTATTCTCTTGTTAACCTTGAACATTTAATTTATTCTTTATTTAAGCAGGAAAGTCCAACTGAGATTTCAATTGTCATTTTCAGGGCTCCTCAGAAGGCAAACTATTGTTTACTAGTAACATTGTGATTTGGCTGATTTTTAAGCCAGATGCCATTCCTGCTTCCTTTTTTACATGTTTTTCAGCGCAAAAAACATTCATAATGGAAAAAAACATGTTTGAGTTTATTTTTGGAAATATACTATGGCTGTAAATAGCCCGTTATGTCTTAGCTTTTATTTTATTTCCTATTTCACAATCTGGCTCTGCCCCCCTCACAGAGTTCGTTCATCAGACCTCAGAAGTAACGACTAGAATCCCCAGAGCCTCGAGCAGCGGATGATGCAGTACTCCCAAGTGCAGAGCCTGGCCCAGTCTGCATTCTCATACCAAACAACAAAGGAACAAACTCCCTAATGAGCTGAGGCACGAAAATAACTTTAGCAACTTTTCTAGAGAAGTAAGAAGTGGTTCGTTGAAAACCAGAGATGCACTGAAACATTTTAAATTGATATTATAAATGCTTTAACAGATATTGCAAAACTACACAATTATGTTTATTATACTGAACTTTTAAAAAAGGAAAAAATATACAGTATGAATTGGTCTCTATTTATTTTACAAACATTAGATTGCTGAGCTATAACTGTTAATTTTTAGCATAATGAATTTGAAATGTAAGCAGTTTCTGCTTGGTATTACAAAGTAGTACGAGTAGTACTGACACAAGTAGTATTACAGTGTATGACGAGGATGAACGGGAGTATGTGTGTCTGAGAGGATGGAGTATGTATGTTATATAATGTCCCTTGTCCTCTTTTCCCTAAAGGACGACAGATGGAAATTAGCTTTCAAGCTATAATCTGGTACAAGCATCTCTGCCTTTGGCATTATGTGGCTGTACATTGTCCTGTTAAATAAATAAATGAAATGAAATTTCTGATCTGTTATAATGCTGTTTGCTCATCACATGCAGACCTGGAGTTATTTTTGTTTCATTCACATGTTTAGCACAGAAACTCTGCATAACTGAGTTCTCTCAAATGGAAAAAAGCTGTTAAAGGGATAGTTTGGGTTTTTTGATGTGAATCTGTACGGCGCCCCCTTCAGCAGTGTTGTGCATTAACACTGACTTACCCCTGACAGTGTCCTCTGAGCCCAGTTCTGCCCCGGTTCTGCCCCTGACAGTGTCCTCTGAGCCGAGTTCTACCCTGGTTCTGCCCCTGACAGTGTCCTCTGAGCCGAGTTCTGCCCCGGTTCTGCCCCTGACAGTGTCCTCTGAGCCGAGTTCTGCCCCGGTTCTAGAACTGACCAAAGTAGGTCCGGCAAGTTCGCCAGGACATTAAATAAAGCTTGTTTTTCTTCTCCAAACAATATTTGTCCAAAAAGTGATATATTTGCGTCGCTTGGTGCCGTTTTCTCTTGAGTCCTATCATTACACGCCTTTTATTAGCCTGTTCACTTGTAAGTGGCGATGTTTACAAGTCACATGAAAACATTCTATAGTCCATTTTGTGTAATATAAGACCTTTAAATAGCAAAAGGAGAAATTCAATTTGTCAACTGGACAAAAGTTTATTTAGTTGAATATGTTTCTCAAGTCATCCAATCTGCTTCTTCAGTTCTGGTCAGACGTTGATGGACACTGCCTACATCTGCCTGAAGGACCTTTAAAATACTAATATGAATTAAGAATAAATAAGAATACAGTAAAATACTAATGAATTAAGAAAAGAGTGTATTTCTTCAACAGTCTGCACCTTCCTCCTTCCTCTGCCTCACCTGTGTTTCCGGGAGCTCCGGGAGTGGGAGGACTTGTACGAGTATCCCGAGTACTGAGACTCGTTGTCCATGGTGAGAGTGGGTTTGGAGTGGGCGGTTGGAGCCCCCCCTGTGCCCCCCCGCAGGGCCCCTTTTCGCTCCGACAGAGACAGAGACGAGGAGATGGACAGAGCCAGGGGCAGAGCCAGCAGGTCCACTTTACTGCGCAGGGAATCTATCTTGGAAACAGGAGCAGGGGCTGATGGCTAAAAGGATTATAGGCGAGTGAGGTACAGAAGCTCTAATCTGAAAGACAAAAACAGAAAATATAATTAGAGAAGTTTATTTAAAGCTGTGGCTGATTAAAAACTTGCCCTGCTGAAAGACCCCTCTCACAGCCACAATGCCTGTTTTTCTATGTATTTTTTAATAAATGTAATTAAATAAATGTAAAGTAGAGCTGTTTAATGTCATACGGTGGAACATTCCAGGCAGAAGAATGACGTATCCATAGAAACTTCTTAACAAAAAGTTACACAGTGCACTTCAATATGTGTTATCATGACAGGCCTATCTTGTACACAGTTTATTTATTTTGTATAACCCAAAATCACAAAATCTGTCTCCTCTCAGGGCTTCACTTTTCAGCTGGTGGTTCATCACCTGCTTGTTTCTATGGAGATGTCATTTCTCTGCCTGGAATGTTCCACAGTGTGACATTAAACAGTTCTAATTTACATTTATTCAATTACAGGTGGTTTTACAGCTCAAAAATACCTAGAAAAACTGCACTCTGACTCTGAGCGGGGTCGCCTCTCCACAGATCTGACCTGTAACTTGGTCTGGTTTGGTCTCCGTGAAGACAGAAAGGTTTAAAGCCATACTGTGAAACATTCCAGACAGAGCAAAAACATCTCCATGTAGAAAAGTGTTTGACAGACCCTCCACCACAAAAGGTTACACAGTGAACCATTAAACCACACAAAGTTAGACACATGATATTGTGATTTTGCAAAAAATCAAAACCTCAAAATATTGTTTGTTACAGCATTTTAAAAAAGCACAGAACCCAAGACCCTGGTTCTTTGTTTCAGAGCAGCCACCATGAAAACATTTACAAACACTTTTCATCTTAATTCTTTGGAAAATCATTACATCAACTTGTTTAAAAGTTGCTGGTTTCTGGTTCAGAACCGCTTTCCCATGGATGGGTCCCACTGCTCCTGTCGGGTTTAACCCAGACACAGCCAAGGATGGGTCAAATGCAGACAACACAAAGAAGTAGAAGAAGAAGAATGACTTTTAACCCATCCTTATTATTAGGAGCAGATTCACAAATGTCTTTTTGTTGTTGTTGTTATTTCTGATATTGTACTTTAAAAGAATGTAAATTACTTGCCCAAAATAAATAAATAGAAAAAAAGAATAAAATCTGAAAAAATCTGCAATTCCAAGGCTGAAATGATCCAAATGATTCGAGTTTATTTATTTATTTATTTCAGGGATAATGAACATTAATAAACATTTACATGTAAATATGCCAAAATTAGCCCAAGGGCTATTTTTCATCTGTAGCCCCTGGACAGGTGTAAAATGTCGACCTGCAGGAAGTAAAAACCAACAGAATAGAAACAAGGTTATTATATACACTCTAAATTCATTCTTACACAGTCGCACACAGCTCCATGCAGTTATATACAGTCAGAAAGCCACATTCAGACACATATTCATTTTCACTCACAAACACCACATACTGTTGTGTGCAGTCACATACAGACTCATACAGACTCATACAGACTCGTACAGACTCGTACAGACTCGTACAGACACATACAGACACATACAGACACATACAGACACATACAGACACATACAGACTAGGGATGTCAACAATTAATCGATTAACGGTTAATTGTCGATTAAGACGTTGGTCGATCAAAATGCATTAATTGTAATTAACCGCGGACACGCGGACATGCGCACCCGCGTGGTCATGAAACAAGGCAACCGCGCTGCGCCAAGATCGACTCACAGCCGACCGCAGGCGCCAACGGCACTGCTCAGCAGCCCCGGTGTAAGCGCGAGGCGAGATCTAACCCGGAATGCATGCCTTTCGCCACGGCCCGCGCCCCGCGCGGCTGGCCTGCGGCTCGGGGCGCGGGCCAGCCGCGCGGGGCTCGCGGCGAAACCAGCAGCGATACGTGGTGGTTTAATCCTGGTCTAGTCCAGGTCTAGACCTGGTTCAGACCTGGTCCAGTCCACGTTCAGTCCTGGTCTAGTCTCTTAGCCAATCAGGACAGAACACATGTTACACTATAAAAAAAAAAAAAAATTGGATAGAGCGAGGGATTACTGTATTTTGTTATTCAGCATCAATACATTTGTCTGCTTTTTACTAAGGAATAATTAATTGAGGAATATACAATATAATAATACTATGATATATTTTTGACTCAGTGTTATGTTACTATAGCTTATATTGTTAAAGACCCTATTGAAACACTAAAATTCAAGTGAAAAACGCCGCTTATCAGTTAATCGTTAATCGACCGATAAGGTCAATCAACTATCAGTTAATGAATTAACCGATAATTTGCATCCCTAATACAGACACATACAGACACATACAGACTAGGGATGCAAATTATCGGTTAATTCATTAACTGATAGTTGATTGACCTTATCGGTCGATTAACGATTAACTGATAAGCGGCGTTTTTCACCTGAATTTTAGTGTTTCAATAGGGTCTTTAAGAATATAAGCTATAGTAACATAACACTGAGTCATAAATATATCACAGTATTATTATATTGTATATTCCTCAATTAATTATTCCTTAGTAAAAAGCAGACAAATGTATTGATGCTGAATAACAAAATACAGTAATCCCTCGCTCTATCCAATTTTTTTTTTTTTTATAGTGTAAAATTTTTTTTATAGAGTAACATTGTGTTCTGTCCTGATTGGCTAAGAGACTAGACCAGGACTGAACGTGGACTGGACCAGGTCTGAACCAGGTCTGGACCTGGACTGGACCTGGACTGGACCGGGACTCGACCGGGTCTAGACCTGGACTAGACCAGGATTAAACCACTGGGGCGCGTGCTGGTTTCGCCGCGCCCCGCGCTCCGAGCCGCAGGCCAGCCGCGCGGGGCTCGGGGCGCGGGGCTCGGGCCACGGGCTGCGGCGAAACCAGCAGCGGCACGCATTCCGGGTTAGATCTCGCCTCGCGCTTACACCGGGGCTGCTGAGCAGTGCCGTTGGCGCCTGCGGTCGGCTGTGAGTCGATCTTGGCGCAGCGCGGTTGCCTTGTTTCATGACCACGCGGGTGCGCATGTCCGCGTGTCCGCGGTTAGCGGTTAATTACAATTAATGCATTTTGATCGACCAACGTCTTAATCGACAATTAACCGTTAATCGATTAATTGTTGACATCCCTAATACAGACACATACAGACTCATACAAAGTCATAAAAAAGGTCACACAACAGTAACACACCAGAGGCAGGATGGAGACAGGGCCATCGGGAGGTGGATGTTGGTGGTGACAGGACTGATTCTCAATTAACCACTTTCTTTAACTGGAATTTAAATGAGAAGTAAGTGAGGAGGCTTCTGAATGTGTGTGTGTGTGTGTGTGTGTGTGTGTGTGTGTGGGGGGGGTGTTCCAGTCATGGGCAGATTGCACTGAGAAGAGACTTTTTCTGAGGGGGGATGATACAGTCCCCTCCCCTCTCGATGTGTTCAGAGGTCCTGATGTGAATAAACTGTGAGTGGAGGAGATGACAATCCATGAATGTTTTTATATGAGACTTGGTTTTGATAAATTTTTATTTCTACTGTTTTCTCTAGTTTTGGCCGATCACCAATCTTTTTTTTTTAATCCCATATTGTTTTAGTTTCCATTTGCCTTTTCAATTAATGTCATAAAAAAAATCAGCTTTTGCTTTCCTGAAGGACCTCACCACTTTATTTCTCAGCATTGTGAAACGACCCTCATCAGGAGAGGACTTGCTTTTATTTGCAGTCTTTAAAGCACTGTCTCTTTCTTTCATTACTTTTTTAAAGGGACAGTGTGTAAGATTTTTACCCGTTAATTACTGAAATTGAAGATACCCATTCAAAAATACATTGTTTTTCAAGCCTTTTCACTTCCATCATGAAATCAAAGTATTCTTTTGGACTTAGATATAGTCACATAAAAGGGGGATCTTCCCCATATAGAGGCAGCCATTTTGAATACGATAGCCGCAGAAGGACATTTGGGCTCCGCCTTCGCCTTCGGCAAGGCTCGTGGTAGCACCGGAGGCAAAGCAGCAGGCGGCTCCGGCGCGCTGCGCAAGAGAGAAGGAGAGAAGGAGAGAGGTGCGGGTGTGGTGGGGGGAGGCTCGTGGTTTTTGGGTAAACAACAAGCATGCTGCTGTATCACACGTCGTATTGGATCTAACACATGTTTTGGACTAAATTGTTTTACTGGATTTTATTCGCTGGATCCTTACGGACCTATTGATACCAAGCTTGTGGTGAAATACAGAGTTTGACCTGTGCAGAGCCTTCAAAGGTAAGCTAAGTAACAAACCGGTTTGTGCTTTTCGTATAAAAGCCCCAGGTGCTCAGGGAGTGATTGTTGTGCTGGGAAATGAATTGCATAGTCAAAAAGAGGAGACTGTAAGGTTTCATTTGATATGTAGATTATCATGGTTCACGATCGGGAATGTGTGCTTTTATGCGAAAAGAAAAAAAAAACTGAACGGGAGACCGCGTTTTATTAATACCGTTGTTGTCGGCCGGGTGCGCGGCGGGTGCGCGCACGGGAGCGCGCACGGGAGCGAGCTCTCCGCTACGGCACGTCCGGGTGACCCTCGAGGTTTGCCGTAGCTAAAACAGGAAGTGCATAGCCACTATCCACCTATGCGCCACGAATCCTACACACTGGACCTTTAAGGTTATCTTTTATCCATGGAACTTTATTCTTTCTCTGTTTTGTGCCTAATTTTCTGTGAGAATTCTTTTATATTTTTTCCCAATGATTTAAAGATCCCATGACATGGTACTTCTTGATGCTTTTATATGGCTCCTTAATGGTTCCCCAATACTGTAAATGAATCCTTCTTCAAAATCAACACTCAGTGCATGAGAAACAGAGATAAGATGAGAAAGAGTATTTTTTCTCTCTCTGAACAGGCCATTATGGGCGTTGTTGCTTGAATGCAAATGAGGAGAAAAGAGCTGGCCTATAGTAGAGGGTGGGGGCGTGGCCAAACTCTCCGCTCTAGCTCTCAGCTGATCCATTTCCGTGTTTTTGCACGGGGGGAGAGATTTGAAGCGTTCCATTGAAAAATAAACACATTTCCACATAAAATAAAATTAAACCACTGCTGTTCAAAGGTCCAGAGGCTCAGATAAAGGACTTCCGAGCCTAGAAACACTCGGACGTGCCTCCAGGCAAATAAAAAAACGCATTTCGCATTGCCTAGCGCATTCGCGGTCCAAACTCTCTGGGCGTGATTTACAGAGACGCTGAGTACAGACAGACGGGGGTGGAACTGCATTTGCATTTCTTTTTTCGATCTGACGTCAATAAGGTGCCTTGTTCAAAATCGCCTGTTTGAGCTCAGATTTTTTGTAACGCAGAAAAGGACCGCAAATGCTCAGTTTAGACATTTTGCAACTTTTAACCATGGGGGGGGGGGGGCTAAACAGGGTAGGGGAGCTCACATTAACGTTCAAAAACCTCAGAAAGTGAAAATTTCATGCCATGGGCCTTTAAGAAGATTTTCACACTCCTGTTCACACTCCTCCATCATTCCGTCATTAGGTTGTCCCAGCAAACTTCATTAATTTTAGTGAGAAAGTTCTGATATTTGTTTTTAGGAATGCCCACAAATTCCTCAGTATTGCTTGCACTAAAGTGCTTTTTGCTCATTTTTCTATTTAAAATGATTTTTTGATTGATTGATTGATAAGGATGAGGCTGTGGTCAGATAGACCTGAGAGCATACTAAGTGACTGCACAACTCTCTCTGGCCTGTTACTAAAAATTACATCAATTTGCGTTGTTTGTGTTTGCAATTCTTGTTGGTCCTTTTTTCATTTGTACAAGATCAAATTTGTCTGAGATTTTCTTAAAGGAGAATTAACGTTTTTTACAATCTGAGCCTTATTTCGGTAATAAAACAAGTTGTTTTACTCACCCATAGCACTTTGGTGTCATATGGAGCACTTCCGGAGATGTTTTAGATTTGCGATCTCCGTAATGTGAGTTCTCGGGGCACATGTTTGCTGTCTCCAAATAACACAAACTTTAGCGCTTTTCCAAATCATAGAAGCTCGATGTCTTAGTCTACGCTTTCGTTTGAGTCAAAAGTGGCCTGTAATCCGAGATTTATCCATAGTTTCGAGTAGATGAAGACGCCAGTGCGCATGTGCGGAGTCACAGTTTATTTCACTCTCAGCTCCCGGGACCCAAACATGAAACGCAAAGCTGTAAATTATGGATAAATCTCAGATTACAGGCCACTTTTGACTCAAACGAAAGTGTAGACTAAGACATTGAGCTTCTATGATTTGAAAAGTGCTAAAGTTTGTGTTATTTGGAGACCGCTCGGGACATACTGTATATTATATGCCCCAAGAACTCGCATTACGGCCATCGCCAATCTAAAACATCTCTGGAAGTGCTCCATATGACACCAAAGTGCTATGGGTGAGTAAAACAACTTGTTTTATTACCAAAATAAGGCTCAGATTGTAAAGAACATTAATTCTCCTTTAAGTTTCTGCCAAAGTGAAGCTGTATGGAGTTTAAAAACACAGTGAAGCACTTCCTGTATTACCACATGACATTACAAGGTGGAACAGAGTGTTTTCAGGTTGAGAGAAGAGAGTTTGTGTGAATGAAACACAACTCCAGGTGTGTTTGTGATGAGGAAACAACATTAGAACAGATCAGAAAATGGCGTCATATGGTCCCTGTAAAACTGTGATTCCAGGTCTTGCATCTCGTATCTCTAACCACCAGGGGACGCTGTAGCGCACGCCCCTCCCTCCTCATATACATTACCGTGTTGGTCCTGCTCTAAACTGTGCCAGACCTAATCACCTCCCTCTCCTCCTTTACCCTCATATAATGGTGGCCATATCGGATTACTGCGTTTCCCTAAACTCGTTTGGCCTCCCGTCTCACGTTCTCCTCCACGCCGCTGTGGTCTCCGGGGAAACGGGGGCTCGTCTTTAGCGTGGGATCAGAATAGAGGCGGCCGTGATGGATGTGCTGGTGTCACTAGAGAAGAGGTGATAAAGAGAGGGGCGGCGCCTGGGTCCTTTCACTGTTTGAAATGTGGAGGGATGAGAGGGGTTCAGTGGGGCACGAGGAGTCGCCAGCGGAGAGGAAAGGCACAAAGTCGTTCGAAGCACTTTACAGAAAAAGAAAAATATTAAAGGCCCATATTATGCTATTTTCTGATTTTCTTTGTGAGGTTGTTTCCTCATCAAAAACATACCTGGAGTTGTGTTTTGTTTCATTCACACGTGTGCACTGTGTAACTTTTCGGTTGGGGGTCCGTCACCTGCTTGTTTCTATGGATGTCATTCCTCTGCCTGGAATGTTCCACAGTATGACATTAAACAGCTCTACCTTCAATTACAGGTGGTTTTATAGCTTAAAAATACCTAGAAAAACATGTATTCTGACTGTGAGTGGGGTCGCCTCTCACAGATCTGATCTGTAACTTCTGGTTTGGTCTCCTGTGAAACGGTCCAGACAGAGCAATAGGATCCCCATAAAGAAAAGCGTTTGACGGATCTTTCACCAGAAAAGTTACACAATGCACCTTTAACACACAAACCCTGCATGTTAAAGGGACAGTGTGTAAGATTTTTACCCGTTAATTACCGAAATTGAAGATGCCCATTCAAAAATAGTGTTTTCCAAGCCTTTTCACTTCCATCATGAAATCAAAGTATTCTTTTGGACTTAGATATACCTGCATAAAAGGGGGATCTTCCCCATGCAGAGGCAGCCATTTTGAATACGAGAGCCGCAGAAGGACATTTGGGCTCCGCCTTCGCCTTCGGCAAGGCTCGTGGTTTTCACACAACGAGATAGTACGCATTTGAATAAACAACGACAAGCATGTTGCCGGATCACACGTCGTAATGGATCCAACACGTGTTTTGGACTAAATTGTTTTACTGGATTTTATTCGCTGGATCCTTACGGACAAATTAAGACCAAGTTTATGGTGAAATACTGAGTTTGACCTGTCCAGAACCTTCAAAGGTAAGCTAAGTAACAAACCTCGTTTTGTGCTTTTCCGTATAAAAGCCCCATGTGCTCGGGGAGTGATTGTTGTGCCGGGAAATGAATTGCATAGTCAAAAAGAGGAGACTGTAAGGTTTCATTTGATGTGTAGATTGTCATGGTACACGATCGGGAATGTGTGTTTTCATGCGAAAAGAAAAAAAACCAAACAGTGAACGGGACCGCGTTTTATTTATACTGTAGTTGTCGGCGATGGCTCACACAGCTCCGGGTGCGCTTCACGCGTTCGTGCGCGGGTACGCGAGCTGTCCGCGTTACGGCGCGCCCCGGTGACCCTCGAGGTCTGCCGTAGCTAAAACAGGAAGTTCAATAGCCACCATCCACCTATGCGCCACGAATCCTACACACTGGACCTTTAAGTTCTTCTCTCAAACAGAAAACATTCTTCCAACTTGTGATGTCATCGTTTTAAACTCCGTGCACCTTCACTAGAGTCATTTGCATCATTTCAGACGTGGAATCGGCCTCTATCTGCTGATCTAAAATTAAAGGAAGCTGCTCACTTGAAAACGGTCGCTTCATGACATCACAAGGTGGAACAGGCCATTTTGAGACTAATACTAAAGAGTTACTCAAACGTGCGTGAATGAAACACACAACTCCAGGTGTGTTTTTGAGGAGGAAACAGGATTATGATGGATTCACCCCTCAATGTTGAACCTTCTCATTACTTGTTTTGGGATCAGCTCCAAAAACTAAAGTATTTTTGACTGGCACTGACAACACTCGCGTCTTTGAGGTTGAATAATGGTCCCACTTTCTGAAACGTCACTTTCGTTTATTTATTCTGACACAGAATAACTGATGTTGTGGATAGGCTCGGTATTTACAGAAATATGAACCATAAACCAGGTCAACAAATCTGCAATGCGACAGTTAAACAGCAAATTCCACTGGAGAATTCAAAGACAATTCACACAAGACATTTTTTCTGACACTTTAAACCTTCATTCAACAAAATAAAGGCCTTGACATTTACCTGTATTAGGTATTATAACTGTATTATAACACATGTCATATCTACTACTGCTGTACAACCACGAAGTAAAATTAGTAACTTAAATCAGAAAATTACAAAACTCAAAATAAAGGTGTTGACGTTTATTTGTATTAGTTTACATTATAGTTGTAGGTAACACGTCATATCTGCAGCTCATGTCCAACCAGGAATTAGAATTATTCACTTAAAGGTCCAGTGTGTAGGATTCGTGGCGCATAGGTGGATGCACTATTGCACTTCCTGTTTTAGCTACGGCAGACCTCGAGGGTCACCCGGGCGCGCCGTAACGCGGACGGCTCGCATACCCGCGCACGAACGCGTGAAGTGTACTCGGCGCTGTGCGAGCCCTCGCCGACAACTACTGTATAAATAAAACACGGTCCCGTTCACTGTTTTTTTTTTTCTTTTCGCATGAAAACACACATTCCCGATCGTGTGCCATGACAATCTAAACATCAAATGAAACCTTACAGTCTCCTCTTTTTGACTATGCAATTCATTTCCCGGCACAACAATCATTTCCCGAGCACATGGGGCTTTTATACGGAAAAGCACAAAACAAGGTTTGTTACTTAGCTTACCTTTGAAGGCTCTGGACAGGTCAAACTCTGTATTTCACCATAAACTTGGTCTCAATTTGTCCGTAAGGATCCAGCGAATAAAATCCAGTAAAACAATTTAGTCCAAAACACGTGTTAGATCCATTACGACGTGTGATCCGGCATCATGCTTGTCGTTGTTTATCCAAACGCGTACTATCTCGTTGTGTGAAAACCACGAGCCTTGCCTAAGGCGAAGGCGGAGCCCAAATGTCCTTCTGCGGCTCTCGTAATCAAAATGGCTGCCTCTATATGGGGAAGATCCCCCTTTTATGCAGGTATATCTAAGTCCAACAGAATACTTTGATTTCATGATGGAAGTGAAAAGGCTTGGAAAACACTGTATTTTTGAATGGGTATCTTCAATTTCGGTAATTAACGGGTAAAAATCTTACACACTGTCCCTTTAAATTAAAATGACAAACGTAGAAAGATGTAAAAAAAAAATGTAGTAAAATCTGAATTCAAAACAATGTAAACCTTTTGCACTCTGAACTCTAGCGCTCCTTGGCTGTTGTTGTGACCTATTTCACAGCGTTTTCAGACATACAGAACTGTATCTATAATAAGATCTGCTCTCATAGCCAAAGGCAGAAGTACAAGTCACAGGCCTAGTTTAGCTCAAAAGGTCCATTATGCAACTTTTCTGGTAGATTCTTCACCACCTGCTTGTTTACATGGAGATATTATTGTTTTGGGTAGAATCTTACATAGGCCTGAAGCAACATTATCCCCCAAAACATATTCTAAATGCACAATATTGTTAAAATGTGCACTATGCAACTTTTTGGTTGGGAGTCCGTCACCTGTTTGTGTCTATGGATCACTGCTCTGCCTGGAATGTTCCACAGTATGACATTAAACAGCTCTATCTTACATTTATTTAATTACAGGTGGTTTTATATCTCAAAAGTACCTAGAAAAACGGGCATTCTGACTGTGAGCGGGGTCGCCTCTCCACAGATCTGACCTGTAACTTGGTCTGATTTGGGCGCTATGAAGATAGAAATGTTTAATGCCATATTGTGAAACATTCCAGACAAACCAAGAACATCTCCATGGAGACAAGCATTAAACAGGCGCTCCAAAAGTTACACAGCACTCCTTTAGAAAAACATGAGCTGCTATAAAGAAGAATGAAATACTAATGAGCTTGTAAATGAGCTTGTAAATGATCAGTGGTAGAAATGACTGGTTTGACCTTTAACTGCTCCAACTGTACTACAAAAAACAGCCAAAGAATCCCACTAACACAAAGATAATACACACCACATATTTCGAGCCTCAAACAATACTATTCCGGCTTTCATATACAGTAATCCCTCGTTTATCGCGGGGGTTAGGTTCCAGAAATAACCCGCAATAAGAGAAATCCGTGAAGTAGGACAACTATATATTTTACAATTATTCTACATGTTTTAAGGCTGTAAATGCCTCACCACACACATTATACACTTTTCTCAGACTGGAATTAACCTTTTCTCACATTTGTCTCTCGTTTAAACACTCAAACTTTCGTAGATTTTCAACAAAATGTATTAATAGTGAAGCGTGGTGGGAGACACGGCTCTGGGAGCCCCGCGGGACACGTGAGGGGAGCGGAGACATGAGTCACTGGATCCGCAGGAAGCACCGCGCTCATCCAACGGCACTGCCACGCCCCGGGACGCGACGTGCACCAACCCCTTGGAGAAGTGAGCGACACGTGCACCCCGCATCCCCCATCTATCAATCGGCAAAGGTCTACAGTCTCTTAGCCAATCAGGACGCAGAACACAATGTTACACTATAAAAAAAATGTTACACTATTAAAAAAATAAATAAATAAATAAAATCTGCGGTGCGAACAGTGAACTGCGATAGAGCGAGGGACCACTGTAATAAACATTAAATCAATATAGTAATTATCATGTTCCACAGTTTGGCATTAAACTGATCTGTCTCCATGGTGACAAGCAGGCAATGCCACAAGACCACATTTTAGTTCAGATCTGTGGAGAGGCGACTGCACAGGGGGCGTGGCAAAAGCTCTCAAAACTATAACTGTACCTCTGTCCCAAACTGTACTCACAAGACGACACATGCAAAAACTGCTATTTATGCAGACAAAAAGTACTAGAAAACAATATATTTATATAAAGACAGATTTGTAAGATTGTAACATTTGAACTTGTGAATAAGGAGTTCTGTGAGAGGTGTGGAAGGTCTGTCAAACACACATTATGGAATTAAACCTTTCTATCTACATGGAGACCTAGCCAGACCAAGTTACAGGTCAGATCTGTGGAGAGGTGACCCCGCTCACAGTCAGAATGTCTGTTTTTCTACCAATTGTTGAACTATAAAAACCCTGTAACTGAATAAATGTAAAGTAGAGCTGTTTAACAATTGTGTTACAATTTTGTATGAAAAGCGCCTTATAAATATTGTTTGATTGATTGATTGAATGTCATAGTGTGGAACATTCCAGGCAGAGCAGTGACATATCCATAGAAACAAGCAGGTGACTGACGCCCAGCCAAAAAGTTACAAACAAAGAGCACCTTTAAAGGGACAGTGTGTAAGATTTTTACCCGTTAATTACTGAAATTGAAGATACCCATTCAAAAATACATTGTTTTCCAAGCCTTTTCACTTCCATCATGAAATCAAAGTATTCTTTTGGACTTAGATATAGTCACATAAAAGGGGGATCTTCCCCATGCAGAGGCAGCCATTTTGAATACGAGAGCCGCAGAAGGACATTTGGGCTCCGCCTTCGCCTTCGGCAAGGCTCGTGGTTTGGGGTAAACAACGAAAAGCATGTTGCCGGATCACACGTTGTAATGGATCTAACACGTGTTTTGGACTAAATTGTTTTACTGGATTTTATTCGCTGGATCCTTACGGACAAATTGAGAGCAAGTTTATGGTGAAATACAGAGTTTGACCTGTGCAAAGCATTCTAAGGTAAGCTAACCTCGTTTTGTGCTTTTCCGTATAAAAGCCCCATGTGCTCGGGGAGTGATTGTTGTGCAGGGAAATGAATTGCATAGTCAAAAAGAGGAGACTGTAAGGTTCCATTTGATGTGTAGAGTGTCATGGTACATGGTGCGTTTTATTTATACAGTAGCGGCGTGCGGCTCGTGCCCGGGTGACCCTCGAGGTCTGCTGTAGCTAAAACAGAAAGTGCAATAGCACCATCCACCTATGCGCCACGAATCCTACACACTGGGGCTTTAAATAAAAAAAAGTAGAGCATGTAAACTGCAGATAGAAGCCGTTGATTTAGCGTCATATAAGTGTTACCCGATGAGAGCTGTGGTTGGAGCTAAACCTCAAGAGTCTAACGCGAGTCTGAGAAAAGCTTTTCAGAGCCGCAGACTGAAGCAGGATCCTGAAGAGACTAATGAAGGTCTAATGAGACAAATATGAGACTGGTTCTCTCTCTACTGTCACAGTGAGGAGGCTCTGCAGAGAGTGGAGCCAGATGTTTTACTCAATTACCAGTTCTGAAGGTTAATTAGAGATCAGCAGATGTTTTTTCATCAGTTTGTCCTCACTGATGATTTGGAATCCAGAGAAACCGACGGCCAAGGCTAAACCCGCCACAGGTCGCTCAGTCGTTGTGTCCTTAGGCAAGACACTTCACCCACATTGCCTAGTATGAAAGTGGAGTGTGCGTGTGTGTTGGAGGTGGTCGGAGGGGCCAATGGCGCAGATTGGCAGCCTCGCTTCCGTCAGTCTGCCCCCAGGGCAGCTACAGAAAGTATCACCACCACCAAGTGTGGAGTGAATGAACAATGAACTGTAAAGAGCTCTGGGCGTCATGAAAGGCGCTATATAAATGCTATGAATTATTAAATGCTATGAATTAATTATTACTGCAAAAATGTGTGATTTTCATTCTTTTGCCAAATGTGCTAGTTGAGATCATGAAGAATCATGTTTCAGATAACAGCATTGTTTGCTTTAAAAGCATACATTTTGCCTTTGAAATTGGCTAGTTTTTCGGAAAGAATCAGGCTGTGTGTAAATTACACTACTGGCGCTACTGGCCATTCACGTGATCATTGGCGCCCTTTTGTTTTCTTTTTCTGCCAATCAGCTGTGAGCAAACCTCGTGGATACTTAAGCTGCATAGCTGCATGCAAAGATGTAATGTACTGCGGATGAGCTGAAGATCGGCCTCGCAGCAGAGGAGCTGATCATCATAATCAGATGCTATATCTACAGTAACATTTGAAGAGGATAAGGACAGTGAAATGAAGAAAATCCGTAACTTTGACTGTAAATGCTACATAAGAACGAATGTGAACTCTCTCCTTGGGATATGTTCAGCCAGAAACTTGCTCCGGAGCTTATGTACAGAATGTGATCGGATTCTTTAGCTGCATAAAGATATTGGCAGGATACACGAATACTGTGTATTACACGAATACACGAATACTTTTCGGACTATAAGCCGCTACAAAATTCAGAAAAAAAAATGTATTTGGTGTTTTGGTTCTACAACTAGTTTGCAATAGAGCGCGCTTCTCATTTCTCTTTCCTCGCTTCCTTCTGCTTAATTCCTCTACTCGGTTCAGCAGGAAATGGGTGAGGAATTCCCACCCACAGAGGAGACACAGGGAGGAGAGAGAGGGCCCGTTTACACGAGGACGCTTACGGGTAAAAACGACAAAATATTTTATCGGAAGTGCCTTTCGTTTAGACGGTGACGGCGTTTTTGGGGCCTAAAAACGCAAAAATCTGAAACCACCCTCCAGAGTGGAAAAGTTAAATACGCTCCGCTGTAGCGTCTCCGTGTAAAGTGCCCAAGACGCAAAACTGGTCAGATCTGCTCACGTCAGTACACGTTTACGTCACATAGATGCGGCAATACAATGAGGAGGACCACCACCGGCCCCTTATCCCGGCTCCAGCGCACCGGTGGCTCCACCGGTCCTGAGCACCGGTGGAGCCGCTGGAGCCGGCCCCTTATCCCGGCTCCAGCGCCCACCGGTGCTCAGGACCCGCTGGAGCCGGGATAAGGGGCCGGAGCCGGCCCCTTATCCCGGCTCCAGCGGGTCCTGAGCACCGGTGGACCACCACTACCGGCTCCAGCGGGTCGTGAGCACCGGTAGTTGCGTGCCGCCGCGCCTCGCGCACGGACCGGACGGGGAAGTTGCCCCGGCTCCGGTATACTTGGTTCAAGACCCCGGGGCGGGGGAAGTCTCTTACGGGCAGCTTTGAGAAATAGTGTCTGACGATAGCCGGCCCCCGCTCGGTCCGTGGGATTAGGGGGTACGGTCGCCTGCCGTACCCCCGCGGAGGGGCTCCATGATAAGGCCACTGGGAAGGATACGGTTCGTCTCGGTCTCACCTCCGAGGGGTCAAGCGCGAGCGGCCCGCGCCGCACCGAGCTACGAGCACTCGGACCCGCAGTGCCCAGGAGCCGTCTGACGTGGGTAGAACCAGACAGGGGCCCTGAGATGGCGGGTCACGTATGCCCATCGTTCGAGCTCTTTAAGCGGGCTACATAGTCCGCTAATGTCATGCGTTAGACTTCCACACTTGTGTAAGGGGAAACCCCGCGGCTTCTCCCCGCTCATGAGGCTCTGTCACCGGCCACCGGAGAACCAGGACTCCAGCCTGTTCAAAAGTGGTGGATATTACCAGAGTTCAATTTTTCAGACTTCCACACTTGTGTAAGGGGAGACCCCACAGCCGGTACAGTCGTGGTTAGAAATGTAACTTGACGCTGTTGTGATGGTTTTTTTTTGTTTTTTTTGTTTTGTTTTTTTCAGTCCAGCGCCTCCCTTCGCTGGCTTTTGCGTCCACTTTTGTGTCTTCGTATAAACGCGGATAAAAAATTGAAGACGAGACGCCACTTTTGCGTCTTCTGTTTTGATCGTCGCCGTATAAACGTAGCCAGAGATTCTTTTCTCTGGTGTCTGCTCCTGAAGCCTCCCTCAGGTTTACTCCTTCATTTTGTGGTCTACTTTGGGAGACCACTTAATCTGACACATTTGATTGACAGCTAAAAAATGGAGGATAGGGGAGAGGCATCAAGGGGAAGAAAGCGAGGAAAGAGAAATGAGACATGGCCAGTGTGTCGCAGCATAAGACATTTACAGACAGTTACACTGGTCTGTGTGTGTGACGAGATTTAAAAATAAAATCACAATCAACATTTTCCTTCAGGCTTACGACTTACTGGTGTTTTCAGATTCTACATGTGAGAATATGACATCTAGAATCTGAAAACTACCAGTAAGTCATAAGCCTGAAGGAAAATATTGATTGATTTTATTTGAGGGCATTTTAGATGGGGGCAGGAGACAGTTTTCTCTGTTAATGATAATTCTCTGTACTTTGCCAAGAAATAGCTAAAAGATAAATTCACAAATGTTTGACCTGGTTAGACTCCAAATACAACATTTTTGCGTGTTGAGTGTTTCAAGGTTCTGTTTAAAGTATGTATACAGTAATCCCTCGTTTATTGCGGGGGTTAGGTTCCAGAAAAAACCCGCAATAAGAGAAATCCGTGAAGTAGGACAACTTTATATTTTACAATTATTCTACATGTTTTAAGGCTGTAAATGCCTCACCACACACATTCTACGCTTTTCTCAGACTGGAATGAACCTTTTCTCACATTTGTCTCTCGTTTAAACACTCAAACTTTTGTAGATTTTCAACAAACTGTATTAATATTGAAGCGTGGGAGGAGACACGGCCCCGGAAGCCCCGCCGGACGCACGAGGAGCACCGCCACGTCCCGGGACGCGACGCGCACCAACCCCTTGGAGAAGTGCGCGACGCGTACACCACTCATCGTGGACAAATCCATGACAGACAGAGCAGCACGACTGGCGCGAGGCCGCGGGTACACCGGGGCTGCGAGCACGAGATCGAACCGCGGCGCCCGGACCATGCCTCTTCCTCAGGACCGCGTGCTCGCAGCCCGAGCCACAAACCGAACACACACAAACGAACGCAAGAGCCGCACGGAGTGATTTAATCCTGGTTTAGACCTCGTCTAGTCCCGGTTTAGTCCAGGGCCAGTCCAGGTTTAGACCTGGTTTAGTTCTGGTTTAGTCCACGTTTAGTCCTGGTCTAGTCCCTTAGCCAATCAGGACGCAGAACACAATGTTACACTATTAAAAAAAATGTTACACTATAAAAAAATTGAAAAAAAATAAAAATAAAAAAATCCGCAAAACAGCGAGGCCGCGAACAGTGAACCGCGATAGAGCGAGGGACCACTGTATTACACAAAAATTGACTCCTGTGAGCTTTAATCCATGTTATAATGTTGTCACTTCCTCAGAAACAGACCTGGACTTGTGCTTTGTTTCATTCATGTTTGAGTAATGCTGCATTATTAGTCTGTTTACATCTCCAAAGCTCAAAACAGTTTGTTCCACCTTGTGTGTAGAATCCCTCAGTCGTCCAGGTAGAATCCATGGCAAAACGAGACAACTGGACAGTTTATGTGGTCGAATATGTTTCGCAGCTCATCCAAGCTACAGAACTGAAGCAGCAGCTTGGATGAGCTGCGAAACTATTTCACCAAATAAACTTTGTCCAGTTGACAAATTGAATTTCTCCTTTTGCCTTTGTAAAATATGTACCTTGTAATAATAAAAGATTTAAAAAAAGTGGTAGTTTTCAAGTTAACAAATACTTTTTACCTTTCGTTCAGTAGAGATTGGCTATTCTGGGGCTAAAATGATCCAAGTGATTCTAGTGAAGGTGCATGAAGTTTAAAAACACAATGGAGCACTTCCTGTATTAACACATGACATCACAAAGTGGAACAGAGCGTTTTCAGCTTGAGAGGAGAACAGAGTTTGTGTGTTAAACATGTGAATGAAAGAAAACACAACTTCAGGTGCGTTTGTGATGAAGAAACAACATTAGAACAGATCACAAAATAGCGTAATACGGGCCCTTTAACCACTGCGCTGTTTCAAATGTCAAAATAATACTCACTTCCCAGAGATACAAAGATCTGACCACATTTAAAAAAAACTCACCACTTCCTCTTCTTGAGTTGCTGTGGCTCTTCTGGACAGTAATGGTCTTAAAGCGCTATATTACACTGAACATAAACCTTTAAATGGGGCTTAGGAGACCAGCTGTAACTCTAGTCCCTAAACTAAACAAAGTGCACTTTTAAGGCAGAAAGGAGCCAGTTCTGGTTTCTGAAATTGGATGCAGCCCGTCAATCATCAGAGGAGACAAAACAAGAGTGGATATATGACCAGAAGAGAGACGTGGGGCTGCTGTGGGTGAGGCAGAGGTTAGAATAATAGAATAATATGAACCATAATGGAAATAAGGTTTAATTTGCTAACTTTGCTAACTGTTCTAACTTCCTAACATAGAAAGGTGGCATTTTAGTTCTTCTATCATCATTTTAAAGGCTCTCAAAATTTCTATAAAATTCCATACCATCACATTGTACTGCAGATAAAACATACATTTTACTGTGAAATTTAAATTCAAATGAACTGACCTGATTCCCCCTTCAGATCCCTCTGTAATAGTGTATGTGATGAAATAGAATAGAATGTTGTTCCCTCCTCAAAAACATATCCAGAGTTGTATTGTTTCATTCACACGTTTGAGTAATTATTTATTAATAATCTGCCTACACCTCCAAAGCTCAGAATGCTCTGTTCCACCTTGTGATGTCATGAAGCAATAGTTTTAAAGTTAAGTCAAGTTTTACCTTTTGTTCAGTCCAGATGGGCAATTCCAGGGCAATAATTCTAGTGAAGGTTTAAAAGGAGTTTAAAAACACAGTGTAGCTGGAGCACTTCCTGTATTACGACATGACATCACAAGGTGGAACCGAAGGGAGACAGTAGCTCAGGTGGTAGCGCGTTTGTCCACTGATCCAAAGGTTGGCGGTTCGAACAAAAACATCGTTGCTTGAGTGGTCAGATTCGGGTTGGCGGATGTGATTCCACACATGAATGCTGTTGTTGTGCCCTTGGGCAAGACACGTAACCACCTCGACCCGAGGTGAGTGAATGGGTGAGTGGTTCCACGATGCCTTGAATTTGGAAAAGTGCAGGATAAAAATGTGACCAGTTACTAAAAACACAACTCCAGGTCTGTTTGTGCTGCGGAAACAGAATTACAGTGGTACCTCACCTTACGAAAGACCCTACATACGAAAAATCCAAGTTACGAAATGCCTTCATGTTAAATTTTGGTCTCTAGATACGAAAGAAAATTCAAGTTACGAAATGCCTTCACGTTAAATTTTGGTCTCTAGATACGAAAGAAAATTCAAGTTACAAAACGCGAAATCTCAAAAATTCGAATAATGCGCGCTCAGATGCACGCCCCGCTGTTATCCCCGCTCCTTTCTCGGCCTCTTAGCTCTAGTGCCGAACACGCAAGATTTTCAACAAAATGTATTAAATAGTGAAGCGTGGGGGGAGACACGACTGCGGAAGCAGCACGGAGACATGAACGCACCGCGCGGCGAGGAGCATGGCACCGCGCGGCGAGGAGCACCCCTAGTCCTGCTCTGCACGACCGGCACCGGGGCTGCGAGGACGAGATAGAACCGCGGCGCCCGGACCGCGTCCTCTGGAGCCCGAGGCACAAACCAGTTGCACGAAACCAGCAAAGAGCGGCACATGGTGGTTTAATCCTGGTCCAGTTCTGGTTTAGTCCAGGTTTAGACCTGGTCTAGACCTGGTTTAGTTCTGGTCTAGACCAGAACTAAACCAGGTCTAGACTCTAGACCTGGTTTAGTCCACGTTTAGTCCTGTCCAGTCTCTTAGCCAATCAGGACGCAGAACCAATGTTACACTATAAAAAAAAAAAAAAAGTTACACTATAAAAAAAAAAACCTTGGAACGAATCCATCCTTTTCCATTGAAATAGCTACTCAACTTACGAAAAATTCACGTTACGAAACCACTTCTGGAACGAATTAATTTCGTAAGGTGAGGTACCACTGTAAAACATACAGTAGATCAGAAAATAGCATTAAAACCAAGTGTATATTTTCACCTTGTTGCTAACTTTCTTGTCTTCTCTCTATGTTCACTCATTCACCCGTGCCTCCATTTAACTCCAACACACCCAAAATGTGAAGGTGTGGCCAGATTAAATTTCTCTATTCATCTCCATCCTAAACTAAACACACAGATTTCCTCTCCACCTTTTGCCTTTTAAATGAACCGAGTTACTCCACACAAATGCAAAAAGCTGCTCTTTTTTTTTTACAATGTATTCAAAGTATCTTCAAATACTTCTACATCAGTCACATTCACGTGACCTGGCCGGCCCCACTGACTGAATGGGGTCCTATTGTCATTTAAAACTCTGAGGTCGTCCTACAGGTTATTTTTGCATCTCCTGACCCCGTTTTCTATTGTGAGCGAAAGTGACAGACCCCATGGGCACCTTCAAAATAAAAGTCTCAAAAAAGGAGTTTGAGAAGTGCTTTGAGCGGTAACAGAGAAAGACAGAGCGGAGAGACACTGGGGGCACAAGTAGTAGAAATATTAATGGTTTTATACTAGTGTAATAAAAGTATAAAGTAATTAGACAAGGTTAAGAGATACTGTGAGTCTTGTCCCAGTCCTGATGTATGGTATAAGCAGCTAAAAATTATCTTTAAATATGTTTTGATCTTTGTTGAATTTGTATGCGCTGAATTAAAACACAAGCTGAGTGGGACATTTGTGTATTGTTTTATTGTGTTTTTGTGTGTATTATATTGCACTATTGCACTTAGGTCAGCTGTGTTTGTTTTTAAATCTGCTCTATGAACTATGGTGGAAGGTAACAAAGTACACAAGAAAAATTACAATGCTTAAGTACAAATTTTAGATATTGGTACTTCAGTACATTTTACACTGGATACTTTTTACTTTACTACATTTGAGAGCAGGTATCTGTACTTTCTACTCCATTACATTTTAGATCTGGACTGAAAAGTAAAAAGTACTTTTCTTTATGGTGTGAGACCTGCTGGAATGGCAGAGACTTGTTTTTTCACACATTTAATTTGAGTTTCTGTCCTAAATTTGAGCAAATTAATTAATTAAAAATTAAGAAATCAATTGAATCACTCAAAATCTGCTAAATTCTTTATCAAAATCACTACATTTAAACCTTTAATTGTTAAAAAATCTCACCAAAAATACTTTAACTTTTTACTCTTTAAAGCACATTTTTAAACATACCTTACTTGAGTACATACAGTTTGCATCTAATTATAAAGTGTGTTATTGTCCGATAATCAGGAAGTGCACCTTAGCATGCTAGTTGCTGTTGACGGAGTCTCAAAGCTAATAGTCAGTTTTATTACAATTGTAAAATATAAAATAAACTACTTATTAAATTACTACTTCACATTAATTGAAGTCAAAGTGACCTGTTTTTATGTGTAAAATATTAAGAGTTTATTATTATGCCTCAACATTAGCGTTAGCACTGAGACACAAACATCTCTCTTTCTAAACATAAACATCCACCCACAGCTCCCTGTTCTCTACCTTATCTTCAAATATTAATTCATTTTAGCACGACTCGGGGAAAAAACCTCATGGAGACCAAACTCAGCTTGTTCAAACTGTCTCTGCCTGGAGCTACTGTGGCAAGTAAATTTCTCCTGTGTGAGATCAATAAAGTCTTATCTTATCTTATATCGATCTTCAAATAAAAGACATTAAAGTAGTGGAGCTTTCGACCATGTTATAATATTTTTCCCTAATCTAAAACATGCTATACAGTGAACCCTCGTTTATCGCGGGGGTTAGGTTCCAGAAATAGCCCGCAATAAGTGAAATCCGCGAAGTAGGACAATTTTATATTTTACAATTATTCTACATGTTTTAAGGCTGAAAACGCTTCACCAGACACATTATACACCTTTCTGAGACTGGTATTAACATTTTCTCACATTTTTCTCTTGTTTAAACACTCAAACTTTTGTAGATTTTCATTAAAATATATTAATAGTGGGGGGGGGGCACGTGACACGCGGACACGTGCGTGCGGACACTGCGCGCGGACACGTGTGTTTGTTTTGGTACCACATATCCATGCCATGTGCGAAAGTCGAGTGGAAAGCGACCTGGATATCATTTTGGGCAAGACTCAAGCCAATGCTAACAGTGCCGAACCGCTAACAGACGCCTCTGAGCACCAGTCCTCACCACAAGACCAGGTAAGACCAACCTGCGCTCACAAGAGTTGGTTGCATTTCACCCCGGCTCCAAAATCAGACCGCTATCAATGCGTCGCCAATACTCCACAGCTCTCTAGGACGGGGTCGGGTTCGTCCTCTCGGCGTGACGGGGAAGAGCTCGGGGAAGAGTCTCCTCTGTGCGCGCGAGTGTCCTCTCCCCGCTGCGGCTCCCCCGGCCCGTCCATGTTGATTCTTGGCTCTTCCATGGTCCGGCTCACACTCTCTTCCATGGCTCGTGCAAGTAAACAAAGGCCACACCTCCTGTCACCCAGGCGCTCTCGTGAAGGAAATCAGAGACTCTGTCCCTACCATCCCTGGTCTAGACCTGGTTTAGTCCTGGTTTAGACCTGGTTTAGTCCTGGTTTAGACCTGCTTTAGACCTGGTTTAGTCCTGGTCTAGTCTCTTAGCTAATCAGGGCGCAGGACAGAATGTTACACTGTAAAAAAAAAAAGTTACACTATAAAAAAAAAAAAAAAAAAAAAAAAAATTGGAAAAAAAAATCTGCGAAACAGCGAGGCCGCGAACAGTGAACCGCGATACAGCGAGGGTTCACTGTACACTGCCACACAAGAATTGTCCATAAATACACAGAAACATGACACAAAACTGTACACTGCAATTTCACCAACCTGATGGGATGTGCTAGGGCTGGGCAGTATACTGGCGCATACCGAATACCGGTGTGTTTTTTTTTTTTAATGATATGAATTTTTCATTTACCGCAATACCGGTGAGTGTGTGCGTACAAAACTTCGGGAACCAGAGCGGCGGAACGTCGCGCTGTGGAACTGCCTCCGCTGCTTTTTTGGCTGCTTTCTCGGCAGCTCCAAAGGCTGCGAAAGCTGCAGCCCTCGAACTACCCTCCGCGGACTGCAAGGTAGACCTGCGCGATTTATTGATTAAATCGATTAATTCGACTTTACAGTTCAGGACGATGCGTTTTTATGAAAATCGATTTTTTTGTTATTTTTTTACACACAAGCGGAACTAATGCGCGGCCACGCTTTACACGGGTAAGTTAGCGGGGCGTACCCCAACATTGTACGAGCTAGCGCGGCTAGCGAGTGAGCTAAAGCCGGAGCTTGTACCAAACAAAGGTGTTTACATCTGTTATATGGAACTGGTTCGGTTTTCTTGTGTCAGACTTCGAACAAACGAGTGCTCGCTGTAAGGTCTGTTCAAAAGCTGTTGCAGCACGACAAATTTATGCTAGCGCCGAAAGCTGTTGCACGCAGCGGAGTGGGAGAAGTGCAGGTCTGAACGGAATGAAAATAACCACCGTCCAGTCCCTAAAACATTTTCGAACTGTTTGCAGTATGATAAGCATGGCCCATGACGGAAGGCAATCCCACACGCAGATGTACGTTTTACCAAAAACATGATGTATGTTGTAAAAGACATGGTGCCCATATATACTGTGGAAAAGCCCGGATTCATTAACATGGTGAAAGTTTTGGACCCGAAGTATGTGCTACCAAGACACAAATATTTTCCTGAAGTTGCCACAGCTGTACACAGACTGTATCTTTATGCTTGTTGTGTTGTATTTTTATACTTCTGTAGCCGGGAGTCCATTAAAATTTCGTTATGCTGCATAATGACAATAAAGAATCTTGACAAGCTAACATACATGAACACACACACACACACACAAAAACAACTAAAACACAACACTCCCCACTCCAGTCCATCTTTCCCACAATCAGGGAATAATTTAGCTCCATAAAATGCTTCTTTATAAAAGAAAGATATTTATATAACTGTGATATATTTTTTAAAACAATAACAGCTTAATTGATGCTAAGTGTAATGTATTTGTTTTATAAAAGAACGTTGCATTGTTTTGAGCCATTTGTTTGTCATGTTATTTGTTTTTGAGTATGGCAGAGAAAAATTGATTAAAATCGGAAATCGGATTTTTTTTTTTTTTTTTAAATCGGAGATTTTATTTTTAGGCCATATCGCCCAGCTCTACTGCAAGGGACATGGAACAGGTCCACAGAGCCGCTCGCAGCGCCCAGACATGCTGCTAACGCTAATGCTAACAACACACACCACGCAAATGACGCACACGGATCAATAACATGGCTAGAGTGTGTGTGGAGCAGTGAACAACATGGATGTTGTTGTTAGAAACAGGAACTTCTCCTCAAAAGAGGAGCCATGTCAGGTGTGTGGAAGTACTTCATCTTTAAAAAATCTGATGCTGATCAAACAAACATTCTGTAATGTCGGGCTAAAGTTGTAGCGACTCAGATGTCACTCAAAGACACGTTTGCTACGACAAGAAAAGCAAACGGAACGATATTACCAGCACTATTACTGTCCACTTAGACATGGAACCACTTAGTCCTGTTGAGAAAGGAGCTTCAGGGAGATGATTAAAGCTCTGGACCCAGACCCAAGTCCAATTTACTGCAGTAACTATTCTCCAAATTATTTGGAAATGTGGTTATCATGTATGAAAAAAAAATACCGTCAAATACCATGATACCGATAAAATTTAGAAAAATACCGTGATATCAATGTTGGGTCATACCGCCCAGCTCTAGGACGTGCAAGTTTCATTAGCAGGATTCACACTGAACGTGAGAACGCTCTGAGAGGGGGAGTGACCCAGTGCGCAGAGGGAGGACGGACTCAAAGAAATAAAAACAAAACTCATATTAAAAGGTGCACTGCGTAACTTTTCTTGGGAAGATTTAGGGCATGCTAGTCTCCAGGTAGATGTACTTAACTATTCAGCCTAGAATGTTTCACAATATGGCATTATTCTTCTCTATCTCCATGGAGGCAAGCAGCAGGCCGAAGTACAGATCAGCTCAGTGGAGAGGCGAGCCCACTGACACAAGAATGCACGTTCTTAAAGGTTTCTGAACTATAAAATCACCTCTGATGAAATAAAGGCTGAACAGACGTTTAATGCCATACTGTGGAACATACCATGTAAAGCAATAACTTCTCCCTAAAAGCCAAAAAAAAAATGCATTGTGTAACTTTTCTCTACCAGCAAAGTTACACATTGCACCTTGAATACTTTGTTTTTGGCGATTATAACATTTTCAAACCAATAAAAAGTAACATGGTTGTTATGTTTGTCTCTCCTGCATACCATAGATGATGTTCTGTGCATTATGGGTAATCTGGACATAGTTTTTATGTATGACTGTGAGAGTCAGTAAAGCACATGTTTGAGCGTTACTCCTGCGTATGAGTATCATTATATTAGGAAGTTTGCTTGGATATAACAATGGTGATGTAAATATGCTATAGGATGTGTTGGCAGTTAATACACATAGAAAAATTTCACTTTTTCACTTATACTACATTACAATAACAGTTTAATAATAAAACAACTTCAGCGCCCTTTTGAGTCCTTTTGAGTCCAAAACCTCAGGGGAGCCATATGTGATGTTTTAGCCATTGTGTTTATTGTCTATCAGATTGTTTATCACATGTTTTATGTGCACTGTGGGCCTAGGGGGCGCTGTGCATATGGGTTTGACAATAAAGCTGACTTTGAACTTTGATTTGTTTGTCCTGAGTCGAGTTTCTGTATCATCGGCCTCCCTAACCCTCTGAGTCTGAAGCAGCTGCTCTCCACAAACCTGCCCCAGCTCCGAGTCAAACAACTGAAACAACTGAAACAACACCAGAGGGACACACACACACACACATACACGCACACACAGACACAGACACACACACACACACACGCACATACAGACACAGACACACACACAGGTGTGAGATAGGTTTAAAAATAACAAAATAAAAAAGACATGCAGAATTATTAAAGGAGACGCATTATCAGAGGTGGTAGCATAGCTAAAAACTGTACTTAAATAAATAAAAAACAATATTATTCACTAGTAGTAGTAACAGTAGTAGTAGTAGAAGTATTCAGCACATTATTCAAGTACTTAATTTGCTGAAAGTACTACTCAAGTAAGAGAACTTAAAAGGAGCACTGTGTAACTTTTCTGCCATCATGTTAATGCCTGGGATGTTCCACAGTAGTTCATAGTTCATAGTTTGCTTTATTGTCGAAAAGCCATATGTACAAGTACACATAGAAAATCGAAATTTGGTTTCCCCCCTGACCAATCAGGACAGAGATAGAGACGGCCAGGGGAGGGGCCTCGCACATGTGCGCCGCCAACTTTGAGATAACAGAGTGGAAAGAGATGCAGAACAATCAATGACAATATTCACAAATATTACGACAACAACAACTGGACAGGTAAAACACGCGGCGTTTTTTTCGTTGGTGACAGACGGGCGGGTGGGAAGGGGGGCAGTCCAGAAAATCGATAAAATTGATTGAAAACTGAAGCAGAGGCAGACACTACTAAATAGACAGGGCAGAGTGAATTACATAATACATATCAGTGTGAGCCAAATGTGGAGTGTCTTGTTTGGTAGTGTGCTGTGTGATAAGGTGTGAATTGTTTGTCTCCGTGGAGATAAAACAGAAGCTCTGAAGAAGCACCAGACTGAATTTCACTGCATCAACACAATGAAAGGATTAAACTCCAATATTACACAAAATGGACTCTTGTTATCGTTACGCCATGTTATAGTTTTGTTACCTTCTCAAAAACAGACCTGGAGTTGTATTTTGTATCATTCACGCATAATCCTTATTAGTCTGTCTACATCTCCAAAGCTAGATATAAGCAGTGTCCACCAGCACTCTAACCAGAACTGACAAAGCAGCGCGGATGAGCTGCAAAACGTTTTCGACCAAATAAACGTTTGTCCAGTTGACAAACTGAATTTCTCCTTTTATCATGGATTCTACCTGGACGACTGAGGGATTCTTCACGTATCTTATCTCATCTTACTTTTTACCTTTAGTTTAGTAGAAATTGGCAATTCCAGGGCTGAAATCATCCAAATGATTCTAGTGAAGGTGTATGGAGTTTAAAAAAACAATGGAGCACCTCCCGTATTACCACATGACATCACAAGGTGGAAGAGAGTGGTTTCTGTTTGAGAGAAGAAGCCTAAATCTGCAGGGTTTGTGTGAATGAAACAAAACACAACTCCAGGTCTGTTTGTGATGAGGAAACGACAATAGAACAGATCAGAAAATACACTCAACAAAAATATAAACGCAACACTTTTGTTTTTGCTCCCATTTTTCCTGAGATGGACCCAAAGATCCAAAATTCACTCCAGATACACAACACTACCATTTCTCTCAAACATTGTTCACAAATCTGTCCAAATGTGTGACAGCGTGCAGCTCTGCCCCGCCGAGACAATCACCCCACCTCACAGGTGCGCCACATCAAGATGCCGATCCGACATCATGACCAGTGCACAGGTGCGCCCCAGACTGCCCACAATAAAAGGCCACCCCAAAATGTGCATTTTTTTTTTGCTTTATTGGGGGTCTGGGGACTCAGAACCAGTCATACTTTCTTTTCTTTTCCCATGTGTCGGTGTCTCCCTCAGTGGTCCTGTAGGTTCCTCAGTGGTCCATGGGTGTATACTAGTCTATGTGCTCTTATACTTGTTCTGATACAGCTCAACATCATTCTAAAGATTCAGGAAACATTCTGCTCTGTCCTGTCAATGGGACTTTTTTATTATCAAAACTAGTGATGCAAATTATCGATTAATTCATTAACTGATAGTTGATTGACCTTATCGATCGATTAACGATTAACTGATAAGCTGCGTTTTTCACCTGAATTTTAGTGTTTCAATAGGGTCTTTAAGAATATAAGCTATAGTATACATAACACTGAGTCATAAATATATCATAGTATTATTATATTGTATATTCCTCAATTAATTATTCCTTAGTAAAAAGCAGACAAATGTATTGATGCTGAATAACAAAATACAGTAATCCCTCGCTCTATCGCGGTTTGCGGATTTTTTCCAATTTTTTTTTATAGTGTAACATTTTTTTTATAGTGTAACATTGTGTTCTGCGTCCTGATTGGCTAAGAGACTAGACCAGGACTAAACGTGGACTAAACCAGGTCTAGACCAGAACTAAACCAGGTCTAAACCTGGACTGGACCTGGACTAAACCAGGATAAAAACCATCACGTGCCGCTGCTGGTTTCGTGCGGCTGGTTTGTGGCTCGGGCTGAGACTACGCATTTCGGCAGTACACCGGGCACCGCGGTTCGATCTCGTGCTCAGCAGCCCCGGACGAGGCCCGCGCGTACACCGGGAGGTGCCGTGCGCTTTGGCCGGCTGAGTCGAGCTTGGCGCAGCGCTGTGCGCGGTTGCCTTGTTCGTGACCACGCGGGTGAGCGTGTCCGCGATTAGCGATTAATTACAATTAATGCATTTTGATCGACCAACGTCTTGATCGACAATTAATCGTTAGTTGATTAATTGTTGACATCCCTGATCAAAACCCAGTCAATTGAGCATCTAAGGCTACGTTTATACGGCGACGATCAAAACAGAAGACGCAAAAGTGGCGTCTCGTCTTCAATTTTTTACGAAGATGCAAAAGCGTTACAAAGATGCAAAAGTGGACGCAAAAGCCAGCGAAGAAATAACTGGACTGAAAAAAAAAAAAACATCACAACAGCATCAAGTTACATTTCTAACCACGACTGTACCGGAAAAGAGAAAGGTAAAACTTCAAAATAAAATGTTCTAGTTGCGTTTTAAATGAGTTGTTAAGTTCCGCTCCAAACATTTCAGTGACTTGTATTTTTGTTTACATGTTTTTGAATATTGTACTGAAAATAGTGACATTACAGGAGGATTACAGTGAATTAGAAAATATAAAATCACATCGGGTTTTACATTTGAAGTGCCTCAGGCGGAAGTCGCTTGTCTTGGCGTCTGTGTGGCTGTGAGAGTGTGAGAAAGACTTGTACGGGAAGAAGAGAAAAGACCGTAGACGTGTGTGGGTGCGATTTATACAATTGTTGAAATGACTCTTGTATTGCCGCATCTCTGTGACGTAAACGTGTACGCGACGTGAGCAGATCTGACCAGTTTTGCGTCTTGGGCAGTTTACACGGAGACGCTACAGCGGAGCGTATTTAACTTTTGCACTCTGGAGGGTGGTTTCAGATTTTTGCGTTTTTAGGCCTCAAAAACGCCGTCACCGTGTAAACGAAAGGCACTTCTGATAAAATATTTTGTCGTTTTTACCCCTAAGCGTTCTCGTGTAAACAGATACTAGTTTTAGAATGGATTAGTATCCGTTTTTACCCCAGACTACTGTAACTACTGTATTTTCACTTGTGTCAGTGAAAACAACCAAACTCGAGACAACTGGAGCCCCGGACACACATGGTGAAGTGAAGCAGGTGCGTTTAAGGACAATCTGAAATAACAGCGCTGGAGTCTGTTAACGCTCTCATTCGAGCTAGCAGCTGCCCTCGTGTCATTTGTCTCCGTGGAAACGGGGCGGACACAAGAAATGCCCTGATGACATGAGATGGAGAGGGGCTTACAGGATGTGTGGACATGAGCAGAGAACACGGTGATGTAACGTGGATGTCAGTATTACTTCACTGATCATTTGTTCAGGTCACAGTAAATGAGCAAAAACAAAAATATAGACATCATAGTGACAATTTTATATGCTGTCAGGCTACTTCAACTCAAGCTATGAACCTGGCCATGTTTCTGACCCAAACTGCACTCAAAATTTTACAAACGCTCAGGAGTTCATTCAAAAACAGCTCAACAAACACAAAGTACAAGGAAAGTTTGTATAAAACCTCATGATTCACTGTCAAATCTTTACTTTCCTTTCTGCTGCTGTCTCATTTAAATCCTTATAATCTAAATAAAATTATGAGTCGACTAATTCAATTTTTGTTTTACTGAGACGCCAGAGACAGATTAAAGGACTAAAAGCCGCACTGTGTAACTTTTCTGGTGGAGGGTCCGTCAAATGCTTTTCTCCATGGAGTTTGGAGAATCTTTCAGAATTTCATGGAGAATGTTTCACAATATGACTTTAAACCTTTCTATCTTCATGGAAACCACACCAAGACCAAGTTACAGGTCAGATCTGCGGAGAGGCGACCCCGCTCACAGTCAGAGTGTCTGTGTTTCTAGGTATTTTTGAGCTATAAAACCACCTGTAACTGAATAAATGTAAGTGAGAGCTGTTTAATGTCACACTGTGGAACATTCCAGGCAGGTGACAAACAGCCAAGAATTTTAATTAGAATTTTAAGAAGAAAACGTAGCATATTCACAGTTTTGTTAGCCTCCACAAAATAGTGCAGAGAGATCTGGATATCGCGGCATCCCGAGGAAATACAGGAAGAAGCCAACGAGCTGAAACTGAAACCTTCTGGCTGTGAGGCGAGTCTAAACTACTGTGCCACAAACTACTGACGCAAATGAAGTAGGATGGTACAGGATCTCGTGCCACAAAATTACCACAAGATCGTGCACACGAGAAAAATGATTGTGCGTTACATCTCTGACCAAAAAGCAGTGCTAGAATGGAAAACTATGAAATCAAACAAATAAAAAAAAAAACGAGGTAAAAATTGGAAACTGAAACGTGAAATGTACAGTAAATATTAGAATTATGTTACAATCTCGTCTTGTCTCGTTCTCATGGACCTGATCTCGTATCGTCTTGTGGAAAGCGTGTCTCGTCCCATCTCTAATACCGAGCCATTTTAGACACTGTTGATAGAGAGTCTGCGAGTCAGAGCACGCACAGGATATATAATTATAACAAGCCCGAGCCAAAATGCTATCAATATTTATGGGCTGTCATCATAATCATTTAAAACTCATTATACAACTGCTGTCTCTGAAATGGAGCTGTCAGCCTCAAGTACTAGCGCTCTCGGATGAGTTTGACGTCCTACTTCCATGTCCCAAATAATAATAACAGCCTCAGTAGTTAATATAGTCACACTACAGTGTAAAAAAGACCATCTGCATTAGCTAAAGGCAAATTAACGTTTTTTTACAATCTGAGCCTTCTTTCGGCAATAAAACAAGTAGTTTTACTCACCCATAGCATTTTTCTGTCAATTGGAGCAGTATCGCAGGACTTATGTTGAGCCGTTCTGTTCTAGTAATGATCCCGTATCCTTAACATGGTGCTGTATCATTTGCTCGGGGCATTACTTTGCGGTCTCCAAATAACACAAACTTTAGCACTTTTCAAATCATAGAAGCCCGATGTCTTAATGAAAAATTTCGTTTGAAGCAAAAGTGGCCTGTAATCCGAGATTTAGCCATAGTTTCGAGTAGATGAGGACGCCAGTGCGCATGCGCGGACTGCTCCGGGACCCAAACATGAAACGCAAAGCTGAAAACTATGGATAAACCTCGGATTACAGGCCACTTTTGCTTCAAACGAAATTTTTCATTAAGACATCGGGCTTCTATGATTTGAAAAGTGCTAAAGTTTGTGTTATTTGGAGACCGCAAAGTAATGCCCCGAATACAAATGCTAACAAATGCTAACAGAAACGCCACAACATAACTTTCTTCAAACAGCTCCAAATGACACGAACGTGATATGGGTGAGTCAAACGACTTGTTTTATTACCGAAAGAAGGCTCAGATTGTAAAATAACGTTACTTTTCCTTTAACACAAAGGTGCATTGTGGAACTTTTCTGTTCGAGGGTCCGTCAAATGTTTTTCTCCATGGAGATGTTATTGCTTGGTCTGGAAGGATTCACTGTTTGGTATTAAACATTTTGAATCAACTTGGAGACCAAACCAGACCAAGTTGCAGGTCAGACCTGTGGAGAGGTGAATGCCTGTTTTTCGAGGTATTTTTGAGCTATAAAACCACCTGTAACTAAATAACTGTAAGGTAGAAAGCTGTTTAATGTCATACTGTGGAACATTCTAGGCAGAGCAATGACATCTCCATAGAAACAAGCAGGTGACACACTTCACCTTTATTGTGAATACAGGACAGTTCTGTTGTAGTACGTCTTTGGTCCATCCCCGAGTCCAGCCAGATCCACACGCTCTGACCAAACTTTAAAAAGACACTGAACCTGGAGCCGTGTCCTGATTCCCTGATTTCAGATGGAGTGATTGACAGCTGGATTAACCAATCAGAGAGACACATGCTCTGTTCACGTTAAAAACAAACACGACTGCTTACGTGGAAAAGAAGGAAGGGAATCTGCATAAAGGACTGAGAATGAGAGCAGAATTTTACAGAACCAACAATCAAGTCGCCAAACTATAACTGATCTCAGATCTGTACGAGATGATATATCACACGTGATGTAAATTAGTGGCTGTGGTTGGATCAACAAAAATGTGTACAAAGGTTTTTCACGTTCTGTGAGTATGAAGGGACTGGCGGGTCAGGCAGTATGACTCGGACAGCCAACACAGAGTTCATTAGACCTCACTAACAAAATGAAAAGTGTAAAGAAACTGATGTTTTAGTTTCAGACTCGTTTCAGTGTAGTTCGCTCCTGTGTCCACCACTTTTATTTTGATTTCAACGTGTAGTTTCTCTACCCATTATACGCACGTACTGAGCTGAGAATTCACTCTTCAAACGTATTAGATGTATTATTCAAATGTATTATTGGGGCCAAGCAGCGCTAAGCTGCAAGGCACCTATAGTGTTTCTACTGATTCTTATTATTATATATTCTTCCGCCTCTGGGAGTCTATGGCAGCCCCTAGAACCGTCTGGTAAAAAGTTGTGAAATTTTGCATGCACATTCCAGCCAGTCTCCTCATTACCCACAGCAATTTATAGGCCCCCACCCCAAACCCTCTAGCGCCACCAGCAGGTCAAAGTTGCAAAAAGAAAATACCAGATGGTTCTAGGGGTTGCCATAGACTCCCATCCTAACAGTCGCCAAACAGGAAGTGAGCTCATATCTCAGGAACCCTTCATAGGATTATTTTCAAACTTTTCACACGTATTCTAGTCTGTCCCAGGATTCCCCACAAAAAATTACAGGTCCCCAGCTCAAACCCTCTAGCGCCACCAACAGGTCAAAATTTGAGGGACATTTCTGCTTGTAACTTTTGAACCGTAAGTCCGATTTTCAAAAACTTGGTATCTCTGGGATCCTTGGGCGAAGACTGATCCAACGCACATCATCAAATTAGGCTGGGTCACTGCTTGGCCCCACATTGCTGCTTGCAGCTATATTTCACATGTATTATTCACATGTATTATACAGATGTATTACAAACATAATCATACTAGTGTATTACGGTAGTTGTATTCTGTCTCATTTCAAGTACAGTCTTACAAAAATGGAAAATTGTTAAATCTGCTATAGATAAATAAATATCCAACACTTATTACACTTTTGTATATTGGTAAGAACCATTTTAGCCACGAAAACACCACATTCACTTTAGGAAATCATAAATTCAGATGCTTTCTGCACCCATAGTCTAAGGTAAGGTATTTTTCCAATTAAAAGTTGTAATAAAGACAATATTTTTCAGTGGGGTGATAACAAGTCATATTAATTAGAAAAATATTGTACCACTGCATGTTTCACAAATGTAGATAACAGATATGAGTTGGTTAATGTTGTGGTTAAGTCCCATCATGGACTGAACTGTGCGTTACGCTGTGCTACGGTGTGATCAGCGCTTTACTCTGAAACAGACATAAGAGTCCAGGTTCACCAAACATCAAAAATTAATGAGATGAGATCACTGAAGCTCGTAGCATCTGCCATGACAGCATGTTGACTTTCCTTTGTGCAGACAGAGACGTACCCGAGCACAACTTACAATAAAGGGCACGTAACGCGTAAAACTAGATCTTCAGGATCGGGCAAACAATATAAGGAGCAACAGGGACAATGGGAGACTCTATGGCCCCAGTGGAGTCCTTTTGAAAAGCTAAATTAACTCAATCCGCGTCCTTTTCTTCGCCCTCGCGTTTCCAAATGGGACGTGCTCGGAGAAATGAATGGACGTACTCGAAACACTGTCCCCGTATTCACCACAAACACACACTTTATTCTACGCATAGTTACACAAATAAACGTATAAAGACTGAGAAAGGTTTGAGCTGATCTTAAAAGCTACGTGGCCTCGATAGCAACAACAATAGGTGCTAAACTTCCCGATGATTTGAAAAAGGCGACCCTCTTTCCACTATTGTTCATGGAAACTGGAGCGCACCAAACAGCGATCCTCTGCGCCTTTACGCACGGCACAAACGCAACCAAAACCACCTGAAACTATGGATTAAATACATGATTAATCGACTTACTTATTTGAGATTGTCCATCCAGGTATTTTCTCCTCACTTTGCACTTTCTTTCCACTGAAGCGGAGCAGCGGAGGGACCGCCTCCGCCTCTCGACTGGCCCCACCCCGAAGGCCTCCCCCCGGGCACACAGCAGCGGGAGCAGCGGGGCACCAACCATCAGTTAGAAAGAGAGAGATTTATTGATGTCCAAGGAAATTCAAAGGTCGATAGCAGAAACATAGAAAATATATTTAAAGTTAAAGGTCCCAAATTGCACAACATTGACTCTTGTGAGCTTTAAGCCATGCTACAATGTTGTTACTTCCTCCAAAACAGAGCTGGAGTTGTGTTTTGTTTCATTCACACGTTGAGTAACCCTGTATTATTATTCTGTCTACATCTCCAAATGTCATCCAGGTTCAGTCTAAGTTTAGTCGAGGTTTCATCCAGGTTCAGTCCAGGTTTAGTCCAGGTTTAGTCTTATATTAGTCCTGATTTAGTCCACGTTTAGTCCAGGTTTAGACCTGGTTTAATCCCACTTTAGTCCAGGTTTCATCTAAGGTTTCATCCAGGTTCAGTCTAAGTTTAGTCGAGGTTTCATCCAGGTTCAGTGCAGGTTTAGTCCAGGTTTAGTCTCATTAGTCCTGATTTAGTCCAGGTTTAGTCCAGGTTTCATCCAGGTTCAGTCCAGGTTTAATCTCATATTAGTCCTGATTTAGTCCATGTTTAGTCCAGGTTTAGTCTCATATTAGTCCTGATTTAGTCCAGGTTTCGTCCAGGTTTAGTCCAGGTTTAGTCCAGGTTTCATCCAGGTTCAGTCTAGGTTTAGTCCAGGTTTAGTCCAGGTTCAGTCTAGGTTTAGTCCAGGTTTAGTCCAGGTTCAGTCTAGGTTTAGTCCAGGTTTAGTCCAGGTTCAGTCTAGGTTTAGTCCAGGTTTAATCCAGATTTAGTCTCATATTAGTCCTGATTTAGTCCAGAATGCTGTGATTTGGAGCTTTTGTCAAAAAGAATGTTCAGATCACAGAAGCTGCTCCAGCCTGACGGATCATTTGAACGACAAACACGTCCGGACAAGTTCCATCATTACCTGTGATAGAGCGAGCGTGAGTGCACTTCAACAAACCAACAAACCAACAAACCAACAAACCACACTTACATAATTTGGGAAACAAATGAGCAAAGTGACCACAGAAAAACTGACAAATGTCAAAATCTCCCACATATCAGTTACAGACACTTTAATTGCTCAAACAGATCTTGAGAAAATAAATTCTTCCAGTGAGTAGGGTCACCTCTCCACTTGTGTAACTTGGCCTGGTGGAGTTATCTCCTCATCTCCACGGAGATACAAGTTTAATACCTAACTTTGGAACTTTCAAGACAAAGCAGTGACGTCTAGAGACATGCCACCTTAATTCAAATATTTGGGGAAAGCGTACAGGTGAAGAAGTGAAGATGTGATTAAAAACATTAAAATAACAGTTAGTATCGGGCTCAGAGTACTATAATAAAATCTTTTTTATTTTTAATTTTTTATGATAGATCCATGATCTGGCTAGACAAATCCAGGTCAAGACTGTGGTAAAGTTGGTGCGAATGGAAGGGCATCCGACGTTTAGACCTTGCTTTGTTATGTATTACAGTATTTGTTATTTATTGTGATGTGTGAGGTACTGTGTCCAAATGATTTCCCTTATAATAATAATAATAACACATTTTATTTAAAAGCGCCTTTCAAGACACCCAAGGACACTGTACAAAACAAAGTTAAAACATAAAAATACTTAAAATACAAAGATAAAAACAGAGACACAAAAGTGGAAGATGGTGAAAGTGACTGTGATGTGGTGTAGGATTGTCTGAACAGGTGTGTTTGGAGTAGGGATGGGCATAATTAATCGATTAACCAGTGTTGTATAGTAATGAAGTAATAATACTTCACTACTGTACTTAAGTACATTTTGGGAGACTTTGTACTTTACTTGAGTTTTTAAAAAAATGATAACTTTTACTTTTACTTCACTACATTTCTGAATTTAATTGCATACTTTTACTCCGATACATTTTCAATGTGCCGTTTAGTTACTCATTACAAAAAAACCCTCTACTGACTGAAGGAAGTCAGGACGTGCCTGGGCTTGTTCGCTACTTGCGCATGACAATCAGCCTACACCTGTTGGTTTCATGCAGCTCGTTTAATCAATCAACATCCCTGATGGAAGAGGAGACAGCATCCACGTCGGCTACAAATGAAGGGGGACCTGACGATGAGCATCCCTGGCCGTACTTAAACACAACATTCTCTTACGCTGATATGAAGGATTCGTCCTATCGAATGAAGTGCCTCTTGTGCCTTCCAAGAAACGTGGAAATCCTATCTTACAGAAACTCCCCGTCCAACCTCAAGAAACACATCGAGGTAAGTTCTAGATTAATGAAATTGTTAGCGTCTATATTCCAATTTCAGTAACCACAGCATGGACATTCTAGACACCGTTGTGAAACCTTGAGCATAACATGTAGAAATTAACTTTGTGTGACATTGTTTCCGTTACACAAAGCGTATTTGACGATGTTGGAGCTAACAGGCTACCTAGCTTTTTCGGCTCATGGGAAGGCATAGCCGTAGGCGAAGTGTAACGAATGAGAAAGGACAAAAAATAACATTAACATGTGCCTACTTTTAAAAATGTAAACAAGTGCTGTGTGTTTGTGTCTAAGTAACAAAGCAAGGGTTAGCTTCAGACTTCCTTTGCTTGATACTTTTACTTGTACTTTTACTTGCATTACTTGAGTACATTACTTGTCATACTTAAGTACAAGAAGTTCCAGATACTTTAAGACTTTTACTCAAGTAACATTTCAGTCAGTGACTTGGACTTTTACCAAAGTCATTTTTGGGAGGGGTACCTATACTTTTACTTGAGTTTGATTTTCCACTACTTTATACAACACTGCGATTAACCGATAATTGATCATTAAGAATTTCACCGAGCAAGTTCATTTTCGTCGACAAACTGATTTAAAAAAAAACAAAAACAATCGCCTCAGTTGGCGCGCCTCAGTTGATATATGCGAGCTTCCGTAGGTCAATCGCCAAAACATGAAGAGGTCGCGGCGAAGTGTTGTGTGGGACCACTTTAATTTAAAAAATGACCAAGCGCACTGCAATGCAGCATACAAATATACCTCATCGACAACACAAATGATTTATCATTTGAACACCGCGCATCCAAGTCTGGTGAAAGAAGGTGGCGGCGATTCATCATCTCTATCACAGGCTAGCCTGGACTCGGTGCTAGCACAGACCAGGAGGAGCTGCAGTGCTCAACGAGCAGAGAAGGTCACCGAACTGATAGCGAAGATGATCGAAACAGACATGCTCCCCATCAGTGCCATGGAGGGCAAAGGTTTTCACGCCTTAATATATTGCTGCAGATACGGTTGTGTGGAGGAGGTAGGACAGAGACAGCGGGCTAGCAGCGGTTAGCTCGGATCCCAAAGCGGCTAACTCCGAGCGCGCTAGCAGAGGCTGCAAGATGCGTGTCGCCTCGCTTTAATCCACCTCTACGCATGTTGATTTGCAGATTTACTTTCCCGTGGAGAAGCGCCTGTTCCCACAGCCTCGACATAGTAAAAGCGGACACACATGAGTGAATGGTTGTTGTCTTTTTAATACAAAATATGTTAACGATTAACCGATTATTACTCATTAATTCTCCCGATAATCGACGAAGAAAACTTCACCGAATGCCCATCCCTAGTTTGGAGTCTGGATTTGAAAAGAGGAAGAGAGTGAATATTGTGGAGGTCAGGAAGGAGTGAGTGAGCAGGGGAGCAGAGGGCTAAAGGCTCTGCCCCCCCATGGTGACTTCATTGATCCCTTGTGGGTCAATAAAGTTACAGTCTAGAAAAACAAACACGATTCTTTCTACACTGAATATCACGGAAACTTACATAATTGGTCTCTTCATAAAAAAGTGGAGGTCTAAAGCCGCCACACTAAAGCCTTTTGGGAGAGTTTAGAAAAGGTCCTCGGCGCACGTTTATGGAGACGCAGACGCTGAAGGATCAGCGGCTCAAAGGAAGTTTATGGCGCAGTAAAAGAACAAGTCTGGACCTGACGTACTCCCACGCACAGTGAAGATATAAAACTACTCTGTCCTGTGAATTCAGCTGCTGTTTACTGTTTAGTGCAAAGTAGGATGTGTTGAGTTTAAGAATTTCCTCACACCTAATGCAATATTTTCATTAAGCAATTAGATAATGGCATGAAATCACAAATATAACATGTGAACTACACCTTCACGTCATTTAACAGCTTACATCTTCTTTAATCATATGAGATCCAGGGAAATTCCATGTGCCATACAAACAATTATTACTATTACCATTTTCTGATCTATGTTCTAATGTGGTTTCCTCAACACAAACACACCTGGAGTGGTTTTATTTCCCACATTTAACTCACAAACCCTGCGGATTTAGGCCGAGTTCTTCTCTCAAACTGAAAACACTCTGCTCCACCTTGTGATGTCATGTGGCAATACAGGAAGAGCTCCATTCTGTTTTTAAACTCCATACACCTTCACTAGAATCATTTGGATTATTTCAGCCCTGGAATTGCCGATCTCTACGGAACTAAAGGTAAAAGGAGTGGTTCACTCGAAAACTACCACCACATCCATCCGTCCATGTTCTTCCGCTTATCTGGGGCCGGGTCGTCGGGGCAACAGTCTAAGCAGGGACTCCCAGACCTCCTTCACCCCGGACACTTCCTCCAGCCCAGAAGGCGTTCCCAGGCCAGCCGGGAGACATAGTCCCTCCAGCGTGTCCTGGTTCTTCCCCGGGGCCTCCTCCCACAACATGACATCATAAAATGGAACAGAGCATTTTGAGCTTTGAAGATGTAGACCAACTAATAAAGTGTTACTCAAACATGCAAATGAAACAAAACACAGCTCCAGGTGTTTTTGAGGAGGTAACAACATTATAATGTGGATTAAAGGTCAAAAGAGCTTTTTGCGTGGTACAGGACCTTTAAATAGATATGATCATCCCCATATATGCTGAAAAAGAATGCATTTTTATCATCATTCTGGTGTTGCCAAACAAAAATAAGAGAATAGGAAGCAACAGTTTTATTTCCCATAAGACATTGCAGTTGGTCAATTTAAATCCAGCCAAAAACGAGCTTTATTACAAATTGTGTCAAATGTTGTCAGTTTTTTCTTAAATTTACTTAAAACATCAGAACCAGGACTAACCCAGAATCAAACCAAGACTAAACTGAGACTGAACCAGAACTAAACCAGAACTGGACTCACAAGGACCAGGACTGAGTCAGGACAGAGCCAGGACCTAACCAGGACTAAGACAGGACTAACCCAGAACTAAACCAGGATTGAGCTTGGACTGAACCCAGACTAAGCCAGGACTGAACCAGGATTAACCCAGAGCTAAAACAGGACTAAGCCAGGATTAACCAGGTCTAAGGCAAGACTAACCCAGAATCAAACCATAACTGAATTAGAACTAAGCCAGGACTAACCCAGGACTACACCAGAGCTAAACCTGGACTAAACCAGAGCTAAACCTGGACTACACCAGAGCTAAACCTGGACTACACCAGAGTTAAACCTGGACTAAACCAGAGTTAAACCTGGACTACACCAGAGTTAAACCTGGACTAAACCAGAGCTAAACCTGGACTACACCAGAGTTAAACCTGGACTACACCAGAGTTAAACCTGGACTACACCAGAGCTAAACCTGGACTAAACCAGAGCTAAACCTGGAATAAACCAGAGCTAAACCTGGAATAAACCATAGCTAAACTTGGACTACACCAGAGTTAAACCTGGACTACACCAGAGCTAAACCTGGACTAAACCAGAGCTAAACTTGGAATAAACCAGAGCTAAACTTGGAATAAACCAGAGCTAAACTTGGACTACACCAGAGCTAAACCTGGAATAAACCAGAGCTAAACTTGGACTACACCAGAGTTAAACTTGGACTACACCAGAGTTAAACCTGGACTAAACCAGAGCTAAACCTGGACTACACCAGAGCTAAACCTGGAATAAACCAGAGCTAAACTTGGACTACACCAGAGCTAAACCTGGAATAAACCAGAGCTAAACTTGGACTACACCAGAGTTAAACCTGTACTACACCAGAGTTAAACCTGGACTAAACCAGAGCTAAACCTGGACTAAACCAGAGCTAAACCTGGACTACACCAGAGCTAAACCTGGACTAAACCAGAGCTAAACCTGGACTAAACCAGAGCTAAACCTGGACTACACCAGAGCTAAACCTGGACTAAACCAGAGCTAAACCTGGACTACACCAGAGCTAAACCTGGACTAAACCAGAGTTAAACCTGGACTAAACCAGAGCTAAACCTGGACTACACCAGAGCTAAACCTGGACTAAACCAGAGCTAAACCTGGACTAAACCAGAGCTAAACCTGGACTACACCAGAGCTAAACCAGAGCTAAACCTGGACTACACCAGAGCTAAACCTGGACTAAACCAGAGCTAAACCTGGACAACAGTTTTGCTAACAATAAAAATGTAGGTCACCATCAAACCAATAAATACAAAAAACAGGTGATTTCAACAGCTTTCCTTACTGCGTACTTTAACTCTGACTCCACTTTAAACCACATGCAGTGTATTTGGGATATTTACATTTGGTCTAAAATTTGAACTTTTGCAAAACAAAAAAACAAAACCTCCCTCCCGTATCCAGAGACCACTGTACTGTACTCCCATATTTTTTTTTACAGATTTTTATTCATTGACTCGGATGACCAAAGTGGTTCATTATTAAAAGTGATTGATAAGTTAACTACATAACAAAGACGACCACTACAGTATTGCACACACCATTGCAATCTCCATTTAAAGCCACACTATGGAACTTTTCAGGACTGCAAAACTACATTGAAACTATATGCACATTCTTTATAATAAGATGATAAAAGGAGAAATTCAATTTGTCAACTGGACAAAGTTTGTTTGGTCAAAAACGTTTCGCCGCTCATCCAAGAGGCTTCGTCAGTTCTGGTTCTAGTGCTGGTTAGACACTGCTTATATCTAGCTACAGGGAGGAGCTCACTACCCTGAATTCTTCTGCAGCTAGATATAAGCAGTGTCTAACCAGCACTCGAACCAGAACTGACGAAGCCTCTCGGATGAGCGGCAAAACGTTTTCGACCAAACAAACTTTGTCCAGTTGACAAATTGAATTTCTCCTTTTATCATGGATTCTACCTGGATGACTGAGGGATTCTTCACGCATTTTATAGTAAGATGTTTTTCCCAGCAATTCACAGCCTGCTATTAATATGTGGAATCACATTTTTGACCTAAAGCAAGATACATTATATTAATACAGTGGGCTAAAATATAAAGGTGTAGTATGTAACTTTTCTGAGGGTCCAGCACTTTGGCTCCATGTGGATACGCTTTGTCTACAGTGTTCCACAGTATGACATTAAAGGGATAGTGCGTTTTTTGTGTTAATCTGTATGGGTTTCCTTCTAAAAGTTCCGTGTGTTGACACTGGCTTACCTCTGACAGTCTCAGCTGATCCCGGTTCGGCTCGCTTTCTGGAGCCCACGTAAGTAGGTCCGGTAACTTCCCTGGAACATGAAATAAAGCTTGTTTTTCTTCTCAAAACAAAACATTTGTTAGAAAGGCGATATATTTGCGTCCCAAACAGTTGTCCACGAAACATCCAGCAGCGAACTTAGCGATCGCGTATTGTCTCTCTCGACTTGTATCACTGCGCTCATATTAGCTGTATTAGCCTGTTCACTTGTAATCTTCCCCTTGCGGCGGACCGCATCTGCCGTACACTTCCGCTAAAGGTGAACAGGCTAATACGCTAACGTGAGCGCAGTGATACGAGTCGGCAGACACAATATGCGATCGCTAAGTTCGCTGCTGGATGTTTCGTTGACAACTGTTTGGGTCGCAAATATATCACCTTTCTGACAAATGTTTTGTTTTGAGAAGAAAAACAAGCTTTATTTCATGTTCCAGGGAAGTTACCGGAACTACTTACGTGGGCTCCAGAAAGCGAGCCGAACCGGGATCAGCTGAGACTGTCAGAGGTAAGCCGGTGTCAACACACGGAACTTTTAGAAGGAAACCCATACAGATTAACACAAAAAAAACTCGCACTATCCCTTTAAATATATCAAACAACCAGAAAGGTTACATAATGCACAATTCAAATTAAATGCCAAATTGTTTCAAAATTCCAGTGCTGTGAATATTTGGTTTTTTTACTTGCACAAATTTTGACACCATAAAGTAATCTAGTAATACAGCACGTTATAAACCTGACGAAAACTATGGAAAATAATTTGTTCCATTAGATTTTGAATTTTAAATAGCATTGCATTTCTCAATAAATAAATTAAATATTCAGCACAAATATTTTCAAGCCCTCAAATTCAACAGTCAAGATTCAGAGTGTAAGATTTAAACACTTTGAAAATGTACACTTATAATTTCATCAGCTGCCATTCAGCATAAAAATAATTCACAGGTGTTTTTTTTAGAGTTAAAAAATTCAAAATGAGAAATTCAACAGTATTTAAAATTCAGAATCTAATGGAACAAATTATCTTCCATAGAAAATGAACTATAATATGTATTTCAAAAGGGGCTCAGTACAGATATGTTGAATAAACAGCTCTTGAAGTCCGCTGTGTACTGAATCATAACGTGTTTTATTGTCTGGGAATCAGGAAGTGCGTGTTAGTATGTTAGTTGTTATAAACTCATGGCGGTGAGTAATTAGGATGCTCTGATTGTGTATGGTCAGCGAGGAACACGTTGGACCACTGCTAACCTTATGAAAAGGAACTAGTTTGGTTTTGACACATTTGTAAAGACATTAAAAATCACATATAGCACCTTTAACAGTTTTGAGGCTTGATGCTATGTTCTAAAAAGTTCCATAGTGCAGCTTTAACCACTCATACAGTTATCTATTCTAAATCATACATTCACAGCAATGAAATACCCAGACATACTTTTTAACTGCATACACACGCGCAAAGTTTAGTGCCCAGAAAACACAAAAAACATTTTTCAACATTTAAAATCAGAAAAAAAACTCAAAAGAAAATTATGAAATATTAACATCTCGTCCTCTCGAAAGGGCCAGCTGTCTTTCGACCTCTGATTTCGGCCCAAATTATAAGTTCAGGTTGAATCGAAATCGGCCAAGGTTTGAAAAGTCATTGGCCTGTCTCACAAAACCAGTGAGTCCATTGAAAAACAAACTAAATTTCTGTACCTATCATTTGGGTGGGTGTCAACAGAAATAGCCTGCCCTTGTATCTGAAGTATTTGCAGTAGTAGTAGTAATAGTCATAGTAGTAGCAGTAGTAGTGGTGGTCCTTGGTGCGTGGATGTTCTGGTAGTTGGTCAGTAGGTGGCGTTAGTTGGTTCCCTCCCTGAGCAGAACAGGATGTCTGCCTTTGAGCTGATGGTGTAGGTTAGAAGAAGTGACAGAAGAAGAATGCCGATGCCCACTCCCAAAGTCAGCATCTGTGGAGAGAAAATGTGGTGAAAGAAACGTCAGAGCCTAATGACGGGTTAGACTACTCATTTTACTAAAACACAGTTAAGATCATTTTATTTAAAAGGGACAGTGTGTAAAATTTTTACCCGTTAATTACCGAAATTGAAGATACTCATTCAAAAATACAGTGTTTTCCAGGCCTTTTCACTTCCATCATGAAATCAAAGTATTCTGTTGGACTTAGATATACCTGCATAAAAGGGGGATCTTCCCCATACAGAGGCAGCCATTTTGATTACGAGAGCCGCAGAAGGACATTTGGGCTCCGCCTTCGCCTTCGGCAAGGCTCGTGGTTTTGGATAAACAACGACAAGCATGTTCCGGATCACACGTCGTAATGGATCTAACACATGTTTTGGACTAAATTGTTTTACTGGATTTTATTCGCTGGATCCTTACGGACAGATTGAGACCAAGTATATGGTGAAATACAGAGTTTGACCTGTGCAAAGCATTCTAAGGTAAGCTAACCTCGTTTTGTGCTTTTCCGTATAAAAGCCCCATGTGCTCGGGGAGTGATTGTTGTGCAGGGAAATGAATTGCATAGTCAAAAAGAGGAGACTGTAAGGTTTCATTTGATGTGTAGATTGTCATGGTACACGATCGGGAATGTGTGCTCTCATGCGAAAAGAAAAAAAAAAAAAAACAGTGAACAGGACCGCGTTTTATTTATACCGTAGTTGTTGGCGAGGGATCGCACAGCGCCGGGTGCGCACGGTTCGTGCGCGGGTACGCGAGCTGTCCGCGTTACGGCGTGCCCGGGTGACCCTCGAGGTCTGCCGTAGCTAAAACATGAAGCGCAATAGCCACTATTCACCTATGCACCACGAATCCTACACACTGGACCTTTAAGGGTTTACAAAAAAAACGTTAAAAAAAAAAAAAAAAAAAACTCCCAAATTGGCAACTATAAAACTATAATTTCACCCTTGTAGTTCTAAATAAATCAGCTCTTTCTGGTCAGATTGTGTTAAAATAAAGCTCAGATTAAAGTCTAACAAAGCGTCAGACAGAGCAGAGCCGACAGTTAGCATCACACCCACAGGGAATGTTGGTGACATCAGTTGAATAGTATCAGTTATGATGGTCTCCAAGTTGGATTTTGATCGATTCAGGCATATAACCCTGTACTGCCCCACAAAAGGAAAAGTAAAGTACCTGTGGATTTTGCCAAACTTGAATTAACCTGTTTTAGAATTCACTTTTCTTGTTTCTGAGAAGTTTTTATGCAAATGTGCAGTCATTACAAATTCTTCAGCACAAAACACACCTGGAATAGAGACGGACTTCCTCATAGAGGTGTGGTCGATAAGCGAATTTTCTAAGAGCCTGATCAATTTAAATTTGATAATTTATTTTAATTAGGACAATACATATTGATCAACATGACAACAAACCGCATCAATGTAAATATGCCGGAATTAGCACAACAGCTACTTTACATTGTCCTAAGGCAAAACAGAAGAACATTTAGAGGAAAACACAGAAGAGACAGAAGTGCACATAAGTTCACCACAACAGACCATTCTCTGAGTTTAAGAGGCCCCAAGAAGAAGAACATCTACCTGTGAGAGCATGTTTGATTATTTTTCAACCAGTGTTTCAGCGTGTTTTTGAAGGTTGAGAAGGACTCACAGTTCCTGACATGAGCAGGTCATGTGTTCCATGACTGTGATCCTCTGACAGACGTAGGGTGACCACCTGTCCCGCGTATCGCATGATTGTACAGCGTTTGAAGCCCAATGTATGCGTCCCGCAAATTGAGACCATGTCCCACATAATCAATGCTTCTCAAAAAAAAAAAAAAAAAAGTGGTCGCTCCCCAGCCCCACAGGCATCCGAACGAATATTACTTGACAGTTCAGCACGCCACAATAAACTTGTGGACCGTGCTTCTCACAGCAGCCTGCGCGCTCGTCTGGAGCTGCAGAAGCTGCGGCAGCATAATGAAGTTGGCTCGATGTTTGAGATTCGCTTGATATTTGGGGTTTAATATTCCCGTATTAAGATCTAAAGAAGCATTTTGCCTAAATAACGCGACCAAGGTTAACGAGAGTTCTACTTGTTAATGTCTATCTAATAAAACGATAGCAAGTAAATACTAACTATCGATTTATAGGCAAAAACTCTGCTCACACAGCTCCTTCGTTCTGTGGCGTCTGTCTGTGTTAGGGACCGTCAACAAATGATCTTCACATTACTGGAGGGAGTCACTGCAGGGGGGGGGGGGGCAGGGGAGGAAATAATTTCCCCATAAAATTCACGAAAAATCAACCAAAGCACTTTTTAAAAATCTGTTGGGCGTAGTAGTTGCCAAATAAATGTGTTTACTTACTACAGGTCAAATTTTGCTCCTTGGTCAAATTTCTGTGAAGCAGGACACAATAATTATATTTAAAAATTCATTAAAAAAATCAACCAAAGCATTTTTTCTAAATCTATTGGGTGTAGTAGTTGCCAAATACATGTGTCTACTTTTTTCAAATTTTGCCCCTAGGTCATTTTACTGTGAAACAGGCAACAATAAAATTCACCAAAAATCAACCAATGCTGGTGGCGCACTGAAGCAGCACCAGCGCACGCAGCTTATCCGCAACAGCGCATACCCTGGCGTCCCAGCGGGTATCACAGAGCAGGTTAAACTTTATAAAACATCCTACCTGTCCGTCAGCGCCTCTCCTTTTCACGCTCTCGCTCCTCCTGATCAATGCCTCTGATTAGAAGTGCAAGGACGAAACGCGAAGCAAAAACTAATCTAAATTTATGTTAGTGCCGCACAGAGCAGGCCTACAGCGACGTGGAATTTTGCCTAATAAAAGTACACACATGCATCTGTTTGTCGAGACATGCATTTGGTAAATGTGTAAGAGTAAGAGTAAGGTAATGACAAAAAATGTACAAAATGTACATGAAGTTGTGCAAGGTACATCAACAGGCATTGTACATGTAAATAATTGTCATTATATTTATAAATAGGCCTAAATAAATGATTTGCATGCCGTCACCACTAGTACTAGTATAAAATGTGGTTTGTGCTTTGATTTACATTTTTACTTTATTGCAAACATATATTTGTAAAATTTAGTGAGAAGGTCGTGCAAAGTGGGATCATCAAGAGGGAAAGGGAATTTTTCCCACCAAAATAGGTGGTTGACATCTTAGTTTTTATTGGCTGGAATAACCCCAGAGCATCTAGAGTTCAAAAATTTTCCGGGGGGCATGCCCCTGGACCCCCCTAGCTTTTCAGTGACTTTCAGCTTTTTTCATTACTGGTCACTTTCATCCCTGTGACTAGCAAAGATTCTAGAAGGCTACGCTTTGATAGGTTATCAACTGTTTGCTGTTGTCATGGCAGTGTCATTCTGTGAGCCTGAAAATAGATAGACAGAATAGATAGCTGAACTAAATCTTAGTGGAAATGCTTCTGTCAATTAACTGAATGTTCAAAATATTATGAATCTTTATTTACCAAAAATACACATTGGGTGGCTATTCTTGTGCATACATGAACAATTACACATGTTTATGGCAATAAGGCATTATTAATATACCATGTATGTGCTACCCCTCCTTGAGCCGCCACCTTAACGTGGTGGAGGGGTTTGAGTGCCCGAATGATCCCGGGAGCTATGTTGTCGGGGGCTTTATGCCCCTGGTAGGGTCACCCAAGGCAAACAGGTCCTGGGGGACGGGTCAGACCAAGAGCGGTTCAGAAGCCCTTATGATGAGTATTCAATCGAGGTCAGTTACGTCGCCCGGATCGGCGTCACCGGGGCCCCACCCTGGAGCCAGGCCTGGGGTGGGAGCTCGCGAACGAGCGCCTGGTGGCCGGGCCTTTCCCCATGGGGCCCGGCCGGGCTCAGCCCGAAGGAGCGACGTGGGGCCGTCCTCCCGTGGACCCACCACCCGCAGGAGGATCCATAAGGGCCGGGTGCAGAGAGATCTGGGCGGCAGCCGAAGGCAGGGGCCTCGGCGACCAGATCTCCGGACATGGAGACTAGCTCTGGGGACATGGAATGTCACCTCGCTGGGGGGAAGGAGCCTGAGCTCGTGCGGGAGGTCGAGCGCCATCGACTAGATATAGTCGGCCTCACCCCCACGCACAGCCTGGGCTCTGGAACCCAACTCCTTGAAGGGGGCTGGACTCTCCATTTCTCTGGCGTTGCCCGCGGGGAACGGCGGCGGGCCGGTGTGGGCCTACTCATTGCCCCACGGCTCAGCCGCTGTGTGTTGGAGTTCACCCCGGTGAACGAGAGGGTCGCGTCCCTGCGCCTTCGGGTCAGGGACAGGTCTCTGCTGCTGTGTCGGCCTACGGGCCGAACAGCAGTGCGGAGTACCCGGCCTTCTTGGAGTGCCTGGGAGGGGTACTGGACAGTGCACCGACCGGGGACTCCGTTGTTCTCCTGGGGACTTCAACGCCCACGTGGGCAACGACAGTGACACCTGGAGAGGGGTGATTGGGAGGAACGGCCTCCCTGATCTGAACCCGAGTGGTGTTCTGTTATTGGACTTCTGTGCTAGCCACAGTTTGTCCATAACGAACACCATGTTCGAGCACAAGGGTGTCCATCAGTGCACGTGGCACCAGGACACTTCCTAGGACGGAGGTCGATGATCGACTTTGTTGTCGTGTCATCTGACTCCGGCCGCGTGTCTTGGACACTCGGGAGTGAAGAGAGGGGCAGAGCTGTCAACCGATCACCACCTGGTGGTGAGTTGGGTCCGCTGGCAGGGGAGGAAGCCGGGAAAGACCTGGCAGGCCCAAGCGCGTAGTGAAGGTCTGTTGGGAACGTCTGGCAGAGCCCTCTGTCAGGGGCACCTTCAACTCGCACCTCCGGGAGAGCTTCTCCCAGATTCCGGGGAGGCTGGGGACATAGAGTCCGAATGGGCTCTGTTCTCGGCCTCTATTGTCCCATGCGGCCGCCCGTAGCTGTGGTCGTAAGGTCTGTGGTGCCTGTCGCGGCGGCAATCCCCGAACCCGGTGGTGGACACCGGAAGTAAGGGATGCCGTCAGGCTGAAGAAGGAGTCCTATCGGGCCTTGTTGGCTCGTGGGACTCCGGAGGCAGCCGACGGGTACCGGCGGGCTAAGCGTGCTGCAGCCCGGGCGGTGGCAGAGGCAAAAACTCGGAGTTGGGAGGAGTTCGGAGAGGCCATGGAGGACGACTATCGGACGGCCTCAAAGAAATTCTGGCAAACCGTCCGGCGCCTCAGGAGGGGGAAGCAGTGCTCCACAAACACTGTTTACAGTGTGGGTGGGGAGCTGTTGACCTCGACTGGGGATGTTGTCGGACGGTGGAAGGAATACTTTGAGGATCTCCTCAATCCCGCCGTCATGTCTTCCGAGGAGGAAGCAGAGGCTGGGGACTCGGGGTCGGACTCACTCATCACCCTGGCTGAAGTCACTGAGGTGGTTGGAAAGCTCCTCGGTGGCAAGGCCCCGGGGGTGGATGAGATGAGATCCGTCCTGAGTATCTCAAGTCGCTGGATGTTGTAGGGCTGTCTTGGCTGACACGTCTCTGCAACATCGCGTGGCGGTCGGGGACAGTACCTCTGGAGTGGCAGACCGGGGTGGTGGTCCCTCTGTTTAAGAAGGGGGACCGGAGGGTGTGTTCCAACCATCGGGGAATCACACTCCTCAGCCTTCCCGGTAAGGTCTATTCCAGGGTGCTGGAGAGGAGAATTCGACCGATAGTCGAACCTCGGATTCAGGAGGAGCAGTGTGGTTTTCGTCCCGGCCGGGGAACACTGGACCAGCTCTATACTCTCCATCGGGTGCTCGAGGGTGCATGGGAGTTTGCCCAACCAGTCCACATGTGCTTTGTGGATCTGGAGAAGGCATTCGACCGTGTCCCTCGTGGGGTCCTGTGGAGGGTGCTCTGGGAGTACGGGGTTCGGGGCCCTTTGTTAAGGGCTGTTCGATCCCTGTATGACCGGAGCAGGAGCTGTGTTCGCATTGCCGGTAGTAAGTCGGACCTGTTTCCGGTGCATGTTGGACTCCGCCAGGGCTGCCCTTTGTCACCGGTTCTGTTCATTATATTTATGGACAGAATTTCTAGGCGCAGTCAGGGGCCGGAGGGGATCCGGTTTGGGAACCACAGGATCTCATCTCTGCTGTTTGCGGATGATGTTGTCCTGATGGCTTCATCAAACCGGGACCTCCAATGTGCACTGGGGCGGTTCGCAGCCGAGTGTGAAGCGGCTGGGATGAAGATCAGCTCCTCCAAATCCGAGGCCATGGTTCTCGACCGGAAAAAGGTGGTTTGCCCTCTCTGGGTGGGTGGAGAGTCCTTGCCTCAAGTGGAGGAGTTCAAGTATCTCGGGGTCTTGTTCACGAGTGAGGGGAGGATGGAGCGTGAGATTGACAGGCGGATTGGTGCAGCGTCAGCAGTGATGCGGTCGTTGTACCGGACCGTTGTGGTGAAGAGGGAGCTGAGCCAAAAGGCGAAGCTCTCAATTTACCGGTCAATCTACGTTCCTACCCTCACCTATGGCCATGAGCTTTGGGTAATGACCGAAAGGACGAGATCGCGGATACAAGCGGCCGAAATGAGTTTCCTCCGCAGAGTGGCTGGGCGCACCCTTAGAGATAGGGTGAGGAGCTTGGTCACACGGGAGGAGCTCGGAGTAGAGCCGCTGCTTCTCCACGTGGAGAGGAGCCAGCTGAGGTGGCTCGGGCATCTGTTCCGGATGCCTCCTGGACGCCTCCCTCGGGAGGTGTTCCGGGCATGTCCCACCGGGAGGAGGCCCCGGGGAAGACCCAGGACACGCTGGAGGGACTATGTGTCCCGGCTGGCCTGGGAACGCCTTGGGGTCCCCCCGGAGGAGCTGGAGGAAGTGTCCGGGGTGAAGGAAGTCTGGAGGTCCCTGCTTAGACTGTTGCCCCCGCGACCCGGCCCCGGATAAGCGGAAGAAAATGGATGGATGGATGGATGTATGTGCTAGAAATGGGTGAACCTCGCCGGGCGGTGTCCCACATTGTCCCTCAGAAACATACCCCTTGCCCCCTTCTTGGGTTTATTAGCAGGTGGTCACCCTAGATAGATGTCACAATTTGGCCAAATTTGGTCCTGCATCTCTGCATGTTACAGGCTCCTCTAGTCAATGCTCTCGTGTTAACTCGGTTAGTAGTTTTTTTTACTTTTAAAATCCATTAATGTTGGAGGAGCGAGTCCATTTAATAGCGAGTTCATAATGAAAGGGCCCATATTTGGTTATTTTCTGATCTATGTCATAATGTAGTTTCCTCATCACCAACAGACCTGGAGTTGTGTTTTGTTTCATTCTCACATGTTTTAACACAAACCTTCTGTCAAACTGAAACACTCTTCCACTTTGTGATGTCATGTGGTAATCCAGACACCTTCACGAGATTCAGTATCTTAGTATATTTAGATAGTTTTGGCCCTGGAATAGCCAAAAAAAAAAAAACTTACAAAAGGTAAAAGAAGCTGTTCATTTGAAAACTACCACTATGTGACATCACAATGTGGACCAGAGAATCTTGAGCTTGACAGACTAATATGTAAACAGATGTAGATGTTGTAGGTGTTGATGCAGACAGACTAAAGGATAATAAGGATAAAGAATTTATAAGGAATCAAGGGTCACTCAAATTCAATTCAATGTGAATAAAATAAAACAGCTCCAGGGCTGTTTCTGAGGAGGAAACATTAGAACACGACTAAAAGCTCACAAGAGTCCATTTTGCGTAATATAGGGCCTTGCTGTATCAGAAAGTTTAATCTTCACCGTGATTGGTTATATCCACGCGTCACAGAAAGTGTCGGCTTTTGAAAGTTGGGAATCACAATAAGGCGATGTTATCAAAACTGCACGTGGTAACTTACCTGTCCAGCCAGAACCACACTCTTGGACAGAAGTTTACAAAGACGAGTGGATCTGGAGCTGTGTCCCGTCTCCCTGATTTTAGAGGGCGTGATTGACAGGTGGATTAACCAATCAGAGACGCATGCTCCGCGTCAAACACAAATATGGCTTACACGTAAAAAGGAGAAAAATCTACATCAACGACTAGACTGGATTTGAACAGAATACAGAAGGGACTGGCCGGTCAGGTAAGGTGGTAACAAGGATCACGATTTGATTTTTATCCCCATATTTCCCAATCCTATTTTCTCACCTCTAAATCATGACTGGCCACGAGGAAAATGCGCCCTGTGATCTTCTTCCACCTCGACTCGGTCCAGGTGGAGTAATCTGGGGAGGCGAGGAGGTCCAGGTCGAAGGCCGGAGAGATGGCAGAAGATAAACGAACTGAGGATCTGACGCAGAAGCTCAGTCTGTCTGTGGTGTTCGGAGCCAGAGCGCCCTGCACCCACATGTAACTGTACAACTGAAACACACAAGAGAGGTTAGACTTCAGTTAACATAATAGTATCGAACATCAGACACTAATCGATACTAAAATCAGTACTGAAAGTGTTATTCACAGTCATTCTTGTGCACACAGTGTCTTCTGAGTCCATCTAATGTTCACTCACGTGCTTGCTATCCTTATCGTCCTCCCTCTCCCTCTGGCTCTTGCAGTTTTCTTCGGTTACGTTCACTACGCGCCCAGTTAAATTGGCCAAAATGTATTCAACCAAAAATGAAGGTTCGCTCCTCTGCATGTGAACGCCGGAGTAGAAGTTTGTGGGTCTGTCCACTGCAACAGAAGAACGGTTGGACCAATCACAGAGCAGCATTTTTAGGTGGTTTAGGTGGAGCCAAAAGATAAAGTATATAAAAAAAATGAACCAAAACAAACATGGTGACACTGACAGATGTACTTCAGCCTATTTTAGTGAAAATACAGAGTATTTCAACGCGCAGAAGGTAAAAGCTTTGTGCATTTGTGGACAGGGAAGACGTCTGTGTTTGCTGCTGTGACGCTTTGACCGATCAGATTCAAATATTCGTCATGACGTTCCAGTTTTCCGATCTCTTTCAGTGAATCCCTTCCCAGACTGATCATGTGTAGAAGTCGATTCACAGTCACACGTCAGTCTGATGTGAGCCAGGTCACCACTACCTGTTTGTCTCCATGAAGTTTGTCCATCTTCACGGAGACAAGTAGGCGCCACGAGGGCGTGTTACAGATCAGATCTGTGGACTGAGTCACAGAAGGAATGCATGATTTTTTTTTTTTAGCAAGAAATATGCCTGTAATTGAATAAATGGAACAGTGAATATAGTGAAGACTCAAATCCAAAGTATACCAGATAGTAGTAATAGTAATTTAATCCATAGCACAATCTTGCTAGTAATTTAGGTTTAAGTCACTTTGGTAAAAACATTAGTAAATTTCCACTTACCGAGGCGGCTGACAAAGTCTGAGGGAATTATCTGCTCAAACCAGGAATTTTTAGACTTGACCAAAAACCCGTACAACAGCTGGGTCACCTGAGAAACAACAGGGATTATGTTTAATTCAAATTCGAAATGTATATGTAACACATTTCTGTTATGAGAAATAAAAAGTCCAGTCCAAAATTAAAAAGGCACTGTGTCAGTTTTGTTTCCATGTATCTGAGCCAGTGCAAATATTATGAGGTGGGGAGTACTCATTTACTTTTACTTGAAAAATTATTCTGAGCAGCATACCACTCTGCTCTGGCTTCTCAAAGTTGTGAAAATCTCTTATAAACCCACGGTGGTGAATAATTAGGATGCTCTGAATGCATAAGGGAGGTGAGGAAGAACTTTAGACCACTGCAAACCCTTTCAAATTAACTATTTCTATTTTTCATGTTCTTTAGACAGTCAAAATCAGGTAGAGTGACTTTAATGTAATAAACTTACTATTTGGGGGTCTGCTGTGATGGAGGGAGCTTGAGCTGTTTCACCTCCAGCCTGAAGGAACAGAGTCTGAGCGACCAGTGTGGCCACATCTGTCAGAGCCTAAAGAAAAACACTTATTACATTAGAAATAACTGAAAAGAGGGTGAACTTCCGGGTTAACAAGGGATGACAGCTTAGAACGTGGTCTCCTGACCAAAAGTACGAAATAACCCCGAAAAGCCAAATAACAAAAGACAAAAGTGTGTACTTCAGTTTCAAGATCGGGGAAAACATGGCTTCGAAACAAAAAGTAAGAAAGACCGCCCAGGCAATGTTGAAAGATGTTGAAATGCCGCCGCGCGAGGATGCTATTGCTAGCCCCGAAGCTGCCATCCGGGGGGAAGATGCTAACGCGGAGGAAGAAGAGGTGACAAATAGAACAATACTCAACGAATTGCGGGAATACAGGCAGGAGATTAAGGCTGAAATTGCAAAGACAAATTCACGACTTGGAGAAGCGGAAAAGCGGATAATGGGTAACGAGGAAAGGCTACAAGACATGGAAGATGCGGTAACCTGTATGCTGAGAACGCAGGAATGGCTCCAGGAGAAGTTAACGGACCAGGAGTGCCGTTCACGGAGAGAGAATGTAAGAATCTATGGCATTCCAGAGGGAGCAGAGGGAAGCCCAAAGGCAATGACCCCCTTTATTGAAAAAGTTCTCAAAGAAAACCTCGGTATCCCAACTACTACGGACATGCAGATTGAGAGAGCGCACAGGGCAGTGGGTCCGCAGCCCCCGCCCGAAGCCAAACCAAGATCCATCTTCGTAAAGTTTCAGAGTTACAGGATGAAAGATGAAGTGATCCGCCTGGCATGGCAGAAAAAAGGTTTCAATCTGGGATCCCACAAGATAAGTCTGGATCATGATTATGCTCCAGCCATTCTAGAAAAGCGAAAAGAGTATGCGGAGGCCAGGCGCGCGCTTAAGGAAAACAAGATTCGGTTCCAGACGCTTTATCCAGCGCGTCTGAGAGTCCACTATGATGAGGGCCAGACAACATACAACACGGTCGAAGAGGCGACAGCGGATATGGCAAGACGGGGCCTGTCGGTGAAAGTGATCGAACATCCAGCGACATTGTGGGAGAGAGTCCAACGAGGAGCGTGGCAGCCAGCGCGCTCCAGGCGGACCAACGCGGCCGGGAAGATGCCAAGCTTTAAAGACAAGCTGCGTGCTTTCAGACGTCTACCAGAAGACAATACAGGTTAAAATATAGTGAAACAAGTCCTGGTAGGTTAAAAACACAAAAGAAATAATGAGCCAGATTAAAATTGAGCATTAAGAACATGGGTCAGGGAGGGGTTAGGAGAGGAGAGTGACTGCTATGGTTGTCGTCGTGGATGAGGGCCCTACAACCCCACAGGGGATGGAGGATTTCCCTCAAACCTGTAACAGGTCAGAAGGAGGACCACGTGGTTGGGAGTTTGGACTGGTTATTATTGTTCAGTGTTATATTCTTTTGGTGGCATTTATAGTTCAGTTAAGTTTTCAGGAAAGTATTCACAGTGATTTGGTGAGGAAAGGGGGGATAATAATAAACACCAATGCAAGTACAATCAGTTGAGGTAGTTTCCTTTAATGTAAATGGAGTCTTGAACCCCATTAAGAGGGTAAAATTCTGTCCAAGTTAAAACGTGAGAAGGCACAGGTGGCCTTTCTTCAAGAAACTCATTTGAATCAATGTGAACATTTAAAATTAAAAAGACAGGGCTTTAAGTATGTTTTCTCCTCCTCTTATAAGTCAGGTCACAGGAGAGGGGTTGCGATACTTATTTCAAATGCAATCAATTACGAGCACATATCAGAACTACAAGATGAGGAGGGAAGATTCATCCAAATCACAGGGATAATAGAGGGGCTAAATATAACATTTATAAACACCTATATTCCACCAGGGAGCGACTGGTGTTTATACAAACGTATTTTTGATCTTATGGTAAATTCACAGGGAGTGGTAATTTGCGGGGGAGACTTTAATATTAGATTGAATCCTAAACTGGACGTGTCAACTATATCGGGTCGAGAAAACTCACTAATTAGGAAAGTAAATTCTTTGATGAAAGAACTGGGAATTATTGATGTCTGGAGGGAGCTGCATCCTAAAACCAGAGACTATACACACTATTCTTGTCCGCACAGTGTCTATTCAAGAATAGACTATTTTTTTATGTTTAGTAATGATGGTTCAAGAGTAAGGGGGTGTAAAATTAAGACTATTGACCTCTCAGACCATAGTCCCATCTCATTATCAGTTTCTTTAGACCAAAAGTTCAGAAAAGGATTGTGGAAATTGAACTCAAACATACTAAATGATCCGAAATTAAGACAAAAGCTAAAAGAAGACATTAAAGAATTTCTTGAATTAAATGACACTGAGGAGGTCACACAAATAATGATATGGGACGCCTTAAAAGCAGTAATGAGAGGAAAGATCATTTCAATGACCTCGCATTTGAAAAAAATAAAGGGGCAAAAATTAAATGATCTCCAAAGAAAATTAAAGCAATTACAATCCTTGGATAGCAGTAGAAGTAATCAGACAATAAAAAAGGAAATCAAGAAAGTACAGGGCGAAATTGATAATATTTATACTCAAGAAACTCAAAAAAAAATGGTTTTCTTACAGCAGAAATATTACGAAATCGGGAGCAAGTCTACGAAATTATTGGCATACAAACTACGAAAACAAAGAATGGAAAATACAATTTACAAAATAAAGCACCCTCAAACCATGATGGTTGAAACTAAATTAGAGAAAATTCAGGAGAGTTTCGAAATATTCTATAAAAATCTATATTCTCAACCCCAATCTTCTAATGAGACTCAAATTGATAGTTTTTCTTGAAACCTTGAACCTACCAGTATTAACAAATGTACAGAGGGAAAAAATTAGGGCAATTAATAACAACCAAGGAACTGCACCAGGCTATTTCTAAACTAAAAATTGGAAAGACTCCGGGACCTGATGGCTATACCCCAGAGTGGTATAAAATTATGAAAGAGGAATTGTCTCCCATACTATTAAAAACATTCAATTGGATAATAAAAAATGGTAAAATACCTCCATCATGGAAAGATGCTGTCATTTCCCTTATTCCAAAGGAGGGGAAAGACCGACAGGATTGTAGCAGTTATCGGCCAATTAGTGTGCTAAATTTAGACTATAAATTATTCACAGCAATTCTGGCCCGTAGGCTTGAAATTTTTCTACCTGAATTAATACATTTAGACCAGTGTGGATTTATCCAACAAAGACAGACCGTAGACAATATAAGACGTTCTCTGCATGTTATAGAACAAGTAACTAAGGACAAGACCCCAGCAGTAATAGTAGGACTGGATGCAGAGAAAGCCTTTGATGCAGTTAATTGGCATTTTCTCTATAAAGTACTGAGGGTGTTTGGTTTTCAAGAAAATTTCATATCAGTAATACAGTCCCTATATGATGGGCCAAGGGCTTGCGTTAAGGTTAATGGGGGCCTCTCTGGCTTCTTCCTCCTGGAGAGGGGGACGAGACAGGGATGTCCGATATCACCGCTTCTCTTTGCTCTGTATATCGAGCCCCTTGGCCAACTTATCAGACAATGCAAGGAGATTAAAGGTGTCTGTGTTGCTGGGGAGGAACAAAAAGTTGCAATGTTTGCTGATGATGTTTTGGTCTATTTGGAGGAGCCTGACGATTCATTTGAGGAGCTGATGTCTGCATTGGCCAAATTTGGGAAGCTATCCGGTTATAAATTAAATATAATTAAAACGCAGGTGATGACTATGAACTATACCGCGCCTGAACCAATACAAAAAAAGTACAAACTAAATTGGGGGGCTCAGTCTTTAAAATATTTAGGAATAACTCTCACGAAAGACATTGGGGATTTGTCAAGTGCAAACTATGGCCCACTATCCTTAGCGATAAAATCTGATCTAAATAGGTGGAGCCTTGTCCCATTCCTGAACCTAAACTCAAGGATTATATCAATAAAAATGAATGTGGTACCAAGATTACTATACCTGTTCAGAACTTTACCTGTTGAAGTGAGTGATACACAATTTGTGGAATGGGACAAATGGATCTCTCGTTTCATTTGGCAAGGGAAAAAACCAAGAATTCGGTATTCTGTTTTACAGCTAAGTAAGGAAAAGGGGGGGGCAACACTACCGTGCTTACAATATTATTATTATGCCTCCCAAGTCATTCCTTTGTTGCAATGGTGTAACCCGGATATAAAAGCCCAATGGAAGACAATAGAATTCAATGTCTCCTCAAATTTTCATTTACAAGCCTCAATAGCAGATAAAAAACTGGCTGACCAATTGAAAGATAAGAATTTGTGGCTTAGCCACACCCTAAGAACATGGCAGAAAGTAGTTAAAATATGCAAAATTGAAAATATGCTAAAACAGTTTAGATGGTGTGCTTATGACACAGATTTTAAACCAAACAGAAATGATAAAAGATTCAAATCTTGGATAAACAATGGGCTAACAACATTTTTGTCTTTTACACATAAAGGCACACTCCAGACTTTTCAATCTCTGCAGGTTAAGAATGGATTGGAGCAGGCAGATTTCTTCAGGTTCCTCCAGATGCGCGATTATTTCAACAAGTATTGTAACAATAAAAATCTGACACCAATTGAAGAAGAATTTTTTAAGATCATCAGATCGACATATGAAGCATCCATACGAAAAGTGATTTGAAACTCTATAGTGTTCTTCTCCATGCAAGAAATGAGTCTACTATACATATTAAGGAAAAGTGGGAAAAGGAAGCAGGAATAATGATATCTAAAGATACTTGGGAAAACATTTGCATTTTTCAGTGGACCTCCACTTGTTCACTGACATGGAGAGAACATTGTTGGAAAAACGTAATAAGATTCTTTAAGACCCCCCAGCAAAGTAAATACAAAAATTCAAATGCAGAATGTTGGAGGAAATGTGGATCTATGGAAGCAAACCATTTTCATATATTTTGGGAATGCCCGGCATTACATCAGTACTGGTCTGGAATAAACAAAGCTCTAAATGATATTTTTAAGGTTCGGTTTCCTGATGACTTCTTGTGTATGTATTTTGGCATAGGCACAATCTTGGACCGAAAAGGGGATATTAAACTACTACAGGCACTTTTAGTGGCTAGTAAGAAATCTATAACCAGGAAATGGCTAAAGCTAACCCCTCCAACACTTGAGGACTGGTTCAGTGTAATTTTGGAAATATTTAAAATGGAAAAAATGACTTATACTTTAAGAATCCAAAGGGAAAAATTTGATAAAACCTGGGAAAAATTCATTCAGTTTGTATCCCCTTTCCGTGCCGATTTTGTTTAACTCATATAAAGGATTCACATAACATTGTACAGATCCCTGACTCCACTAAACTCATTGAATCTTTTTGTTAATTCGGTGAAATGTCTGATGAATGCTTTCAAGTTTGCCACCTAGTATCATTTGTTATGTTTTTTGTTTGTTTTGCTGTTCTTGTTTTAAAAAAAGAAAAGAAAAGGAAAACATGTTTCTGATGTATCACTGTCTATAATGATGCTAACCTTTTCTAATAAAAACATAAATGAAAAAAAAAAAAAAAAAAAAAAAAAAAAAGAAATAACTGAAAAAACTTTTCTGTTTTCTATCAACACATGCATTTTTGTAATTCATTATGTCATCTTTGCACTGTTTTTTCCTTATGACCTCTTGTATACAACTGATATACTGTATTCATATTAGTATATTTCTCTTTTTTACTTGTACATATACATTTATATAATTGTGCCTTATTTGAAACCAGTCTCTTGCTATTTTTACTATTTATTTAGAATCTATTATTACTATTATTTCTTGATATGTCTTGCTCTTTCTTATTATAATATTGTGATGTGTGAGCTTTTCCCTTATGGAACAATTAAATTTGTCTAAGTCTAATTGATTCTTTGCAGCTGATATCAACATTCTCCATTAGATGCTAATCTGATCTTTATTTTAAGACAATCTGACCTATATATATATATATATATATATATATATATATATACACACGTGTACAAAAATGTTGCTACCCCTCAGTTAATGGAAGAAAAACCCACAATGGTCCCTGAAATCACTTTAAACTTGCAGAAGTAATAATAAATAAAAATGTATTGAAAATTAAACAATCAAAATCAGCCATCACTTTTGAATTGTTGATTAACATAATTATTTAAAAAAACAAACTAATGAAACAGGCCTGGACAAAAATGATGGTACCTCTATAAAAGATTGAAAACTATTTGACCAGAGTGACATGATTAACTCAGGTGTGTCCTTTAATTGACATCACAGGTGTTTCCAAACTCATAATCAGTCAGTCTGCCTATTTAAAGGGAGACAAGTAGTCACTCTGCTGTTTGGTGAAAAGGTATGTACCACACTGAACATGGACAACAGAAAGCGAAGGAGAGAATTGTCCCAGGACATCTGAAAAAAAATTATAGACAAACATCTTAAAGGTAAAGGCTATAAGACCATCTCTAAACAGCTTGAAGTTCCTGTGACAACAGTGGCTCATATTATTCAGAAGTTTAAGACCCACGGGACAGTAGCCAACCTCCCTGGACGTGGCCGCAAGAGGAAAATCGATGACAAATTGAAGAGACGGATCGTTCGAATTGTATCCAAAGAGCCCAGAACAACCTCCAAAGAAATTAAAGGTGAACTCCAAGGCCAAGGTACATCAGTGTCAGATCGCACCATTCGTCGTTGTTTGAGCCAAAGTGGACTTCATGGGAGACGACCAAGGAGGACACCACTGCTGAAAAAAAATCATAAAAAAGCGAGACTGGAATTTGCAAAAATGCATGTTGACAAGCCACAAAGCTTCTGGGAGAATGTCCTTTGGACAGATGAGACCAAACTGGAGCTTTTTGGTAAGGCACATCAACTCTATGTTCATAGACTCAAAAACCAAGCATACGAAGAAAAGAACACTGTCCCTACGGTGAAACATGGAGGAGGCTCAGTAATGTTTTGGGGCTGCTTTGCTGCATCTGGCACAGGGTGTCTTGAATGTGTGCAAGGTAAAATGAAATCTGAAGACTATCAAGGCATTCTGGAGAGAAATGTGCTGCCTCGTGTCAGAAAGCTTGGTCTCAGTCGCAGGTCATGGGTCTTCCAACAGGACAACGATCCAAAACACACAGCCAAAAACACCCAAAAATGGCTGAGCGAAAAGCGTTGGACTATTCTAAAGTGGCCTTCCATGAGCCCAGATCTGAATCCCATTGAACATCTGTGGAAGGAGCTGAAACATGCCATTTGGAGAAGACACCCATCAAACCTGAGACAACTGGAGCAGTTTGCTCATGAGGAGTGGGCCGAAATACCTGTTGACAGCTGCAGAACGCTCATTGACAAATACAGAAATCGTTTAATTGCAGTGATTGCCTCAAAAGGTTGTGCAACAAAATATTAAGTTATGGGTACCATCATTTTTGTCCAGCCCTATTTCATTAGTTTGTTTTTTTAAATAATTATGTTAATCAACAATTCAAAAGTAATGGCTGATTTTGATTATTTAATTTTCAATACATTTTTATTTATTGTTACTTTTGTAAGTTTCAAGTGATTTCAGTGAGAATTGTGGGTTTTTCCTTCTTTAACTGAGGGGTACCAACAATTTTGTCCACGTGTGTGTATATATATATATATATATATATATATATATATTTTTTTTTTTTTTTTTGAGTTTTCAGATTTATCTTAAAGGCATAGTGTGATTTTTTTAAAATGTTAATCTGTATGGGTTTCCTTCTAAATGTTCCGTGTGTTGACACCGGCTTACCTCGCCTGTTCACTTGTAAACTTCCCCTTGTGGCGGACCGCATCTGCCGTACACTTCCGCTAAAGGTTAACAGGCTAATACGCTAACGTTAGCGCAGTAATACGAGTCGGCAGACACAATACGCGATCGCTAAATTCGCTGCTGGACGTTTCGTTGACAACTGTTTGGGACACAAATATATCACCTTTCGGACAAATGTTTTGTTTTGAGAAGAAAAACAAGCTTTATTTCATGTTCCAGAGAAGCTACCGGACCTCCCTACGTGGGCTCCAGAAAGCGAGCCGAACCGGGATCAGCTGAGACTGTCAGAGGTAAGCCGGTGTCAACACACGGAACTTTTAGAAGGAAACCCATACAGATTAACATTAAAAAACCCGCACTATCCCTCTAAAACCTTTTCAGTCAGCGATTGCTACTGTGTGCATTGTCTCCATGATAAATGTTGAACACTGTAGAACATCCCCAGCGCGATGTCACTGCAAAGTATCAATAGTGTCTCACCTTTGCGGTTTCAGTGACAAAGTTGAGCTGCTCCTCTGGGCTCAGGTCCGGTGGATAGGTCATGTTCAGGTTCTCTGGGTTGTCAAACATGCTTTCATAATATCTGTAGGGAAAGTACAATTCATGAGACTCCATATTAAGAAATGTAACGCTCAGCCTATGACAAGTCATCACAAACAAACACTTAGCAAAGAGTTAATTCAAGATGAAATCCTACAGTAAGGAAAAATACATTTGATGGGACTTCATATGAGAAAATAAATAATGGGAATGGCCAGATACGTTTCACGATCTGTTTTATTGGCTGTTGCCGTGGTGATGTTATTGTTCTGTGGTTACGATGTTGATGATAGTTCATAGTTCATAGTTCGCTTTATTGTCGAATTCTGTCATATGAACACAACATACAGTGAATTGAATTTTGGTTTCTCCCTGGTCGAGCAGAGACAGTGATAGTGACGGCCGGGGAGGGGCAGTGCATGTGCATGCCGCCATCTTGGAGATAACAGAGTAGAAAAAGATGCAAGTACAATCAATAACAATATTCACAAACATATTACGACAAAAACACTGGGACAGGTAACACACCGTGTCTTTTTGTGTGGTGAACAAAAGGGAGGGTGGGGAGGGGGAGCAGAACAGAATACTGATGAAATTGATTGGAACTGAAGCTGAGGCGAACATTACTAAATAGGCAGAGCAGAGTGTTTACAGACTACATGTTCAGAGTGTTCTAGCTGAATTTGATAACATGTCCTTTTGTTTATAGTGTGCCGTGATAACCACAGCCGTGTCCTTGGGGGTGTGTTGAGTGCAGGGTCAAAACAAAGTCCTGTTGATTCAGATTTCAGGGAGACTGATTAATTACACCAAGGGGCATAATTTAACATAATCAATACATTTTTAGAACCCAGGCGAACGGACAATTAGCCAGAACCCTGGTTCTGCCAGGCTCCCCAACTTCATGTCACCTTGCAGAGCCGCTAGAGCCCTAGAGAGTTCCTCCTGGCGTAGAGCAGTAGCCGCAGGCTGTGCGGCTGTGCAGACTGTTTCTGCACAGTTCTCTCAGCATGCTCGTGATGGTGTCCAGATGTCGAGAGGTATCCTCTGATTGGAGATGTTCCTCACCCTGTATCACTTTCTGATGTACTCTCTTCACTAGGTCAGTAACGGCTCCACTGTGGTGCGATATTACAGCAGAGAGCTTGGGCGACTCTTTGCTTGCTGCCAGCTTTCCACTTTTCCAATAGACCATGAACATCCCTAGGCCAATCAACAGATGTCCAGCTATCAAAAATCCAAACAGGTAAATGTTCTCAGCGTCCTCTAGGAATAGCGGTGCCAGACACACAACATTCCACTTGTCCCAAGCGTCCCTCGTGTATCCAGCAGCGAAAGTTCTGTCCGGACAGTTCGGCTCTCCCGGACTGGCATTCCTCCGTGAAAAAAGTGTGTCACTTGCACTGAGGGACCAGCTTATCAATTCCATAATTTAGGATTTTAGTTTAGTCTTTATTTGAAAAGGGATCATCTTTCTATGGACTCATAAAACAAAGATGATCTGCACCAGATTATGGCTACAGAGCTAGTTCCATCTGCAGTCCCCATTACATTAATCCTTATTTTGAAAAATCTGTTCCAACAGGAGAAAAAGAGACGAGAGAAAAAACACCAGACACAGAGCAGCTGATAAGGGAGGAAAAGAAGACACGTCCGCTCACAACAGCAGCTAGAGCAGAGACATGCGCATCCAATAAGAGTTGTGACTGTGCTGGGTCCAAAGACAAAAATTGTGCAAAAGGAAAAAAAATGATTCGGACTGCAGTTCTTTGGAGCTCCCAGATTTTTATTTTAATGACCCCAAAACACACATTGTGGCGTCATTTTCACAATTTGTAGTTATTGTATATATATTGCACATATAATAGAGTCGCTCAGACGCACACGAGGAGCGCAGTGGATCAAACATCACATACAAGTATCCAAAGTAGGATCATGCCTCCCTGAAATCATGGTTGAGGAAAATGGGCTCCTAAACGGACAAATTATCCTGTAGTCTGTGGCGGGCTTGAGATAATTATGCTACCATATGAGAAAAGTTACATAGTGCACCTTTAATAACCATGTCCAAACCCAGAATAATCAGCACCAGCACCCTCTTTCTAATATCGAATTCCTCAGTAGTCCCCAGACTTTCCCTTTTTTCTCCTCTCACCCATCCCCTCTCACCACCTCTCCTTCTCTCACCTCCTCTCCTCTCACCACCTCTCCTCCTCTCACCTGTTGGTATAGGCAGACTGGTGATCCTGGATGACGATCCCGGGGAGAGGTCGCGCTCGGAGAAAACGCTGGAAGGACGAAGGAGGAAGAGGCTGCGACACATCCGGTACATTCACGGTGACGTTTGTGTTTTTGGACACGTTCTGGAAGATTTCAATCAGCCTCCGCACCTGACACACAACAACAGAACACAGGAAATATTCAAACGTGAAACTTTACACTTTTTAGGCCGATGCCAATGCCTATATAGGTCACAACATTAAACAAACAAAAGAAACACAACTCCAGATATTTTGACCAAAAAAAAAAAAACATAACATGGAAAAATGTATTCATGTGTTTCAGCTTCTGCTCATTTTTACAATTCAAAAGAATAAATACATATATAGAATATTTTTGTCATTGTTCTGGATAGTAGGCCCAAACCTCTTCATTGACGCTGCTGTTCCTTCGAGACACAGGATCTGAGTGGAGCCATATTGGAGAATTAGAAGGTCTGATTCCCACCTATAACAATAAGATAAGATAAGATAAGATAAGACTTTATTGATCTCACACAGGAGAAATTTACTCGCCACAGTAGCTCCAGGACAATTGGACAGGAGGGAAAAAGTGCATGCAGGCAGGGAGGGGATAAAGTAAGTAATAAATAGTGCAAATAGTAATACGTAATAATAATAATGGAAAATAGTAATGATGATAATAGTAACAACAAGCAACATGAAAAGGAGGATATTGCACGTCTGGCCTATATGTTAGAATTATACAGTCTGATAAGCAACAGGCTGCATGAAACGGCAATAATAACCCAAAATATCCATAGAAAAATACAAAGATAAAAGAATTTCCATAGGTCTATAAATGACACAGACCTGTCCCACTTCCACCACAGAGTGAACATTGTCCAGGTCCAGAGCAAACTGCTTGTTCTCCATGTCGTACACCATCTTTGAGCTGCCGATGTAGTCAAATGTCTCCTGATGAAGTCAAAAAGAAATGGGATTAGCAACAGGGCTGTCACACAAAAAATAAAGTAAAAACCCACTAAAATACTAATATTACAACTAGATCAACACTAGATACTCATTCGAACAAGCATTAATACTGAAAACTGGACCTTTCCTGAATAGTTTTAGAATGTTCTATATCAGAACTAGAAAAGGTCAGATGGTAATATTAAACAACTATTTATTTTTTGTTTCAATTAATAAAATTGAAATAGACATTTAATATTGGGCCACTATTTTCTAACTCGATTTTGACACAAGGAACACGTGTGTGAAAATAGAGAAGAAAATAGAGTTTGAAATAATATACTAGGAATGCTCAACTGGATCACATAGTAAGTAGGCTAAAGATATGGTTGTATGTTTACACAAACACGCAACAATTTGACAAAATGATTTATATACAAGTACCCCAGTGTGTATTTAATTCTATAAATACTGAAATGATGACGTGTGCAAATGATATAAAACATGCAGAATGGACTAACCCCCTCAAAGAAAGTGTAGACGATGGTTTTGTTGGGCGGGGTCTCCTCTGTGATGTTCTTCAGAGCCTGAGCCGCAGCCAACAGAGCCACAAGACCAGACGCACTGCTCTGAGCTCCAGGGGCCAGGTCAAAGAAGAAAGAACGACTGTCCAACTGAGAAGATTTTAAAAAAATAAAAAAAAAGATGAGAGTGGGAGGGAGGAGAGGAGGAGAGAGACAGAGAGAGGAGAAAGAGAGGTGTTGGTGTATAAAAAAACTATATTTGAATCTCACTGAGTTATGCTAAACGACCTCTAGTATCTCAGTGAAGACTTACTCTGGCGGCAGCGATAACCACACTCTGAGACGTCTTGTGTCCTTTTTCTGTGTTGTTGATCGGATGAGTCGAAGTCCAGATATTTGACCCTCCCAAAGGATCACACACCATCTCTGAAAAACACCAAGAGAAGCAGAGGAGAGGGTCAGATGGAGCAGAAGAGAGGGTCAGAGGAAGCAGAAGAGAGGGTCAGATGGAACAGAGGATAGGGTCAGATGGAGCAGAGGAGAGGGTCAGATGGAGCAGAGGAGAGGGTCAGATGGAGCAGAGGAGAGGGTCAGATGGAGCAGAGGAGAGGGTCAGATGGAGCAGAGGAGAGGGTCAGAGGAAGCAGAAGAGAGGGTCAGAGGAAGCAGAAGAGAGGGTCAGATGGAACAGAGGAGAGGGTCAGAGGAAGCAGAGGAGAGGGTCAGATGGAACAGAGGAGAGGGTCAGAGGAAGCAGAAGAGAGGGTCAGATGGAACAGAGGAGAGGGTTAGATGGAACAGAGGGTCAGAGGAAGCAGAGGAGAGGGTCAGATGGAACAGAGGAGAGGGTCAGATGGAGCAGAGGGTCAGATGGAGCAGAGGAGAGGTCAGAGGAAGCAGAAGAGAGGGTCAGAGGAAGCAGAAGAGAGGGTCAGAGGAAGCAGAAGAGAGGGTCAGATGGAACAGAGGGTCAGATGGAGCAGAGGAGAGGGTCAGATGGAGCAGAGGAGAGGTCAGAGGAAGCAGAGGAGGGTGAGTGTTGGTGATACCCGGGCTGATGCTGAAGTCATTCTGGATCTTGTTCCTCCTGATGCAGGTGGGGGTGTCTGTGACCGCAGACATATGAGAGAACAGCTGCATCGCACACAGGGGGTACTCAGGAGCACTGCCGTTCACACCCAGATTATGGTCCAAGTAACACTGCAAAACACAACAAAACACTTATGTGACTATGGTTCTATGAATGGTTCCAGAAAGACTGGCAGAAGGCGGCAGTAGTAGTAGTAGTAATAGTAGTAGTAGTACATAAGGTGTACCTTATACTGCCCACATTTATTGTGGGCAGTATAAGGTACACCTGTGCACTAATCATGATGTCAGATCAGCATCTTGATGTGGCACACCTGTGAGGTGGGATGGATTATCTCAGCAAAGCAGAAGTGCTCACTATCACACATTTAGACAGATTTGTAAACAATATTTGAGAGAAATGGTAATATTGTGTATCTGGAATGAATTTTAGATCTTTAAGTCCATCTCATGAAAAATGGGAGCAAAAACAAAAGTGTTGCGTTTATATTTTTGTTGAGTGTAGTAGTAGTAGTAGTAGTAGTAGTAAGAATGGGAGGGACAGAACAAAGATCATTATTACACTTTAAAGATCCCATGACATGGTACTTCTTGATCCTTTTATATGGCGCCTCATAATCCTCAAAGTGTGCAAACGAACAAGCAGGTAAGAGCAGAAAAAAAGTTGGAAAATAACGGAGCGCGTTGCAACCAGCTCCGGCTCTCGCCGATGTTTCTGCTCCATTTCAACCTCTATTTTCTCTGGATTTTAACTTTTTCACCGTTGCTATGTGCGTTGCTATGTGCGCTGCGCGGTGCAGTTGTGCGCCGGAGGAGCTGCGAAGGACGCGCAGAGGCGGACGTTACTTTTTTGTGCTGTGCAACACTGGAATTTCCCCACTGAGGGACTAATAAAGGCATATCTTATCTTATCTTATCTTATCTTAATGGTTCCCTAATACTGTAAATGAATCCTTCTTCAAAATCAAGCCTCAGTGCATGAGAGAGCCTCATGAACACAGTCAGAGTCATATGACTCTGAAACACTTTATTCTGGGCGTTGTTGCTTGAATGCAAATGAGGAGGACAGAGACAGGCCAGTGCAGCGGGTGGGGGTGTGGCCAAATACGCCACTGTTTCCTGGATTAGCGGTGCGATGTGCGCTGTCCCCACTTCCGCGTTTTAAGCTCTTTGGAAGATATGAGACACATCCAATGAAAAAAAAAAAAATTCCACAGAAAATAAAATTAAATCACTGCTGTTTCAGAGGTTCGGAGGCTCGGATAAAGGACATCTGAGCCTGGAAACACTCTCACGTGTCGGGGGGAGCTCACATTAATGTTCAAAAACCTCAGAAAGTGAAAATTTCATGCCATGGGACCTTTAAGATGTGCCTACTAGCAAAGGGCTCATTTGAAAACCAGTATAAACAGTGTCTTACCTGCCGTATGACCCGAGTGTCATTGTCGTCCTTTAAAGAGAAAATGGGGAAATCAAACTCTTCGTATGAGAGGCCGTTTCCTTGAGGGTTCCACAGAGTCCCATTACAGTGAGCGTACGCCGGGTCATACTTCTCTGTGTACACGCCTGGAGGAATACCACAGAGAACATTTATTATTACCATGTTTAAAGTGAAAGGGATTTATTCTTACCAAGTCTATAGAGTTTAAACTAGAAAGTGAGGAGTATATTGTAGATATAATATGGTCTGAATATATGTTTGCCTCTTACAAAAATTAAAGATGCCCTACATAAGTTTGCGGGTGTGCCATTTCATATAATGTCATTGATTGCAGACTGTATTGTTTGACATTTTCAGGCAAATTACATTTAACTTTTGAGTTGAAATAAATGAAATACAAAATGACAATGTCGTTGTTTTTCTTCAAGTCTATTTAGATTTAAAGGTGCACCGCATGGAAATGTTATTGCTTTGTCTAGAATGTTCCACAGCATTGATTAAACACCCAATCTATCATGATGCAGACGAGCACGGTATAGCACTTCGCTACATTACAGTTCAGATCTGTGGAGAGTCGCCCCTATTCACAGAAGGAATTCATTTATTTTTGAGCAATAAAGACACCTGTATTGATTAGATGCTCGATGGAACTGTTTAATGTCATATCATGCAACATTCCAGGACAAGCAATAACATCTCCATGGAGACAAGTAGGTAGTGGACCATCAGAAAAACTTGCGCAGTGTACCTTTAATGGAGTCAGACCCATTTTAAATTTCTGTTTTTACTGGAATTTAAGACTTGTTAGGTGGGATTATGTTGTAGTTTTGCTTCACCATACTTCTATACTTCTCCACATATTGATTCATTGATATTCAGGGGCGGGTTCTGACGGGGATCTCTCTCACCTGTGTTTTCATTGGGGCACTGGGTGTGAGGAGAGAAGCCACTGGGTAAGTTTGTGTTTGGCTCTATCACAGCAACACCGGCCACTCTGCGAGAGCCGCCCCCCTTCAGTTTCATCATGATCGACCTGGAAAACAAAGAGATACAAAGGTTAATATAGGTCAGAGGATTTCCTGCTCACAGAGGAGAATATAATATTACTACGCCACGCCTAAGACTCAGATTATCCACAAAATGACACAAACTATACCTTAAAAGGGCCCACATTACGCTATTTTCTGAGCAATGTCATAATGTTGTTTCCTCATCAGACATACCTGGAGTTGTGTTTTGTTTCATTCACACATTTAACACACAAACCCTGCACATTTAGACTTCTATTAAACACTCCACCTCCACTGTTTTTTTAAACTCCCTACACCTTCACTAACAACAAAATGGAAAAAGTTTACCTGGCCAGCCAAATGATATCTCTCTGTATTTCCTATACAGCGCGATACCATTTGGACACCCTCGCTCCACCCTCGCTCCTCCGGTTAAAAACGGACTCCGCGATTCTGATTCGTTCAAAGATGGTGACGTCAGTGCACCCGCCTTTGCCCGCAAAGTCACTCTTAGGCACCGGAAGTTCCTCCTCAGTTTTGAATCAAAATGGCGCAATCTCTGATTGGTTCACTTAGCTGTCCGTCTAAGTGCAACTGCAGCGCATTTTGGACCAAGAGTTACCAGACTCACTCGCTGGTACAGCGATGAGTCATGGATTCTTCCAGGCAAGGAAAAAGTAGCGGTTAACTTGAAAATTACCACTTCATGACATCAAAAGGTGAAACAGAGCATTTTGAGCTGAGGAGATGTAGACTTTCTCAACAAACATCTTTCCCCTTCTTTTTCCTCGTAAACAGCCCTAACCAAGTGTGTCCCTGATTGGGTAATCCACCTGTCAATCACCGCCATCTGAAAACTGGGAGATCAGACTCACAACTTTGTAAAGTACTGAATGGTGCACTATGTAACTTTTTGTTTGGCGGTCCGTAACCTGCTTGTTTCTATGGATTTGTCCTCCCTAGAATGTTCCACAGTGTGACAACAGCTCTACCTTAGATTTATTTTAATGGGACTGTAATTACAGGTGGTTTTATAGCTCAAAATACCTCGCGGGGTTGTCTCTCCACAGATCTGACCTGTAACTTGGTTTGGTTTGGTCTCCATGAAGAGAGAAAGGTTTAATACCATTTAGCGGACCCTCCACCAGAGTTACACAATGCACCCTTAAAGAAATGTATTCAGCTCGCAGGCAAAACCATTTGGACTATGATCGTTTTCATGAAGTGAACAGAAAAAAGTATTGAGTATAAAAATAGTTATAAAATGGATATTTGACCTTTTCGGCCAAGAACAGCCTCTGGTACAGTACCTGGTGAAGAGCTTCGCCTCCAGGATGACCATATATGGAGGGCTGGGACCAGCGTTAAGGACCCAGTTGAGGTTTTCCTCTGATTCAAGGACATGGAGGACGCCCACATCTCCGTTAAGAGAGGCTGAAAGGGAGAGGGAGGGGAAGAAGAGAGAGAGGAGGGAGGGAGGGGGGAGAGAGACAGGAGAGAGGGAGGGGAGAGAAAAGAAGGGGAAGAGAGAGTGGGGAGAGGTGAGAGATAAAGAGAGAGGGAGGGAAGAGCCAGGAGGGAGGGAGGAGAGAGGGAGTATGTTTGCAATTAGCTGATATCAATCTAACCCGACCTAAATAATTCCCAAATGCTCAAATGCCAAAACCAGTATTTTCCAAATTTTTTCCTATTATGCTGCTTTTATATATACATCTCATTAGAACTATACCAGATCTAAAACACACCCAAGCCCTGATAAACTGAGTGTAGTTTCAATTTACAGCAGGATTAAAATATAAAAATGTGTGACATTGAACTAAAAATGGAGAAGTAGCAGTAGAAGGCTACAGGCTTCAAATACAATGAGTCACTTCTCTTTTTGAAATATAAACAGACTGTTTATGACATGAGAAAACTTTCAGTCTGTAAAATATAAACTAAACATAGAACACAAATTTTAACTAATACATAATGAGGAATGGCAAGTGTATCAGTCTGAATATCTGTATTGGTGATATCAGAGGGAAATAAGGCAGATGTTTGTTTCCTGTTTCAGTCCTCAGTGCATCAGATCTGTCTTTATTAACAGACCAATAAGTAACCATGGAAACAGATGACTAAGTAGGCTAAAGATATGGTTTACACAATCACTATATAGAACTAATGATTTTATATCCCAAATAAATACGTTTAGTTATTTTGACAAAAGTGAAAAGTTCATTTGTGAACTTTCGGACATTTCATTGCATTGTTGAAAGTGTAGTTAACATTTAAGATTAGATTTCAGTTGTCATATACATTTTTACTATAACTTAACATACATTCGTGGGCTTTGAATTTGAAAATCTTAATATCGGCATTGGCAAAGATTGTGTTTTCGCCACAGCAGAGTGACAAAAATCAGATGTCAATTAGAGCTGGGCGATGTGGCCTAAAAATAAAGTCTCAGATTTAAAAAAAAATAAAAAATCCGATTTTAATCGATTTTTTTTCTCTGCCCTACTCAAAAACAAATAACAGATGACAGACAAATGGCTCAAAATAATGCAACGTTCTTTTATAAAACAAATACATTACACCTGCATCAATGAAGCTGTTATTGTTTAAAAAAATATATCACTTGAAGACCCTTACCTACAGCACTGTGCAGTCTGTATACAGCTGTGGCAACTTCAGGAAAATATTTGCGGTTTGGTAGCACATACTTCGGGTCCAAAACTTTCACCATGTTAATGAATCCGGGCTTTTCCACAGGATGTATATGGGCACCATGTCTTTTACAATATACATCATGTTTTTGGTAAAACATACAACAGCGTGTGTGATTGCCTTCCGTCGTGGGCCGTGCTTATCATACTGCAAACAGTTTGAATGTTTTAGGGACTGGACGGTGGTTATTTTCATTCCGTTCGGACCTGCACTTCTCCCACTCTGCTGCGTGCAACAGCTTTTGAACAGACCTCACAGCGAGCACTCATTTGTTCCAAGTCCGACGCAAGAAAACCGAACCAGTTCCATATAACAGATGTAAACACCTTTATTTGGTACAAGCTCCGGCGTTCCCTCACTCTCTAGCCGCGCTCGCTTGTACAATGTTTGGGTACGCCCCGCTAACTTACCTGTGTAAATTGTGGCCACGCATTAGTTCCACTCACATGTAAATTTTCATAAAAACACATCGTCCTGAACTGTAAATTCGAATTAAATGATTTAATTGATAAATCGCGCAGGTCTAATGTCAGTATTGGCTCAGTGAATTCCATATCAGACATCCCTAAATATAATTCTCTTTAAAAACAGACCCTCCCGGCAGACTCACACTGACAGCCGATCTGGTGTGTGGCATTGAGCAGTCGCACACAGGGCACAGTGTAGTTAAGATCCATGTAAATCTTCTTCTCCACAGAGTTACAGGCGATTTCTGGAAAAACAAACACCAGGCAACACTCATTACCACTAATCACAGGTATAAATGAGACAAGTATTCCAAATGACATTTTCTAGACATTTTGTTTATTTCTTGCATACATTTTCTATTATTTTTTCTCTACAAAAGTGAAATTACAGTTTTAATTTCCATAAGCATAGAATGTTCAGATAAAGGTGCACTATGTAACTTTTCATTTTCAGGGTGTTTCTCTGGAAATGTCATTGCTCTGCTTAAAATGATTCACACTATGACATTAAATAGATTACCTTAGGGAATCTGTTTACTTAAGGTGCTTTTATTGCTCAAAAATTACCTAAAAAATTCTGACTGTGAGCGGGGTCACCTCTCCACAGATCTGACCTGTAACTTGGCCTGGTCTCCATGAAGACAGAAAGGTTTAATCCGTTTCAGACAAAGCAATAACATCTCCATGGAGAAAAGCATTTGACAGACTCTCCATCAGAAAAGTTACATAGTGCACCTTTAAAGCAGACATGCTTAACAAAATAATTGAAAGGTGACAGTGAAACCTTGGTACATCATTATACGCAACACTATAATAAATGTCTCTCTAGATATTATACTTCCTCCTCACATGTGGTCACCCTGAATACACTTTCTCAGTAGATCCGTGTTTCAGCCAGTCACATCCCTTTTACAGTGTTTACTTTTGCTTTTACTGTCACAGTGCGCTCAAGTACTTAACAGCTTTGTTTATGATAAGAGTATCTTATCACTGAATGTTTACCACACAACCAATATTGACCAAAGATTACACTTTTTATTTACACAGACAAAACGTGAAAACGTGGTTAGAAGAATTTTAGATTTATTCTGATTTATTACAGTATCAGGAGCAGGACTAGGGATGTTACGCTATCAGATTATAATGTTATAAGAACTAGGGTTCTTATAACATTATCAATACTAAAATTAGATACTCATTTGAGCAGGTATCGATCCAAAAAAGTCCCATTGACAGGACAGAAATGAAGCTTTCCTGAATGTCTTTAGAATGATCTGGAGCTGTATCAGAACAAGTATAAGAGCACATCTAGTACACACCCATGGGCCACTATGGAACCTACAGGACCACTGAGGGAGTACACACATATAAGAGCACATGGGAATAGAAAACAAAGGTCTCGGTTTACTTTTTGCTTTTAAAATTCTCACAATAATTATTTTTATATCCTGCTATTAGATTGTGAACTGAAAAATATCAAATTTTTAATTTTAAATTCATATCACTTATTATCCTTTTTCTGTTCATATTTTAACTAAATTCAAAATTTACTTATAAAATGGCGTGTGAAGAAAATGAAAGTGTAACTAAAGAAGATATTTAATATGGGAGGGAGCTACAGAAGCCATGACACAGCTATTGTGTATTATCAAGAATAGAAGCAGTGAAAAAAATCAAATAATTACTTCCCAAAGTATTTATATGCCATAGAGACTTCAGTATTTTAATATTTGAAACATTAAATTGGCATATTAGTCTTACCTATGAGTCTAATAACAATGAACATAACAGTGCTTAAAAATGGGGCTGTCCAAGGTAGAGAGATCAGATTTCTGCACTTAAAAAACAAACTAGGGTGTATTTTGAATATAAGAAACTCAAGGGACAAAAAAAATTGCAAAAATCAAGACAATTTTGAGTCATAACTTGTAAATTTGTAGGCTAAAAATCAGCAAAACCATAACTGTAAAGCATTTATGATCAGTAGTACTTTTGAGTTGTATTTTGGTGTATTGAGTATTAGCTCCTTGGAAATTCGTTGAAAATTGGTCCATGAGCAGATATATCTTTATAATAGATTTTTTTTTAATGAGAGCAGCCGTTTCAAGCTCTCTAATTGATTTAACACCTGATTAAAAAGGAACTGGCTTCAAGTCGTTTTGGTAATTTTTATGCAAGAAAGCACCCATTTAACGTGATTTTTTGCTCTTTTTGCATTTAATCTTTGCAGACGTAGCCGGTCACGAGCAGTCACGCTGAAGTTGAGCAGAGAACTCCCAGCTCCCATTGCACCCGGTAATACCATTTAGACTGTTCAAATTAAAACAACCCGTTCATTATTTAAGCTTGTCCGCATTTATATATTCATCAAGAGTTGCTACAAGTATGTGGATCATTGTGAAACTCGGAAGAAAAACTGTTATACAAGATTTAATGCAGTGAGACAGCAGCTGTGGGCGCTAGCTGCAGCGTTAGCGTCAGGCTAACTCAGAGCACAGACAACTCCAGAGGCTGTTCACAAAACTAAGTAATACTGCAGATCAAAGTGGAAATAAAAGAGATGTGTTAAACGTGATCGGCAAATGCTTACCGGTGATAAAACAACTAATAAGCAGACTAAAGATCCATTTGTTCGGCAGTAAATCCATCTTCCTGGTTTGAAAAGTCACGCCGAATACTTCCGGGATCCGCAGACCACTTCCGCTTTCACAGGGCGGAAATCAGAAGAAGTAAACAGGAAAAAGAAATAAACAAAATGATTTAATTATTACCGTTTTTATTGTTTACACTTTTTTTCTCATACGTTTCTACATTCTACGTCCTACAAATGTAACTCTCAGAAAAAGTTGTGAAAAAATGTGTAAACAATCTTAAAAAAGTATATTGTAGTGCACTCATGAATGTATGCATAATTCACCTTCTTAACTGTGTTGTTACAGCATTGCCATGCGGGTTTTGCTCAGTTCTTGGTTAAGCACTTGATTATAGACCCCTTTACAGTTAGTAAACAGACGTGACGTCACCGGCATGTGCGCGCACTGTTGACCCAGAATCAACCATGGCAGACCATAGCGGAGTATCTGAACGATAGGGAGAGCTACATTCAAAAACTCACGTTGAGCAACGGGGTTCGACTACCAGATCCTTATGCGATCACGGAGTGGCAGTACGACCACAGAAATTTAGTGGAGAAGCCCAGCATGTATACAAGAGAGAAAGTGCGCGCATACAAATCCATGTATGCCCACCGCATAGTGAATGCAGCTGGGAGGATCGCTGGTGTCTCTCTCCCCTCCCTCCTAGACATTTTTAACACCCGGCTCACCCGCAGAGCGTCCAGCATTGTGGGTGACCCGAGCCACCCCGCACATAGCCTGTTCAGCCTCCTGCCCTCGGGGAGAAGGTACCGGAGTCTCCGGGCCCACTCCACCAGACTGTCAAACAGCTTCATCCACCAGGCTGTCAGGAGGCTGAACTCTCACCCGAACTCTCACCTTACCCGTCTCCCACCCCCCACCCCCCATATTGGCATAACCTGTATTCCATAAAAAGACATATCACTCTAGACACTTTAAAAAACTGCTGCTAAGGACTACTGTTGCACTGTTGCACATTTACATTTACTACTGGAATTTTACTCCTGTTGTACTGTGTGTTCACTACTGTTATTGCACATTATTACTACTGGAATTTTTACTACTGTTGTTTACTCCTGTTATTGCACTAGAATTACTACTGTTGCACATTTATTTTATCTTAACTCCAATGCACATTCTATTGCACATTACCATTTCACTGCTGTATCTTCCATTGCACATTTTTGATGCACACTGCACACTTTGGAAATCTGTATATAGGTATTTATTTATTATGTTGCACTGTTTTAAGATTTTAGATCTTAGACTTTAGTTTAACTTTAGATCTCTGTCTTAGATAGTTTTTGTTGTGTTTTGTCTTCATATTGTATCTTGTACACTGTCTTTTTGCACTACCTGGCCAGAGAGAAACGAAATTTCGATTCACTGTATGTTGAACACATATGGCAGAATTGACAATAAAGCTGACTTTGATCTTTGATGGATGCCTACCAGTTTGCCGTATGTGGCCATGTACAGGAGGTAAAATAACACGATATCGATGGGGAGTTTTGCATGTTGGCATCTGATGTTCTCCCCAGTCAAAGACAAGGCCACCAGACTTGTCCTTGGTCACCATGCGGCAGGCAAGTACAGTCCCACACATTTCCTGTGTGGTCTTCATCAAGGCCATAGAGAACAGGTCCGCTCCACCCTCCAGCTCCAAAAAGACATCAGCTCTTTTTGGTATTCTACATTCTTATTTCTCCTCGCGTCTCCGTAGTATCTTCCTTCCGACTACCTACCAGCTTTCCCAGTCGGCTTCTCCGCCGTGGCCTGGGGCCCCGTGGGGGCTGACATCGCGCCGCCCCCCCGGGGGTGAGCAAAGCTCGCGGGGAAAAGAGAAAGCGTCCCCCCTCAGCCGGGATACCGGGAGGAGGTGAACTAACAACCGAAAGGAGGGGAAAAGCCAAAATAATCTAAAAAGTTCAAAGAAAACGAAAAAAAGCACCAAACAAAGACAGCCCTAGCGGAGCTCACCACACATACGTGCGCCTCACACATACGACCATGTACAATGCTTGGGCTATCATCAACAAGCGCGATAACTACGTTCTGACCGCCAACTGCACTTGCGTTGCGGGGTAAGTAACATACTACGACTTAATTCACGAGTCACAGATGTGATCTCAGTCATGTCAAATGCCATTTATGATGGTCATGCGAAAACTTATCATGCATTTTAACAAAGTTATTCGTGTTCGTTTACATGTGTCTGTCGTAGAGGTTACCTGGTTAATATGTCTGTGAGCTTTGCGGTGTCCTGTGCTTGCTAGTTAATCAGCATGATTAAACACCATTGAACACCTGGGCAAATTACCCTAAACAAGCAGCAGGTGTTCACTTGTGTGTATGTCTGTTGAATGATATGAACTATCATTTATTCCATCTGTTTCTCTTTATTCAAGTTCTTCTATTCTATATCTTCGCTGGGGGTTTTATGGCAGCAGCAGTGGTGAAAGTAAAGCGGTGCGCACCGGAATAAAATTCACAGCCGGTACGCAGCACCGCTAAGAGAATATGGTTAATGGTGGCCAAAACCCACATTTGGGAAAAAAAAAAGTTAGGTGCGCTATTTAAATAGAAAACACAAACAACCACACTATACCATTCGAGAATAACTGAAAGATACCAGCTGGTTAGCTCAACTGGTAAGTCACCGACTTTCCCCCTGGGGGTTGAGAGTTTGAATCCCCCCCTGGCAAGAGAGGGTTTATGCTGAGTCAGCAGTGTAGTTATATTTTAAGGTGTAAAACGTAAAAAAACAAAAACGGGTAAAACGAGTGTTAAACGGTAAAGTGATGCACTGGGCATTATAGCACCTGTAAGAAATGAAAACTACTTTCACCACTGGGCAGCAGTGGCTTTGTTTTGAGTCAGCACTGCGCGCGCATTCAGTGTCACAGAATGCGCGCGCATTCAGTGTCACAGATGTCTAAATAGACCAGTAGCTTTGAAACTGGTCTATTTAGTTTAGGGTGGCCAGACGTCCCTGTTTACCCGGGACAGCCCCCGTTTTGAGCCTTGTGTCCTCTGTCCCTGCATTTTTATACAAAACCAGTGATTTGTCCAAGTTTTATACAATAGATACATACCAACTGTAGAGAGGCAAAAATTGTCACTTATTTAGGTAAAATACAGAAAAATGAACCAAAACAGAAAGAAAATGTGACTATACTGACTCACATTAGTGCTGAGTGCAGAACAATTTTCCTTAATTATGTACTCACATCATAATTTTATTATTACAAACCAACCCACGCAAACCAGGGGTGTCCCAGCTTTTTATTTTGAAAGTAAGAAGTAATGGTCAGTGGTTGTTATGTGATTGAAAATAGTGAACTCCTTTAGCTGGTCTCTTAAATAACTGGCTGTAATTCTAAATTTATTTCAACAAACAGTCAAATGCAACGTAAAACACTGATTCTATGCAGTATATTTGGCTGGACAAGTTATCATAAAATAATCAACCCAAACAATAAGCAGAATCAGTCAAATTATTGTTTCTATAACAATGAGTAGTGCTCTGTTACATTTACTCAGTTACTGTTACGTAGCGTAGTGACGAGAATGCAGACCACCCGCGTGCTCTCATTCTCATCACAGGGGACTTTAACCACACTTCTCTATCCGCTACTCTTCCCACATTCACACAATATGTCACGTGCCCCACGAGAGAAAATAAGACTCTGGACATTTTTTACGCAAATGTCAAAGACGCCTACACCTCTGCCCCCCCCCGCTCCGACGCTCAGACCACTGTCTGGTTTACCTGCTCCCTGAATACACACCCAGGGTGTGAAGAGGACCTGTGCAGAAGCGGTCTGTGAAGCATTGGACTCAGGAGGCCTGTGAGAGTCTGAGGGACTGTTTCCAGAACACAGACTGGGACATGTTCAGCGGCTCATATGGAAACGACAACAACGGCCTGACCCATCACGGACTACATCAACTTCTGCGTGGAGAAAACTGTACGAAACCAGGAGAGTACGGTGTTTCTCCAACAACCACCCCTGGGTCACCCCTGAGCTTAAAGCCCTCCTGAACCAGAAGAAAAGGGCTTTCAACTCAGGGGACAGAGAGGAGCTAAAGAGGGTCCAGAGGGAGCTCCAGTGGAGGATCCGACGGGCCAAGAAGGACTACGGGAGGAAGATGGAGGAGCAGCTGGCCCAGAACAACGTACGGGGCGTGTGGAGAGGACCGAGGAACATGTCTGGATTTGGACAGAGTGGCAGAGGGACAGCTGATGGTGATCAGCGCTAAGCGGACGAATTAAACTGTTACTTTAACAGGTTTGACTCACCCCCCCACCCCCTCTGCACTCTGCCGACTCCCCCCTCTTCACACCTCCCCGGGCCAGTAGCCACATCCCCCACCAGGGTGCTGGGAGTTGATGGACATCTCGCTGCCTGGATCCCAGGGAACTGTCCTCTCACCCTTCCTCTTCACCATCTACACCTTGGACTTCACATACAACACAGACAGCTGCCATCTCCAGAAGTTCTCTGACGACTCGGCCATTGTGGGCTGTGTGTCTGAGGGGAACGAGCTGGAGTACCGCTTGGTCATCAGGGACTTTGTGGACTGGTGTGGGCACAACCACCTGAGCCTTAACACCGGTAAGACAAAGGAGCTGGTGATGGACTTCAGGAGGAGACCACTACCTTACTCACCGGTGAACATCCAGGGGCAGGACATAGAGACTGTGGACAGTTTCAAGTACCTGGGTGTTCACCTCAACAATAAACTGGACTCGTCCCACAACACCGACGCCCTGTACAAGAAGGGCCAAAGTCGCCTCCACCTCCTGAGGAGACTGAGGTCCTTTGGAGTGTGCAGGCCTCTGCTCAAGACTTTTGACTCCTCTACGCTGTCGTCTGCTGGGCCCCGAGCAGCACAGAACGGGACAGGAAGAGACTTAATAAGCTGGTCAGGAGGGCCAGCTCTGTCCTGGGCTGTCTTCTGGACTCTGTAGAGGTGGCTGAGAGGAGGGTGCTGGCCAAACTTACGTCCATCATGGACAACACCTCTCACCCTCTGCACCGGACTGTAGAGGAGCTGAGCAGCTTTTTCAGCAGCCGACTGAGGCACCCCCAGTGCAAGAAGAAGCGCTACCGCAGATCCTTCATCCCCACTGTAGTGTATCGGTAAGGGAGGAAAAAATCACAGCTGTAGTAGCTGCAGTTGTAACCACCATAACGTAGCCCGTTTACATCACACTCGAGCCCGAAATCAGCACACTACATTCAGACGTGTCACCAACGTAAGAGCAAGATGTCATCACCCCCACAGTACAGTCCACTACTTCCTCTAAGACAGCACATAATCCCTGAGATGACCTGGTAGTTGGACTTGCCGACCAGCTCGTGTGTGGGAAGGCGGTTGCGCCCTTCCTGGTGATTGCTCCTGAGGGCCCTCTGCCAGGCTCTTACTTGGATGAGGTTCTTGGCCACCGTCTGCTGAATCACCATTGTCATCATCAAGCGTACTGAATCATCGCGGTGGTGATCAGAGGCACACGCTCTGTCGCGGCAAAGATGTCTGCGGTTCCTGCGGTAACAGGCACCCGAAGATGTGATGACATCATAGGCTCGTGGCTCTTCTCGAGTTTTCACAACTGTTGCTGGGGTCCACTTGTCATTTATCCTCATATATACCCTCTCCCCCTCCTGAAGCGGGGAAAGTGGCGCCGCAGATTTGTCATACAGTGTCTTCTGTTGGCGCTGTTGGCGCTGCCGGCAGCGAAGAGCTGCACTCACAGCCACAGGTGTGGATGACATCAGTGCAGCCTTGGTGACTGGCAAGGTGGATCGCAGAGCGCGACCCATAAGGAGCTGCGCCGGAGAGTACTGCAGACCAGTGACAGGGGTGTTGCGCAGATGAAGGAGAGCCAGGTGGGGGTCAACACCTGACTTTGAGGCAGATTTCAGCATGGACTTCACTGTGCGTATCGTGCGCTCTGCCATGCCATTAGACTGGGGAAAATGGGGGCTTGAGTGGATGATGCGAAAACCCTAGTCTGCTGGAAACTGAGCCATCTCACTAGATGCAAACGGTCATGATCATGCAACATGATCAGCAATTAGGGTGTCAGGAATGCCATGTTGGGCTAGCACAGCCTTGAACTTTTGTATGATGGACAGGGCTGTCATGTCTGGGAGCTGCAGGACTTCGGGATATTTGGAATAATAGTCCACTATCAGGAGGAATGGCTTCCCTTGGAGATGGAACACATCTGCAGCAATTTTTTCCCCATGGCCGATCTGGAACAGGGGTTCTTTGTGGTTGGCTGGCAGCTGTTTCTGACAGGGCACACAGCATTCAACCAGTCTTCGCACTGCCTCTGATAGTCCAGGCCAGTACATGGTAGCGCGTGCATGTGCCAGGGAGCGTTGTATGCCTTGGTGAGCTGTGTGCAGGCGCTTGAGTGCTTCAGCTCTGAGGGGACGTGATCACACGGTCATCCATCAACAGGAACCCCTCATTGACGCTCAGCCTGTGCCTCACGGGCCAATATGACTGCACCTGCTGGGGAACAGATTTCTTGTGATCAGGCCACCCTAACCTGTGCATGGTCCTGAGGCACTGCATTTCAGCATCAGTAGCGGCACTGCATTTCAGCATCAGTAGCGGCACTGCATTTCAGCATCAGTAGCGGTGGCGGCCTTTATTAGCTGCATGATGTTGCCTTGAAATGGTTGAAAGTCTGTGGCATACACAACCCTCTCGTCACCAAGGTCAAGTTCATCAGCTACTCTTGAGTGGGGGTAGGCCCTGGACAGTGTCTGCAATCAACAGGTCTTTCCCAGGTGTGTACACAAGGGAGATGTCGTACCTCTGGATCTGGAGGAGCATCCTCTGTAAGGCCTAAAAAAAATAAATCTAAGTTTCTGGTTGCCGACCGACCCTGTTGATTTGCATGCGACCCAAATTATTTTATTGGACTTAATAAAATAAAATAAATTTGATACTGAAATTAATTTTACAAGCTTCGGTTTAAAAAGAAAGAAAGAAAACTAATAGCCTACTGTATTTTTTGATTTCCGCGAGACTACAATCAACGTCATTCACCACGCCTGCGCTGCGCTGTGTAATGTAATGTGCTTCTGAGCGCGCGCTCACCTGTCACACAGAGGAGAGTCAGGGTTGGGGTGTAGCCGTATTTTTTGTTGAACGCAAACCATTCATTCATCTTTCACGTTAATCTGTTCATCCTGCTGGTTTTCATGAGTTCCATTTCATCCTGCTGCGCTGTCATAGCTGTGTGCGCTCTTTTTGTAATAAATGCACAAAACGCATATCTGGATCTCAGCGCATCTGTCACCATAGCCTCCTCTTTGCGCGTCACAAATCTGCGAGCCATAGGACCCAACCTCATATTCTCGGCGGCTAAAAGGTTTGAGTTTGGAAGCCGCCACATTCTGCTTTACTTCCGTGTGGCTAAACGAAACTGCGGTCGTGTCCCAGTTCCCAGAGCGCACAGCTCGGAGCGCGGCCCGAAGGGGGCTCAGACTGCAGTCAAGGAGGTGCACACTTGCTCAGCCCCGACTGGAGTCCGCGGACCGCTTAACGACTGCGGTCTTCGGACCGCGTGTTAACTGCGCATGGGACAAAAAAGAAGTGGGACAGCAGTTGTCGCGCCGGTGTTCTGGCGAAATGTGTGACGCACATGCCCTTCGGGCCACGCTCCGAGCCGCGCGCTCTGGGAATTGAGACACGACTTCTCATGGCAAAGAAACATGTGCGGCGCCATTTGCCCACAAAAATAACAGCAAAAGACCAAAACAGTTCCCCTCCTAGTAGTAATTTATTTTCGATGTTGGTAAAGTTGTTTTAGGACCATATCTGTGATCTCTGTGTCTTTGTATTATTCTTTGTCAGTAATAACTCAGTATTCAAAATATTACTCAATTTTAATTACAAAAAGCGAAAATCGCAACTATTTATTGCTACTTTCACTTCCTCCCGCAACAAAATCGCAACAAAAACCTTAAAAGCACCGCGACTTTTTGGAAAAGCTCCCGGAAATTCAGGGATTTTAGCCCGCAACAATCACAAAAAATGCCCGCGAAATCCTGGGGGGTCTGGGAAAGGAGAAATGACTGTTTTGAACACACAAACACACAGTTTTATGTGGGGTTGTGTCCCATTTGCTTTTACATACATACAACAGCTGTTTGCTTGCAACAGTACAGTAGCTAACCTACATCAGCATTAGGTTTGTTGACTCATGCCCAGGAGGAAACTATTTAACTGTACCTTTTTCAATACATCTCTTGTTCTTACTGTACTGTACTGTGCTTGTTCTTCTTCTTCCAGTAGGCCTCTGTTGGCCTGTAATGGGACATGTTTAGAATGGTGAATGACAAATTGAATTTCTTCTTTTATAATGGTGAATGAGTGTTGTCACTAAGTCTGTGTTGTCACCACAATTTCTACAGAACAGATTTTTGTTCTCACTATACCCCCTGCACAAACTGTGTAGAGTTCTACTGTTAGGCCTAAAGCATATCTGTATGTTAAGTATACTGTACATATCATTAAGATTATGCAGTGCCAGTTTTAAGTTGACCAATGTCAACACCGTGTTAAATAAATGTAGTATTCAAAATTGTTTACTGCTTCTAAATTTAATGACTGCCATCTGAAAGAAGAACAATACAAAATCAGCATGTAATTTTGTAACATTGTAAGATATATTCTACATGTACTCTGGTACAGTCAACGACCTGGTTTCGCATGGCATGTTGGAGCTTCGTTCGACTATACTTAAAGGCAAAGTAACGTTATTTTACAATCTGAGCCTTCTTTCGGTAATAAAACAAGTCGTTTGACTCACCCATATCACGTTCGTGTCATTTGGAGCTGTTTGAAGAAAGTTATGTTGTAGCGAATCCGTTAGCATTTGTATTCGGGGCATTACTTTGCGGTCTCCAAATAACACAAACTTTAGCACTTTTCAAATCATAGAAGCCCGATGTCTTAATGAAAGATTTCGTTTGAAGCAAAAGTGGCCTGTAATCCGAGATTTATCCATAGTTTTCAGCTTTGCGTTTCATGTTTGGGTCCCGGGAGCAGTCCGCGCATGTGCACTGGCGTCCTCATCTACTCGAAACTATGGCCAAATCTCGGATTACAGGCCACTTTTGCTTCAAACGAAATCTTTCATTAAGACATCGGGCTTCTATGATTTGAAAAGTGCTAAAGTTTGTGTTATTTGGACACCGCAAAGTAATGCCCCAAGCAAATGATACAGCACCATGTTAACGGATACGGGATCATTACTAGAACAGAACGGCTCAACATAAGTTCTGCGATACTGCTCCAATTGACAGAAAAATGCTATGGGTGAGTAAAACTACTTGTTTTATTGCCGAAAGAATTGTAAAAATTGTAAAATTGTAAAATTGTAAAAAAACGTTAATTTGCCTTTAAGTATAGAATATGCCCTTAGCATTGAGATAGCTTTGGGAAATTATGCCAATGTCAATTATAGTTTTTATTGAAATAGTACTGGAAATAAAATGAAATAAAATAAGGAAATAAAAAGGAAATAAAATAAAATAAAATTTCAAAATTTCCATATTCCCACAGGAAAAAAAATAAAAAATAAAAATAAAATAAATTCCCTACCTACCCATGTCTAGAACTGTCAACAAATCGGAAACCAACATTTATTTTTTTTTAGGCCTAGCCTCGCTGGGGCCTTCCCTATGGGTTTTGACAGGATAGCCTCCAGGGGCTTGTAGTCTGACTGGATTTTCACCGGACCTCCATTCACGTACTGATGAAACTTTTTGAGTGTAACAGAGTTGAAATTTGACCCTTTTTGAGTTTTTTTTTGAATTCTCACAAAATCTGTGTTTTTATTGTATCACTGTTAAAACTGTCGTACCGCATTCATTTGTTAAGTCATGGGCGTGCGCGACTGCCTTTCTCGTTTGACACTTTCTGGGCTTCTGCGCTTGCCGTACCTTCAGCTAGATCGCCCCGCGCTGAAGGTAAGCTGTGCCCAGTATCAGTCTGTGTAAAAGTTCATATTTTGCTAAATATAGGAGCTGCTTTCACGAACTATTTTTTGTATATAAATGTATATAAGTTGTGCTAAATGATGCATAAAAAAAGTACTAATTAAAACTAAAATAATACAGCCTGAAACGATGATTACTGAGATGCAACATGTTTCAATGCAACCATGCCATTGTGTGCGGCATGTTGAGTGATGTCCCGTTTTTGTATTTTTGTTTCCAATGATGTTTTAGATATATGCAGTCGTGCAGACGCCCTGACGCCTTTTGTGTTGTTTGTTTGTTGAATGCAGGTACGTGAGAAAGTTATGTTCATTGTTGTTATTGAGATTTCACTGTCAATGTGCTCACATGTTGTCTGCCATTTTGTACGCTTGCCGTACCTTCAGCTAGATCGCCCCGCGCTGAAGATATATGCAGTCGTGCAGACGCCCTGACGCCTTTTGTGTTGTTTGTTTGTTGAATGCAGATCGCCTCCCGCTGAAGGCAATAAACCCAGTGACTGTGAACCCCTGTGTCTCGTATGATTGAGGGTCGTTACATTGGTGCCGTGACTATAACTGGATCGCCTGGATCAGCTCCGCAAGCAGATCGCCGACGGTGCTGCATGTTCTTCTTGTGATTCCGTGGCATGTCCACTAGAGGGTATCGTTGCGCTGCATTCGTGCTCTGATTTAGCTCCGCGTGTGTTTATACTACCGTGCATTTGTCATCAGTACTTCCATTCGTTTTACTGTCGTGATTAGAGATATTTTTCTTCCATAACTGTAGGCCTACAGTATATACTGAATATTTTTCATCTAAATTACTTAAATTACTTGTTTTCTGCTTTGATTTTTTTTTTTTCTCTGCTTTGTTTCTTATTTTTGTATTGCTGAGAGTATAATGGCTGAAGGAAACGGAGGTCAGGATGATGTGTTTAAGGGCTTCTCTATGGGCAGGGGCAGGGGTGTTCATTTTAATGGTTTGACTGCAAACACACATACTAGTGGGTATGGGAGTGAGGGTGCAGGTGGTCTCCAAGAACATGTTAGTGATGGGAGGGACAGGGGGCATAGTATGAGCCCGAGCTGGTCTCCAAGTGAACAGTTCTTGAGGGAGGGTGCACAGACTTCTACCCCAATGAGTGATAGCATTGCCCTGCAACACCTGACTGATATGGTAGGCCGACTTGGAGAGCAGATTGGTAACTCCATAGTAGCTAAGCTTTTCTCTTCTGGTTTCACTGATCGCACACATGCACATGACACACCATTAACTGAGAAAGCAGAAACTGTTCTCATTGATGACGACCCTAGACCACATAACACAACGCAAGAAAACACTATACCAGTAGTTGTCCATGTCAAGACTGATCGTGAAATTGTGACTTTTAGGGGAAATGGTTCTGACAAATACTCAATTCAAGAATGGATCGCCATGACTAAAGCCCAGCTTCGGAAACAGTCATACACAACAGCTGAAAAAGCAGATGAAATACAAGGTAGGCTCTTAGGAAAGGCAAGAGACATAGTCAAAGTAGCTCTCAGGAGTGATGACACACTTGATGTGAAGCAGGACCCAGATGTCATTTATGACATTCTAATGCGATACTTTAGTCAGTCGTCCTCATCTCTCCCGTTGCAAGATTTCTACACCACACTACCCACACCAAAGGAAAACCCAGTTGACTATTGGATCAGACTAAACAAAGTTGCAGACACTGCCGACGAGGGTTTACGTCGCCTGGGTAGGAAAATGGAAAATCTCAGTGGGGAAGTGGCACAAATGTTTGCAAAGCACTGTCCTGACTCGCAGCTCTCGAACATTTTTAAATGCAAGCCTGTCAGTGAGTGGACTTCTAAGGACATTCAGCTCAGGATAGATGAATATCAGAGGGAATCAGGGGCATCTACCAGGTCGTGCAGTGCAGTCCCTCAGCTGAAGACTTACCCGACTGCAGTGCTTGACAATGAGTCTTACAGTTGTTCCTACTCTGACTCCATGGAGGCAGACCTCCAGTCCACTTGTCCCCCTTACCATGTCACTTCTGATCCACGTGCAGATTTCGCTTGTGTTCAACAGCATGTCCAGCGCTCGCATCGTAACCCACCTCAGCATAACCCACCACAGTATGCCCAGCGCCCACAGCATGTCTCACCGCCTGTCCGTGTCCCAACACGGCATGTCCCACCACAGCATGTCCCACAGCCTGCTCAGAAAAATGACAGTGATGTCCTTGACCGCATGATGAACATGCTTGAGAGGGTTTTGGCTAGAGTGGAGCCACGCGGTCCTGTGCGTACTCAGAGACGCTCCAGCCCCTTCAGCTCCCCTCCATGTAAGGTATGTGATGGCGCCGATCACTCCACCCTGTCTCACTGCAGATCAGATAATCTCTGTTTCAAATGCCTAGCCCCTGGTCACTCCAAGCAAGATTGCCCCAACGAGGCTCCTCCCCAAATCGGATCAGCTTCGGGAAACTAGCTGGCCTGTATTCAGAGGGAGGCAGTACAGGTCAAAATGAGTTCTCCCACCCACTCGATTTAAGTTTCAATTCAGTTTTTAATTCTGACACTTTTTCACAATCTCAGCCAACTAACATTGTTTATCAAAACACACATGCCGTAGGGGGCAGTGACAGTTTGTTTTATGTACCAGTAAAAGTGGGGGGCAGTGTGACACTGGGGGGGATGTTGGATAGTGGCTCCATGGCCTGTACTGTCAGTGGGACTGCTCTGCGTAAGCTACTTTCTGTTGGGGCAGTGTGTACAGAAGATGAATTTTCCACCGATGTGACACTCATTGGTGTTGGGGGTCGACGAGTGTGCCCAAAGTCAGCTTTCAACATCCATATGGAAATCAATAACTGCAAAATGATCGTGCCAACAATTGTTGTTGAGGGACAACATGATGACCTAATCATTGGGACCAATGTTATCAAACACATATTGCATGAGTCAAAGAAGTGTACTACGTACTGGACAGCAATCTCTGCTCCATCATCCACTAATGCTGAAACAGAGCAATTTCTTTCAATGCTAGCTGGCTTGCATAGATGGGGTGATGGTGACATGCCTGAGAAGATAGGCACTGTGCTCTGCAACTCAGCCACATGTCTTGAGCCCGGCCGTGAATACCTCTTGCGGGAGAAGCTGTCAAAACCTGCACGAGTATCTCCTGGGAGCGCAGCGATGACAGAGCCTACGTCAGCACGGTCTGCCCCCAAAGGTCTAATGGTCGCCAGAGTCGTCACACCCCTGTGGGCAGATGGATGGGTTCCATTGAAGGTCATGAATGTCACAGAAAATCCGCTGTTTTTGAGACGCAATGCAAAGCTGGCTGACTTGGTGCCCTGTGTTGCCTTGGAGGATCTAGACCTGGTCAGTGGCCATCAGAGTGCTTCCGTTGTGCCGTCGCCCCCTGTCTGCTCTGATGTAAGAAATTCTGAGGAGAAGCTACAGTCCATTGGCCTGGGTGAACTGGATGTCGGCCGTTGTGATGCATCATCTGAGTGTAAAGACAAGTTGTCAGAGCTGATCGTTCGCTACACAGATATCTTCTCGCGTAATCACTTGGACTGCGGAAAGGCGAAGGGCTTTGTTCACAGAATCCATCTGGTTGACCAAAAGCCATTCAGACTCCCTTTTAGACGCGTGCCACCGAGTCAGTATCAAAAATTACGTCAAGTCCTGACTGAAATGGAAGAGAAAGAGATCATTCGAAAGTCAACAAGTGAATATGCCTCACCTTTAGTCCTCATCTGGAAGAAGAATGGTGATTTGCGTGTGTGCACTGACTTTAGGTGGTTGAACAAGAGAACCTTGAAAGACGCTCATCCTCTGCCACATCAGGCTGATTGCTTAGCAGCACTTGGCGGCAACTCCCTCTTCAGCACAATGGACTTGACGTCTGGGTTTTACAACATGCCTTTACACGAGGATGATAAGAAGTACTCAGCGTTCACTACGCCTATGGGGCTCTATGAGTACAACAGGCTGCCACAGGGGCTCTGTAATAGCCCAGGGAGTTTCATGAGGATGATGACTTCCATTTTTGGAGACCAAAACTATTTAAGTCTGCTATGCTACTTGGACGACATTTTGATTTTTGCCCCTGACGAAAGTTCTGCACTCGAGCGTCTTGAAATGGTGTTCAGCAGACTCCGTGCACACAATCTGAAACTGGCCCCTAGGAAATGCCACTTTTTAAGAAAATCTGTAAAATTCCTGGGCCACATTGTCGATGAACATGGAGTGTCAACCGATCCAGAAAAAGTTGAGAGCATAAGCAGGATGACTGTGGCGGACTTGATGGAGGCGGATGGGGCGACACCTTCAGAGAAACGTGTACGATCTTTCTTGGGCATGCTAAATTTTTATCAACACTTCATTCCGGGATACTCAACTCTCGCAAAGCCATTGTTCTCTCTGCTGGCTGGCCAGAGACAGAAGAAAGGCAGAAAGCCCAAATGCACTGCAGTGAGCCGCAAACTGAAATCAGATGACTGGACTGCTGACCACAACCAGGCATTTACAGAACTCAAAAAGGCCCTCATCCATTCTGTTGTTTTGGCCCACCCAGACTTTAGTCGTCCATTTTTGCTGTCGACTGACGCCTCACTGGATGGCCTTGGAGCCGTTTTGTCCCAGGTGCGTGAAGGTGACACAGTGGCGGAGGCCAATTGCGTTTGCTAGCAAGTCCTTGACCCGGTCACAGAAGAACTACCCAGCCCACCGATTGGAATTTCTTGCACTGAAGTGGGCTGTGTGTGAGAAGTTTAGCCACTGGTTGAAGGGCCATGAGTTTACCGTGTGGACTGACAATAATCCACTTACACACATTATGACTAAACCCAAATTGGACTGTTGTGAGCAAAGATGGGTGTCAAAGCTGGCCAGTTACAATTTTGAAATCAAATACGTGCCTGGTCCCAAAAACACAGTTGCCGACGCTCTCAGCCGTGTCCCTTTTTGTCAGAATGTTGGCCACAGACTAGTCAGTGAACCTCTTCGTGAACTCACTGCAGAAGCTGCTGTTTTGTCTGATACAGCCGTCCAACAGACTCTCAGAGACTCAACAAATCAGGCCGTCATGGCAGAGAAGCTGTCTCATTTTGTAGCCACAAATGCCCAGTCCTTACTCGTGTCAGCCCAGTCTGTGTCCAGTCAAGAAGTTGCTGCTGTTGTCCAGTCACACACTGAATGGGCCTCTGGTGCGAGAACTCGTGCAGCACAACTTATAAGTCACCTGCCACAGCTTGTTCCAGATACACTGCCCAGCCTGCCTGCCTTCTCTGTGGATGACCTGAGGGAGGCTCAGTTCAAAGACAAGTTTTTGTCTCGACTTCGTTTTTATGTGGAGCGGTCTCGGAGACCTTCCAGACGTGAAAGAGCACACGAGACAAGTCAAGTCCTGAGACTGCTGAAACACTGGGAAAAGTTTGTTTTGAGTGATGATGTCTTGTACAGAGTATCCCGTGATCAGATCTCAAAAGCAAAACGCCACCAGTTGGTGGTCCCTGATTGCCTGAAGGCCGAAGTTTTAAAAGGGGTACACGACAGTGCGGGCCATCAAGGCCAGTCAAGAACCCTGAGCATTGCCAGACAAAGATTCTTTTGGCTGCATATGGACAGAGATGTGAGGATGCATGTTCGTCATTGTCAGCGTTGCATAGTCAGCAAAGTCACTGAGCCTGCAGGGAGGGCCCCTCTTGAAAGCATTGCCACCTCCCGCCCATTGCAACTTGTTTGTATTGATTTTTGGTCAGCTGAAGATTCACACAACAAATCTGTTGACGTTTTAGTGATAACTGACCATTTCACCAGATTGGCCCAAGCTTTTGCCTGTAGAGACCAGTCAGCCAGGCAAGTAGCTAAAGTTCTATGGGAAAAGTATTTTTGTATTTATGGCTTTCCCGAGAGGATCCACAGTGACCAAGGCCCAAGCTTTGAGAGCGAATTGATCGCAAAACTTCTACAGTTATCTGGGGTGCGCAAGTCCCATACTACCCCATACCATCCGATGGGAAATGGAAGTGTTGAGCGTTTTAATCGTACTTTGGGCAATATGATCAGAGCTCTGCCCCCTGAATCAAAGCAGGACTGGCCAAGACGTTTGCAAACACTCACATTCATGTACAACTGCACTGCCCATGAAACTACTGGATATGCACCATTCTACTTGATGTTTGGGAGAGTTCCCCGCCTCCCAGTAGACACTCTGTTCGGGAACATTTTGTCTGACCCTGACATTACCAGCTACGGCAGATATGTCACAAAACTGTCTGAGGACCTGAGGGAGGCCATGTCAATTGCTCAGGAACATGCAAAAAAGGAACAGGGCAGACAAACTCGACTGTATAACAGGGCAGCAAAAGGGCCGTCAATTGGAGTTGGAGACAGAGTCCTTGTGGCGAACAAAAAAGAGAGAGGCAAGCGAAAAGTGGCTGATAGGTGGGAGTCTACCGTCTACACTGTGACTGAGATGAACCCTCAAACACACACATACAAAATACAAGACACCATCACAGGGAATGAGAGAGTTGTTCATCGTAACCTACTGATGTTAGTTAACTTTCTTCCAGTTCAAGACCAGTCCTCTCCTCAGTCTGATCTCTCTATGTCCTCTGCACAGTCATCTGCCTCTGTTTGTTCTTCAATAACCAGTCCCACTGTCTCTGAAGGATCTCATGTTCGAGTGCCTGCTCAGCCAAGCCTGTCTCAATGTGCAGCGGACGATGCGCACAGTCTCGTAAGCATCTCAGACCCTGACGATTACACAGACCTCCCACCTGCGTCTGGGGAGAGAACCAGAGAGTGGGTGCATGGCTTGAACTCTGAAAATTCTGATCACTCTGGTCAATCCTTAACCACTCACGCTCACGACACTGCTGTTAGGGATGACATTTTGACTATTAGTGATCATGACACTGTTCAATCTGTAGTGACTGCTGTCTCTGTAGGTGACGTTGGCCACACTGATCAACCCGAGTCTGCACCACACTGCACTACAGAACACACTGATCAACCCGAGTCTGCACCACACCGCACTACACGGCTGGGTCGTGTTATACGACCAGTCAACAGGCTTCTTCAGACTATGCATAACACTGTAGTTCAAGCTCTTAGGGCATGATTTTTTTCTCTCTCTTTACGATTCTCCTGAAATAACTTAGTTTTGGTGGGAGTTTTTTTTTTTGCGCTCACTTATATGTTATGTCTTTTTTTTTTTTTTGGTTAGTCTTGGGCGAATGTGGAATGTGTAAGGCATTCTATAGCCGGTGGTTGGTTGAGATGTTTTAATGTTATTCTCTGTCCACTGCATCCTTAAGGGATACTTCTCGGGTCGGTCCTAATATGTGTAACCCAATGACGACTGCTATGTAGTGATTTTGTTTTTGTAACCAAGTGTGAGATTTTGTCCAGAATTCAGTGGGGGGTGGGTGTAACAGAGTTGAAATTTGACCCTTTTTGAGTTTTTTTTGAATTCTCACAAAATCTGTGTTTTTATTGTATCACTGTTAAAACTGTCGTACCGCATTCATTTGTTAAGTCATGGGCGTGCGCGACTGCCTTTCTCGTTTGACACTTTCTGGGCTTCTGCGCTTGCCGTACCTTCAGCTAGATCGCCCCGCGCTGAAGGTAAGCTGTGCCCAGTATCAGTCTGTGTAAAAGTTCATATTTTGCTAAATATAGGAGCTGCTTTCACGAACTATTTTTTGTATATAAATGTATATAAGTTGTGCTAAATGATGCATAAAAAAGTACTAATTAAAACTAAAATAATACAGCCTGAAACGATGATTACTGAGATGCAACATGTTTCAATGCAACCATGCCATTGTGTGCGGCATGTTGAGTGATGTCCCGTTTTTGTATTTTTGTTTCCAATGATGTTTTAGATATATGCAGTCGTGCAGACGCCCTGACGCCTTTTGTGTTGTTTGTTTGTTGAATGCAGGTACGTGAGAAAGTTATGTTCATTGTTGTTATTGAGATTTCACTGTCAATGTGCTCACATGTTGTCTGCCATTTTGTACGCTTGCCGTACCTTCAGCTAGATCGCCCCGCGCTGAAGATATATGCAGTCGTGCAGACGCCCTGACGCCTTTTGTGTTGTTTGTTTGTTGAATGCAGATCGCCTCCCGCTGAAGGCAATAAACCCAGTGACTGTGAACCCCTGTGTCTCGTATGATTGAGGGTCGTTACATGAGAGAGAAGACAACAGCCAGTAATTCTTTTTCTATTTTAGCATAATTCTGCTCAGCAGCTGATAATGCTCTGGATGCATAGGCTATTGGCTGTTTGTTCTGCATGAGGCAGGCACCAAGCCCATCTTTGGAGGCATCTGCCTGAATTTCCACAGGTAACTTCGGATAAAAAAATCTGAGCAGTGGCGCTGTCGAGACAGCGGTCTTCAGAGCCTTCAGCGCAGCCTCTTGTTCTGGATGCCACTGCCAGTCAACATCCTTCTGGAGAAGCAGTCTTAAAGGCGCAGTGAGTGCTGCCTCATTGGGAATGTACTGAGCCAGGTATCTGGTCATACCCAGTAGGCGCTGCAGGCTCTTCCTATCAGAAGGAGGGGGCAACTGTTGGATGGCAGACACTTTAGAATCATCCGGCTTGACTCCCTCCACACTGATGATATGGCCCAGATACTTGACTTCCTTGACCATGTATTGCACTTTGTCTTTGTTGAATTTCACATTTAGTTGAATGGCTCTGTCCATCACTTTCTGAAGTACGCTGTCATGTTCTGTTTTGTTTTCAGCAGCAATGATCATGTATACTGTTCTAGCTGCCGTGGAGAGCAGATGCATTTTCTTCTTCCTCCTTACCTTGCTCTGTCTGATGTCTATTTCTCTCGTCTCGTCATTTTTCGGAATTTTTCTCCTGTTGGAACAGATTTTCGAAATCCTAAATCATGAATTGGAGCTGGTCCCACAACGCTATTGTCATATTTTTTTTCATGGAGCAGTGCCGGTCTGGAGAGCCAGACAGTCCCAAGGGAACTCGCTGCTAGATTTGTGCGTCTGGCACCGCTGTTACTGGAGCACACGAAACGATTACTATTGGAATTTTGATGGCAGGACATCTGGATTGGCCTGGAGGATGTTTTTCTGACCCATCACTAATTGGAGCCGAGCGGATAAAAGAGCCCCGAGCCGCCGGAGGTAATTTTACACGATAGTGGGGCTGTGGCGGATCAGGGAGGACGAGCTCTGAAGGGAAACACAAACAAACACCCGAGTTGTGGAAATCTGTCTGGCACTGGATAACATCTCGGATAATGGATGTGGAACGATGTGGAACTGTGTGGAACTGTGTGGAACTGTGTGGAACAGCGGCTCAGTCTGCGTTCATTCATCATACGTGCCAGCGGGAGGATTGCGAGTCGCACAGACCTGCTTGGTGGCATGAAGTTGGGGTGACTGGCAGAAACCAGGGTTCTGGCAAATTGTCTGTTCGCCTGGGCTCTAAAAATGTATTGATTATGCTAAATTTCCCGGTGTAATTAATTCTCCTGAAATTGTGATTCAACGGGACTTTGTTTTGACTACATCTTCTGCACAAACACGTCCAAGGTCACAGCTGGGGCCTTATCTACACAGCACTCTACAAAAGAAAACAACACATTCCATTCGGCTCACACTGACATTTTTATGTAAAACACTCTGCCCTGTCTATTTTTAGTAAGTCTGCCTCTGCGTCAGTTTCCAATCAATTATTGATTTCCAATCTGACCCCCCACCCCCCTTCCTTCTGTTGCCAAAGAAAAAGATCACCGTATGTTTACCTCTCCAATTGTTTTTTTTTTTTCTGTCATGACATGTTGTAAAATTGTCTGCATCTTTTTTTTCTACTCTGTTGTAACCAAGTTGGCGCCGCGAATGGCAGCCCTGGTGCTCGGAGTGTCTGTCTGCTCCAGGTATCGAAGCAAGTTCCTAATGTTGTGAACCTGTTCACTCATATGGCAATAAAAACCTTCCTGATTCCTGATCCTGTCATCTGCTACTATAAAGACACCATCAATGTCACCAAAACTTTCATAGTTGACTTGTTGAAACACTTCACTCCCTGATTTTACGCCAAAAGGCAGGCGGTGGAAGCGGTACCTCCCCCAGGGAGTGTTAAAGGTACAGAGATCTGCAGACTCATCATCTAGTTTTATTTGCCAGTAGTACCCATCGCGCTCGTCAAGAATGGGGAAAATCTTCTTGCCAGCTAGTCTGCGCTGTATATCTTCAGCCGTGGGTATGGAGAAGTGTTGACGCAGTATGGCCCTGTTGAGATCTTTGGGGTTGAGGCAAACTCTGAGTGACCCATTTTTCTTTTCAGTGATGCACAGGCTGCTGACCCACTGTGTAGGCTTTGTGACTTCGCTGATGACGCCTTTGATTTCCAAGCCGTCAAGTGTACTTTTTAGGCGATCGTGCACAGCATATGGGATCTTCCTCCAGCCGTGGATCACTGGAGGCACAGAAGGGTCTGTGTAGATGTGATGATGGCCTGGGAACTCACCTAGACCTTCAAACACAGAGGCATACCGGGTCAGCAGCTCTTTCTTTGACGCTGGGGCAGCCGGAGCTATGGCCTCCACTTTCCTAATTAGATCCAGTTCCACGCACGCTGGAACCGTGGCTGATGCTGTGGTGACAAAAAAGTCAAGGTAAGTCCGTTTATGCTCAGTGTGAACACATAGCCTAACTTTTCCACTGGGCTTAATCTTGGCTCCTCCATAGGCCACTAGCACTGTGTTAGTCTTTTGGATGTGAACAGGTACTGTGAGAGTGGGTAGAACAGACTTGGCCAGTATGTTAGCTTCAGCGCCAGTGTCCAGCTTAAATGCTACTACTTGGTCGCCAATGTGTAGCTTAGTATACCAGCCTGTGTCTGTTTTGTGCTGGTCATTGTGTGATACAGTCCCTATAAACAATGTCCACTGCTGTGCTTGCTTCATCATACTCAGAGTCTGTGTCAGTATCAAGAGGTGCAACCAGTTTGCTGGATTTGCACACTGCAGCAAAGTGATTCTTCTTTCCACATGCATTGCACTGGGCATTGTATGCTGGGCAGTTTCTTGGTTTAAGTTGCCTCCCACATCTGCCACATGACTGCACTTGGTCTTTCACATTCATTCTGCTAGGGTTGGTGTCTGCTCTCTTTGGTTGTTTTGGTGGATCTTTACTTCTCACTGCATCCACATGTTCTGTGACACGTACAGGGGAGTACTTGTGCTTGTGCACGCACTACTTCTTTTGCACGACAAAGGTCTATGGCTTTGGTCAGACTCAAGTCTGAGAGAGACAGCAGTTTCTCCCGTAGTGAAGTATCAGTCACGCTAAACACAATTTTGTCTCTTAACATGAGAGCTTAAGAGTCTCCAAACTCACAGTTGTGGGCTCTCGCTCTTAGTTCTGTCACAAACTTATCAATTCCTGCTTCGACATTATGTGCGCCCAAAACTGGTGCCGTTCATAAACAGGGTTTTTCCTCGGCTCGCAGTACGCTTTAAATGCAGCTTAATTAATGCTTAATTTTTTGTTCACTTCTAGTCCATCCTCTCCAACACAATGCAAAAAGACGGCAATTTTCCTTGCCTCAGATTTATCTTTGAGCTCCGACGCTTCGAGGTAAACTTGGAATCTTTGTTCCCACTTTCTCCAGTTTTCCGCCAAGTTGCCAGTGAAGGACAAAGGCGGCGGCTGATGAACGCCTGATGCATTTCGTTTATGCCGTTCAATTATCTCTCACCTCCGCTTTTCTGTACGAAGACGTCCACTTCTGACACCATCAGTGTTGTATAAAGTACTGGAAAATCAAACTCAAGTAAAAGTATAGGTATCCCTCCCAAAAATGACTTTGGTAAAAGTCGAAGTCACTGAATGAAATGTTACTTGAGTAAAAGTCTTAAAGTATCTGGAACTTCTTGTACTTAAGTACGACAAGTAATGCAAAAATAAATGTACTCAAGTAATGTAATTAAAAGTACAAGTAAAAGTATCAAGCAAAGGCAGTCTAAATTTAATATTTTTTAATGTTTGCCCCCCCCCCAAACTTTTTTTTTTTTTTTTTAATAACAGTGCTGAAATTAAGGCATACATAACACCATTGAAGGAGTGTTTTTGGAGGAAGAGGGTTTTTTGCAATTGGGCCCTTAATTCTACTGTAAAACACCATGTTGGGCTCACCCATGGTAGTTTTGTGTCATATGGAGCACTGTCGAAGATATTGGGTTTGGTGATATCCATGAAACGCCGTCCTATGAGCAAGTAAATGCAGGCACAAAATACGTTATACGAATCCTTCATATCAGCGCAAGAGAACATTGTGTTTAACTACGGCCAGGGATGCTCACCGTCAGGTCCCCCTTCATTTGTAGCCGGCGTGGATGCTGTCTCCTCTTCCATCAGGGATGTTGATTGATTAAACTCGCTGCATGAAACCAGCAGGTGTAGGCTGATTGTCATGCACAAGTAGCGAACATTCCCAGGCACGTCCTGACTTCCTTCAGTCAGTAGAGGTTTTTTTGTAACGAGTAACTAAACGGCACATTGAAAATGTATCGGAGTAAAAGTATGCAATTAAATTCGGAAATGTAGTGAAGTAAAAGTAAAAGTAATCATTTTTTTAAAAACTCAAGTAAAGTACAAAGTCTCCCAAAATGTACTTAAGTACAGTAGTGAAGTATTATTACTTCGTTACTATGCAACACTGGACACCATGTAGAAAAAATCACAAACAAGTAGCTGCAGTTGGAACCACAACGTAGCCCATTTACTTCACACTTGAGCACACTACATTCAGACGCGTCACCAACGTAAGAGCAAGACGTCATCACGTAATTAACATTGCAGCTAACTAGGCAGTTATCTGCTCATACAACACCCACCGCCATCAGACACCAACTCCACTGTATGGTCCTATCGAGCAATATCGTTTTTTCAATACTCTCCTTGCCCCCGTTTTATTATTGCTTATCTTTATGCCATTCTTGCTGCATGCACTTTTTCTTTCTTGTTCAAACTGTCCCTACCTGGAGCTACTGTGACAAGTACATTTCTCCTGTGTGAGATCAATAAAGTCTTATCTTACTCAAGGGAAATGGTACACCTTAAAACCTTTTCCCTTGAGCAATTTCTTGGACCACTACTTTGCACTTCTACTTGAGCACAATTTTTGTCTACTCCCTGCATTTCGAAAGCATGTTTGTATCTTAGTTTGAAAACAGTTAACAACTCTGAGCCAGATCTGAGCCAGCCAGAATCATGGAGTAACAAGTTGACTTAAAACATATTGGCTTGGAATACTTTAAGAAAAATAAACCAAGCAAATTTTGAAAAGTCATTTGCCAACTGAAGTTAACTCATACATTTTCATACCAAGCACTTGATTCTTTCTACATAAACGATAAAACGAACATGGAATGAAAATTACAATAGACATTTTAAGATAGTGACAGCTTTATTATCATTTCACCATTTTGAAACATTATATTTTGAAGTGACAAGCAAACATGAGCTACAATCAGCACAGAGAAGACCCAAGCAGCGAGTTTATTTCTCACAAATGTCGATTACTATAAGGAAATTGTTAAAATGTTTCCATAGATATCCACTAGGGGCAGACAGGAGTTTTAGCTCTTTAGGTATAATTCTGTTACATTTACGTGTTAAAGGGATACTGTGTTTCTTTAAAAAAAAAAAGTTAATCTGTATGGGTTCCTCTCTAACAGTGTCGTGCATTAACACAGGCTCACCGCTCACCGAGTCCTCTGACCCGGATTCTGCTTCGGTTCTGGAGCTCAGGAACGTAGTTCTGGTAAGTTCGCGGGGACATTTAATAAATCTTGTTTTTCTTTTCAAAACAACACTTGTCCAAAAAGTGATATATTTGCATCACAAACACTTGTCCGCTAAAAATTCAGCTGCGTAATTCGCATTCGCATAGTTTCTCTCGACTCATATCACTGCGCGCATATTAGCTTGTTCACACGTAAACATCCGCTTAAAGTGAACAGGCTAACAGAGCTAACCTGGGCGCAGTGATACGAATCGAGAGAAAATATGCAAATGCGAATTACGCTGCTGAATGCACGACACTGTTAGAGAGGAACCCATACAGATTAACATAAAAAAAAAACCGCACTATCCCTTATCCCTTTAAATGAAAGAGTTAGTGTGTTTTTTGCGGTTCCTTTGTTTAGCGAAACTGGAGTGGACTGACACGCAGACCGATCACATCTTTGCCAATCTCAGTCACCTGCAAATAACGTAAAAATAATTAAAATTTAACACTGAAAATACCTTAAAATCAAAACATTATTAGAACAAAAGTATAGAAAATCTGATACTAAAACTTGTATAGAAACTTGATACTCATTTGAGCACATATCGATACTAAAAATGTCACATTCCCAGGAAAGAAATGAACCTTTAACTTTAGAATGATCTTGAGCTGCATCAGAACAAGAGCACATAGACTAGTATAAGCCCAAGGACCTCAAGTCTATTCCTTAGTATTAAAATAGAGTATGAAATGTTATTATCGCCATGACAACAGTGGTACAGACCTGTGTGACCCTGCAGATCTGGCCCTTGTACATGGGGCAGTAGCAGGCTCCGGACAGAGGGCACTTCTCCACTGGGCGCCCGCGGTACAGGGGCACGTATGAGGCGGCGCACAAATCAAAGGGATTATGGGCATCGTAGTTCAGCTGGTGAGCGTCAGTCAGGTTCTTCTCACACGCAGCCATGATCTTTCGAGTCTGTGGGGAAAATGGTAAAAGATAAATGAAAGAAAGTTGATCTTCTTTGTAATACCTTGTTTTATACATTTGACCATATTTTAGATTTTATTAATTCTTTTGCATTGAACTTTATCATCAGAACATGTGCCTAGTTTGTGAATTCTGTTTGGAGAAAAAGGGTCTAATTAAGGATACCATCATGTCTATTGTTAGTGTGATTTTCCTGATAAATTAAAGGTTTATTTTGAAATGTTTCCTGTGTGAAGTGTGTCACTTCTGGTAATAGCGGGAACTGCTTAAAATTATGTTTGATAACTTTACAGATGGTCCTCCTGTATACTTTAGGTGTGGGCTGGAAGTGGAAAAAGGCGTCTTTACACTGTTACACTGTTGGATGTGTTTGTTTGCATTGCTATTCATTCTTTCTATGTTTTTAGCTCTTACAGTGGTTATGTGTGCAAATATGGACAGTAAAGATGACCAGCCAACACTGGTCTACAAGCAAAATGCTTTCGGAACAAAAGCAGTGACATTTTTCTTGGTTTAGGTCATTAATAAAGGAAAAGTAAGTCAGAAGTGCTGGTTGGCTATAGATTCCAAGATATAGTACTGGGTCAAAATAGGAAAAGGCAAAAACGTTATAGTTTATCAGAAGGTCCAGTGTGTCTACAAGCAACAGTTCCATCTGAAAGCCTGACTGCACATTCACATACATTCACTTTAATATGTCTAGAGTTTTAACATACATCAATATATATATTATTATTATATCATTACATAGCTTGAATACATTAGCTAACCAGCACAGTTAGCAAATGATTTTCAGTTCATCTTAGCAATATAAATGAGATTTAGCTACTTTTATCTCGGAAGCAGATCGAGTCCAAAAAATTGTAGACCAGTGTAATTTGTCTCAAAATCAAGATATGAACATAAATAATAGTCCAGTCAGAAGCCTTCATTCCCCAAGGTTGCTCCCGCTCGCTTTAGCAACAGGTCTGACTGACAGCTAGTGCACTTCGGTGTTAAATAAGCCCCCTTGAAACTTTCCGGTGAGAAGGGCAGGCACGTTTAACAACCTCAGTCATGATTGGCTCTTGTGGTTGCCGTGATACTCGCTCCTGTAATCGTTGGCATCAGGAGCTTCATTTGAGTGGAGCTGAACACTATGGGTGACCTCTCTTAGTCCATTTTTTATACAGACTGTGGCTGGGACCCAATATTGATATTTAAAAAAAAACAACAACACCACAGCTGTAGTTGTAGTTTAGACCTGGTTTAGGCCCTGGTTTAGGCCCTGGTTTAGGCCTGTCCTGATTCATCTCGATTTAACCTGATACTTTATGTAAAAAGTCAATATAAAGAAGTCCATGTTATTGATCAGTGACACAAACCTGCTGAGCCACGTCTGGTTTGGGACCGAGCTCCAGGAGGCGCCGGGCGAACCCTGCGGCGGTTTTAAAGTTTCTGAGTTTGAAGAAAAGATTCAGAGCCGTCCTCAAAACCAGCACCATGTGGACGGGCTGCAGGTTACAATGAGTGAAGTAGGCAGCCATCTAGAGGAGAGAGAAAGACATGCAGAGTAATTATTGGCAGTTTTCAGATTTAATAATGATGAATAACTATAGTGCAACAACAATTCTGAAAAAAATAAGCAGTTTAACCATAAATTTTGCCTGCCCCATCCGTGTTAAAGGTGCATTGTCTACGTTTTCTGCCGTAGGTTCACTTCAAATACTGGAATGCATTAAACCTTTCTATCTTCACGGAGACCAAACCAGACCAAGTTACAGGTCAGATCTGTGGGGAGGCGACCCCGCTCACAGTCAGAATGTCTGTTTTTCTAGGGATTTTTGAGCTATAAAACCACCTGTAATTGAATAAATGTAAAGTAGAGCTGTCACACTGTGGAACATTCCAGGCAGAGCAATGACATCTCCACAGAAACAAGCAGGTGATAGACCCCCAACCAAAAAGTTACACAGTGCACCTTTAAATAGAATGTTGTGATGTCATCTGAAAGGCAGCAATACATAAAGATAAAGGAATATCTTGAGTCAAATAATAATAAGTCAATATATAAAACATAAGGGAAGTGCAGTCTTTCCCATTAATAGAGACGACTATGATTTAAAAATAAATACAAAATAAAAGTTGGGACCTTACCTCACAAAGCCGTTTCTGTTGGTCCAGAGTATCTTTAGGCAACTTCTTCCTCTCCGTTTCCATGGTGAGACCCACGATGTACTCTCTGCAGATGGTGATCAGCTGCTGAGCCTTTAACAAGATCAATAATCAAAAGTATGAACACTTATGAGCTTATTTGTGATATTATAAGTAAAATAACCTGCTAATTAGCCATAGAAAATACTTCAACCCTCTACAGCCAAGATCCTATTGCATTATTGTACAAGACAAAGAGCAAAAAATGTACAGGAAAAAATATTGAGCACCAAAATATACGGCTTTGATTTATTGAAAAGTAAGTCATAGTAATGATCATGGCCTAACTGTTTTGTCCTTGGTCAAGACACTTTACCCAATGTGTGTGTTTCAAAGTTATTGGTAGGCAGAGAATTTCAGACATGTCTTTGCCAACAAAAGTAGCTTATATGAATTATGGACTAATGTTGACATTTAAAAATCTTGTAAACCTAAATACAGTGCTGCTTGAAAGTCGGTGAACCCCTTGAGCAGTTCAGATGTTTCTGTTGTTCACCGTGATTTTGTCATTTTATCATCACCAGTTTTTATTTATGAATTGTCAGATATGTTTTATCAGTTGCATGTACTTGTTTAGTGGAACTTGTTTAAGTAGCCCAAAAACTACATAAAACATGGAATGAGTGTATGTGCAAAAGTAAGTGAATCCCCAGCTGCATTGGTTAAGTCGAGTAGGTAACAGTCAGGTGAAACACATGAGTGCTTAATCATTTCATTCTCTCTGTCCTTGCTGGAAGGCGGCTGCTTGTTTTCTTCCTCCCTTATCTACTGCTCTCTGTCTGCGTGCCTTTCTCTTGTTTTTGTCCATATTTCTCCTGTTGGAGTAGATTTTTGAATTCTAAATTATGGAATTGAAGCTGGTCCCTCAACGCAATTGGCTTTTTTTTTTTTTCCACGAAGAAATGTGGGTTTGGGAGAGCCGATCAGAACTATTTACTATTTGGATTTTTGATGTCAGGTCATCTGGATTGGCCTGGAGGATGTTTTCTGATCCATCGCAAAATTTGGGATACCTACAGCGGGCAAAGAGCCCCCGAGCTGCCAGCTCATTCTACACCACAGTGGAGCTGTTGAAGACCAGGGAAGGTCTACATCAGAAGGAGACACAGATTGAACTGTACCATCTCCAATCTGTGGATACCCAAATGACGCTCGGATACTATCACGAATATGTTTGTGGAACTGTGTGGAACTGTGTGGAACTGTGTGAAACAAGCGGCTCAGTCTGCGGTCAGGAGGGAGGACTGGAGAGTCTCAACGGTCCGGCTTGGTGACATGAAGTTGGGGACTTTGCAGAACCAGTTCTCGGATCAATTGTCCGTTCATCTGAGTTCTAAAGTGTATCGATTATGTGCATTCTCTCCTGGTTTAATTATTTCTCCTGGCAATCTATAATATCAGGGCTGATGTGTTCTGACTCTGACTCTTGCACTGGACACTCCAAGGTCACAGCACATGATATCAAAAGAACATAAACTGGCTACGTCACGATGACATGTACTTATAAAAACCCCTCTCACATAGTCTGCCGCCTCAGTATTTCAATAATATATTTCTGTTTTCCATCTCATTTCCCCTCTCCCTCCCATAATTGTATTTTCAAGCAAAAAAAACCCTCAGTGTTTACTGTTCCACTGTATTATGTCATATGTGTTTGTGACTGTGATTGTATCTGCATTTTCTATTCTGTTTATGTTCTTGTATCGCTGAGGAGAGGTGGGACGTTAGCGCCCCCTGTCAGCTGCTTTAAGGTCCATGGACCCGCCCATTTCAATTTCATCCTGTTGTTTACAATGACAACAATGCTTTTCATTCCATCTCATTTCAGTAGACCAATGAAATGAGACATCCTTGGGAAAGGGAGTGGCCTGCAGTGATTAAAAGAGAGAGGAAACCAACCAAACCAACTTGGTCCCATACACCTCAGCAATGCTGAGAGGAAAGGAGATATCCGAGGACAACAAGAGGGTAGTGACAGTCTGGGGAGGGATACAAGACCATCTCCAAAAGATTTCAGCTCCATCCATCGACTGTAAGGCAAATCATTTACAAATGGAGAACCTTCAACATGACAGCAACTCTGCCCAGAAGTGAGCGCCCATCAAAACTATCACCCAGAGCCACCAGAAAAATAATAAATCAGGTAAAGGCCAATCCACACATCACCTCTACAGAGTTGCAGACCTCTCTGCAAGCATCTGGGACAAATGTGCATGCATCTACAATCAGACGAAAATTGAATAGCCATGACATTCATGGGAGGGCTGCTAGAAGGAGCCTCTGCTCTCAAAGAACAACAAAGCTGCCCGTTTCAACTTTGTCAGAGAGCACTTGGACAAACCAGAGGCCTTCTAGGAGTCTATTCTCTGGACAGATGAGTCTAAAATAGTTATTTGGCCACAATCAAAACCGCCATGTTTGGAGAAAGCCCAACGCTGCAAATTAAGAAAAAGACCTCATCCCAACCCTGAAGCATGGTGGCGGAAACGTGAAGGTCTGGGGATGCTTCTCTGCTTCTGGAACTGGACGACTCCATATTATCCAAGGGACCATGAACTCTCAGGCATACCAACAAATTCTTGACCAGAACCTCCTGCCATCCATCAGACACTTGAAGCTGGGACGAAAATGGATTATGCAACAAGATAATGACCTAAAGCATTCCAGCAAAACTGCAAAGGAATGGCTTCAGAGAAAGAGGATTCATGCTCTGGAGTGGCCCAGTCAAAGTCCAGATCTTAATCCTATTGAAATGTTGTGGCGAGACCTGAAGAAGATGGTACATGCCAGACGTCCCTCCAACCTCTTTCAACTGGCTGAGTTCTGCAAGGAGGAGTGGGCAAAAATCCCCATAAGCAGATGCGAGAGACTGAGAGGTTACAGGAGACGTTTGATTGAAGTAATTGCTGCAAAAGGGGGAGCCACAAGCTACAAATAGGATTTACATACTTTTGCACATTATATTTTCAGTTTTTGTGAAGTAAACCACATTTGTTGAATTACACAATGGAAAAATATCTCTTTTTGTGTGTGTCCAGTATTTGGAAAGTGTGCTTTACAAATTAGGATTTGGATGTTTGTTAATGTTTTTTTTTTTTACAAAAACAGTGACCATGTCTGGAGGGTTCACATACTTTCAAGCAGCACTGTATATAATCCATTATTATTTTAGTGTATTGTCGTACTGATTTGTGTGTACCTCTGTGATTTCCTGCTTGTTGTCGACCACGAGCAGAGGCACAGACAGGAGTATGGCTCTGAACTTTTCCACTGCCTCCTCGAAGCGCCCCGCGGTGGTGAGCTGGTAGCACTGCTGCAGACGAGAGATGAGGTCGGCCAGGCGCAGGCCCACAGCGGGGAGGCCCTGCTTCACTCCACAGTCCTGGAAATACAGAGGAAAAGCATTTTTTTAATTCTGTCTCATAGTGGGGAGATTTGAACAATGGGTCTGTAGTAACACTGAGGTATGAATATGCTGTAATGCTCATCGAGAAGGAAATCCTTCAAACTGAGAAATTACTTTAGTAGAGTTGACTCAACTATTCATTTAACAGATTTTTGCAAAATATTAAGACTAAATCAGGAGTGAGTGGTGGTCAGAGCCATGAAACTTTGATGTAAAATGATGGAATAATTATATATTATTAACTTTTGTGATTCTTTAATTTTTAGAAATGAAGCTTTAAAAGTGCGTGACTTGTGATCATATGTTTTGAGTTGCAGAAAGGCCAGATATCCGAGGGGAGACGTAAGCAGACAGCTTGGCTCCTCCAGTATCTAAGTCCCAGGGACATTGTCCATGTGAAAGATGTCATATCTGGGAATTATCTTATAAGCGTTTTACTTTTAATAATTATGTTTTGGTTTTAATGATTTTGCTTTGGTTTTAATGATTATGTTTTGTCAGCTGTCCTGCCACCTGTTCCCCCACCCCTTATGAGTAGGACAGCCCACTGTAACCAGGGATGTGAAAAACTCAATAAATACGCAAGTGGGGGGCACATAGAACCAGGACGCTCAGAGCAGAGTGTGGGCCAAGAGCATTATTGTAACCTGGTCATTCTCTCTGACTGTTCTCCACTTGCAAGTGAAAAAACCTAATCTCTCTTGTCTTCCTTTCCTGTGTACAGAATATGTTGGGTTTTTAACACCATCACCTATCATAAAAGGTCCATGAGTGCAGTACCTTCCAGTTCCTCTGGGGGTGGCTGCGCAGACAGGGCAGAGAGGGCAGTCCCAGGAAACAGGTGCGTCCTCTGGCTAAAGTCTGCATGAAGAGGGGCTTATATGGACCAAATGTCACCACGCCCACCTGGTCATGCAGCAACTGAGGACAGAGAAGAGATCAGTTACATTTAGTTAAAACTATCAACTATTTGCAGTGTTCCTTTTCTTACAGTTATGGTGCCTAAATTTGTTATTTTTGCAATCTGATTAACCTTGAAGCCCTGCATTTAGTCAGTAACAATTTCAAGTAGAAATACTGAGAACTTCAAACTTCAAGAAGAAATGCATTTCCCATCGTTACCCTCATGGCGGTCTCGTAGGAGCCGGCCAGGATGTGGTCCACAGGCAGCTGTGAGTTGTTGCACCACATCTGTGTGGGACTCATGCCTTTGGTTGGAGGCACAAAGAACCCGTCCTCTGCCCCTCCACCTGCAGCCGCCGGGAGGTCCTGAAGAGAGGAAATGTTAATATATAAATGGTACAGGATATTGACAATTCTTCACTTTTGCCTGAAGAACTCAAACTCTGTTCTCACCAGCTCTGGAGGAAGGTCCAGGTCCTCCTCCACCTCCCATCCTCCTCCGCCCTCGTCCTTCACCATGACCCCCTCGTCTCCAAATCCCTCCTGAGCGTCCATGTAACCATCTGACATGGACATAACAAACTATATAATTATAAAGGTTAAATTGTGTGATTGTTTCCACTGTTGTGTGTGAAATTCAGGGATGAAAGTGGCCAATCATGAAAAAAGCGGAAAGTCACGGTTTCATCCCTGGAAATTGTTTTCTGATGTGTCTCTGTCGGTCAGTTGTTGCCTGTTTGTCTGTACCTTGTATTGTAAATAGAATGAATATTTGCTTATAGGCCCTATTCACAGAGCCGCCTGGCTAGAGCCGAGTCGTGCTAAAATAAATCTTTATTCAAATATCAGATTAGCCTTAACTTTGAGACACAAACACCCATTTCTTTTTTTTAACACAGAAGCTTCCTCTGGTTAAGTGCTTACATTGTGGTAAAGGTCTAGATACACGGTCTGATTAGCCATCCTCTGAATAGGGCCTATACAATATGGTTACATTTTATCCTTATTCCTTGAGCATTTGTCATAAGACTACAACTAAGTCTGGGGCATACAGAAATGTTCATTAATATGTACAGTCCCGAAAAAAAACAAAAACAAGCTAACTGTTTGTATAGTTAGAGCTGTGGGTTTTACCTTCGTCCAGCTGCAGTTCTGCATCCTCTCCCCATCCTTCTCCTCCGGGAGCATCCATGTCCAGATCAGCAGCCATCTGACCAGCTTTACCTGTGCAATAACAACAGAAGAAATATATTTAAATCCTCCAACTACACAAAAACTAGTCGGTCTAGTCTAGGAATTAAACCTGGGACTAAAGCTTCAGTTATCCGACACAAATATTCACCATTGTTTAAAAATTTTATGTGCAGTACTGACCAGAATATCAAAAATCAGCCACTAATCAATACCAAAACTAGTATTGAAACTACATACTCATTTGAGCAGGTATCGATACTAAAAAGTCACACTGACAGGATAGAAACGAAGCTTTCCTGAATAGCTTTAGAATGATCATGCGCTGTATCAGAACAAGTGTACCATTTACATTCTATTATCTAAATAAAGAGTGTTTTTTTTTTTTTTTTTACCATCGTGGTATTGTGTCTGTTATTCTTTAGTATCAAAATCAAGTTTGAAATTTTAATACTGACCCTTGGCGGCGATTGCTCCCTCAAAGAAGCCCTTGGACACAGTAAGCAGAGGCCAGTTTGTGTCCAGAGGGTTGATGGGAGGAGGAGGCTGCAGGAGCTGGGCATTTAGGTCCACCTCCGGGATCTAGAGAAGAAAAATAACTTAGATAAAGCTCATCAATGTAGGAACAATAGCTAATCAAGTATTGTATTTTTATAGCTCAAAAATACCAGGAAAAAAACAGGCTTTCTGAGCAGGGTCGCCTCTCCACAGATCTCCTCCACTAACAATCCACTTACACAATGCACCTTCAAAAAAAAAAGACCTACCGTCTCCTTTTCTGGGTCAAACGTCTCCTTCAGAGCCTCAGCCTCTTCGTCCAGTCCGTGAGTCGCAGCAGTCAGATAGGCCAGAGACTCTATAGAGCAAAAAGGAAGAGTTAATAAATCATTCAAATGCTTACACTTTGGGATCTCCATTTTTGACTAATCTGGAAATAGTGGTTAAACATGTAATAGTTTTACATTACTGTATCTTAAAGGACTTACTCTGTCCACAGTTCTTGAGGATTCGCACTCTCTCACTCACGTCTCCCAGATACAGAGCGGCCTGATAATGTCCACTCATGTCCTTCCTGATCTCAGCTGCAAACACACACAAACAATACGTCATTTAAGAAGACTGATTCATGTTTTCAATTACATTCTATTTAAAAAAGTATTACTGAGCTTAACTACTAGTACTGAAATCAAGGTGTGTGAGTGTTGGCGGTGGCTGGATGGCACAGATTGGCAGCCTCACTTCTGTGACTGTCTCAAGGCAGCTGTGACTACAATAGTATCAGTACATCAGTGAGTGAAGGGAACGTATAATGCAGTGCTTCTCAATTACTTTCTGTGACGCCTTCCCTAGGAAGAAGAAAAAATTTCACGCCCCCCTCCCTGCGCGCGACTATTAATAGTATTATTTATCTAGAAAATTGTTATTAGTACTGTATAACACTGTATCCTTTATTAACATTAAAAACAAAAAAGAAAAACTTCCAACTGCACCATCTTTTTGCACTGAGGACTCAAATATTAATGTGTTTTTAATGCAGCTTTGCGCACATTTACGCTTTACAGAAACGAAACTTAAAACCGCATGGCTTAAACTAACAGCGCTGAAGAGAAGAGAGAAAAAAAAACGCTCTCTCCTTGTGCCACTGATGCGCCAGCTTCTGTCGGACTAAAGGACACGACTCAGTGGAATATACGCGTTTTTTCTGTACGTGCTTTTTCTGTGACAGAGGATGCTCTGCTGGAGCAACAATGAGAGCGCCACTGCCAACTACTGTTGTTGATGTGCAATTACACTTAGTTCTAGTACAGTACGGCAAAAAATCATGTTTCCCAGGGTCACACGCTGGCATCACACCGCGCCCCCCCAGGGGGGCCCGGTCCACTATTTCAGAAGCACTGGTATAATGCAATGTCAAGTGCATTGGGCGTCTTGAAAGGTGAAGGTAAACCCAATACATGATTATTATTATTCTAAGTTTTAAAATTCTGAAAATGTACAGACATATTTTAAGCTGTAAATAGTAAAATCATGAGGGCAAAGAGCCAAAAAATACACATCATAGGCCCTTTAAACCATAGAGTGTATAACAGAAGTGGACAGAGGGAGCGTAACATCACCCATAGAGTTCAGTTGCAACCAAATGAAGCTCATCGAGGTTAGCAGTTGTAGCAGCTAATCCAATCCAGGAACCAAAGAGCCAATCAGGAGCGAGGCTGTTGAAAGATCACACCCCTTTCCACCTTCACTGCTGGTTTAGTAGGAAGTGTGTGCCTAGCAACGAGGCTGTCAATCAAACATATTCTAACGCTAAAATCAGCAACCTCAGGGAAAGAAGTTGTCTGATTGGTCTGTTATTACTGTTCAGATCTCAATTTGGTGACAAAATAGTGAAATAAAACCCAGGATTATGTAGTGTGGGTTTATACGAGCATTTTAAGGTCGAGATGGCGAGCCTGACAGCAGCAGTTACAGAGAGGGATGATTTTTCAATAGGATGTCAAGTGGAACCAGAGCTCAAATGAACCACTTTGCACCCATGCTCATTTCCCATTTGGAGCACAGATGCAACCAAGTTACCCATGTCCATTTTTATTTACAGTCTATGCTTTAAATGTATATCCCCTTTAGACTCACCAATCTTCATCATCTTCCTCAGTTTGGCGAGGTTTCCGGTGATGAGGTAGAGGAAGGTTAGTTTGTCAAAGTTCTTGGTTCGCTGGTAGCACATCTCCACAACCTGGTGATGCCCTTGAAGAAGAGCTGCTTCTCCCAGCCGCTCCCAGCACGAGCGCTCGTCTAGGGCTTTAGCGGCCTCCAGTGCCACCTGCAGGACGGGAGGAGCACAGCATGTGTTATTGCTTTGTCTAGTATGTTACACAGTATTGAATTAAACTATATTACTAAATAGAAACCATAGAATAGCTAAGAGAATAGTAATAACTAATAATTCAATAAAAAAACAAAAAACAAAAAAACAAAAACAAAAATACAGTGGTACCTCACCTTACGAAAGACCCTACATACGAAAAATCCAAGTTACGAAATGCCTTCACGTTAAATTTTGGTCTCTAGATACAAAAGAAAATTCAAGTTACGAAACGCGAAATCTCAAAAATTAGAATAATGCGCGCTCAGATGCACGCCCCGCTGTTATCCCCGCTCAAAGAGCACCTTTCTCGGCCTCTTAGCTCTAGCGCCGAACACGCAAGATTTTCAACAAAATGTATTAAATAGTGAAGCGTGGCGGGAGACACTACTCCGGAAGCAGCGAGGAGCACGGCACCGCGCGAGGAGCACCCCTAGTCCTGGTCTGCACGACCGGCACCGGGGCTGCGAGCACGAGATAGAACGGCGGCGCCCGGACCGCGTCCTCTGGAGCCCGAGCCACAAACCAGCCGCATGAAACCAGCAAAGAGCGGCACGTGGTAGTTTAATCCTGGTTTAGTCCAGGTCTAGATCTGGACCAGTCCTGGTTTAGTCCAGTTCCAGTCCAGGTTTAGACCTGGTCTAGACCTGGTTTAGTTCTGGTCTAGACCTGGTTTAGTCCACGTTTAGTCCTGGTCTAATCTCTTAGCCAATCAGGACGCAGAACCAATGTTACACTATAAAAAAAAATTTACACTATAAAAAAAACCTTGGAACGAATCAGGCCTTTTCCATTGAAATAGCTACTCAACTTACGAAAAATTCACGTTACGAAACCACTTCTGGAACGAATTAATTTCGTAAGGTGAGGTACCACTGTATTAACAAAAAACTGGGTAATAAATATAATAGTATAAGCGCTCACCTCGATGTTGCCACACTCCAGAGCGAGACTGAAGCGAGTTTTCTCATCTTTGACGAAGTGCAGAGCGACCTCGGGGTAGCCCTTCTTCTGCAGGTACGCGATGATTGACTGTCCCACCAGTTTGGCATTACGCACCATGTGGAGGACCTGAGAAATAAATATGAGTGTTTAATAAAGAGATAACAGGAAATTTATAAAAGTTACCCCAAAATTACTTATTTATCCACAAATTATGAATACAAATGCCCCACAGATGAATGCTGCCATTGTGTCCTTGGGCAAGACACTTAAATAATAATGCATCAGTTTTATATAGCGCTTTTCTGAACACTCAGACGCTGTACAGGTCATTATTCATTCACTCCACACTCGGTGGTGGTAAGTATTGTAGCCACAGCTGTCATGGGGCAGACTGACAGAAGCGAGGCTGCCGATCATTGGCCCCTACAACCAACACCCTCACTCATACACACACCACTTTCATACTAGGCAATGTGGGTAAATTGCCTTGCCTACGGACACAATAGTTTTTGCCACTGTGCCAGATGGGTCCATGTGTTAAAAAAATATACATATAAATAGCAATTTAGATAGATTTCAACTGCTATATTGTAATACTGAATGTAAAGAAAGATTTTATATTGATATTATGCTCTACCAATCCTGACCTGAGATCATTCTTTACATTCAATATTACAATATAGCAGTTGAAATCATAAGTTGCTATTTATATGTATATTTTTTTAACACATGGACCCATCTGGGATTATGACATCACCACATTCTAGCCTCTGAACAACACCAACAGTATCCCATAGTAATATGAATAGTATATGCTCTGACCTCGTCGTATTTGCGGTTGACCAGGGCTAGTTTAAAGCGATATTCTGTGGGGTCGATGGTCAGGACTCTGGGGCGACACTCTCGGTCCAAACAGTAAACACTGTTCCCTCGGACTCTGGTCACGTAGATTGGCAGGTCCAGGGTCCGTATTATACCATGGTCTCTGTGGAAAAGACAATATGATACAAACTGAAATTACATAGCAAAAATTAATCAACATAAGTGTTGTACAATAAATTAAACCCTTATTAGGAGACATGGTGATAGCAATGCCCATTCCAGTCTGTCTATGCTGTTGTAGGGAGTATTATACTCATGATATAGGCCAAGATAAACAAAACACATTTCAGGCTAAATTACCTTCCAGTGGCAAAACTGCAGAATTACCTTGAAATTTAAGGTCCTACGAGCAAATTTTAGATTAATTTTAAATTAAAGTTCTGAATTAAAGAATTTTTCTTCCCTAATCATGCTGCTCTAGAGGAAATATTGCGTTTTTGTAGTGTAAAACGATGCAGAGAGGCTGTTGCTGTGTGGTTAGTGCATTCGTACCCAGAGGTGAGGGCGTATTTGATGTGGTTGGAGGTGGTGTAGATGAAGACTCCGCTCTCGTCCCAGGCTCCGCTCTTCACTCGAATGTTCTCGTGGATGTTACACAGAGACTCCAGTTTACGGTTACAGATCATGATCGCTGCAAACAAAAGAAGAGGTGTTCAGAGACTGGAGGAAAAACAGAATATCCACTCAGAGTAAATAATAAAATGGAACTTAACTGATCTCAGTGGACAAATTCACTTCTAAGGGCAGCTCTTAAGACATGAAGTGTAACTAGTAGGGCTATGCAATAATTTAATCAGACATTTCTAATCAATGATTAGAGACTTTATGTGTTACAAGAAATGTATTAATGTATTGTTTCTGTTTGGAAAATTCAGATTTAAATTTTAATAAGATTAAATGTGATAGATCAATACATTTTGTCATACTGCCAAGCCCTAGTAAACTGATAATAAAAATATTAAAAAGAAATAATTACAACTAGGTAAAAAAATTTGATGTTTGTAATAATGTCGTTATAAATTAAAATGTTTGACACCTGTAACGATAATTACTACATCCACGGGAACAACAGATTCTGGGGCTCCATATTTATCGTGTGCACATTTCTGTTGCAATAGTGGGGAGGTTTCCGCAATTTTCTTTGTAATACTGTGAAATCTGAACTAAACCAGGACTAATTATTGGTTCATTCTGCCATTTATTTGGTGATACTGTCTATTTAAAAATGGTTTACTGGGTTTTTCCTGCTATACCCTTATTGTGTCAGTGTCATAAAGTAATTTCAATATTTCCCTATAGCAATATTATGTGCTTTAAAATTTGTTATCGTGACAGACCTAGATTTTGTTTTTTTTCCCACGGGTATCATTTTGTTAGTTATTTTCGTAACATTAGAATATAAAATAGTGGTGTACAGTAATCCCTCGTTTATCGCGGGGGTTAGGTTCCAGGAATAACCCGCAATACGTGAAATCCGTGAAGTAGGACAACTTTATATTTTACAATTATTCTACACGTTTTAAGGCTGTAAATGCCTCACCACACACATTATACACTTTTCTCAGACTGGAATTAACATTTTCTCACATTTCTCTCTTGTTTAAACACTCAAACTTTCGTAGATTTTCAACATTATTATTAATAGTGACGCGTGGGGGTGGGGTGGGGGCCCGCAATTCTGGTTTAGACCTGGTCTAGTCCTGGGCAGGGCGCACCGTGCTCATTCAACGGCACTGCCATGTCCCGGGACGCGATGCGCACCAACCCCTTGGAGAAGTGCGCGACACGTGCACCAACGGCGCGAGGCCGCACATACACCGGGGCTGCGAGCACGAGATAGAACCGCGGCGCCCGGACTGCGTACTCTCAGCCCGAGCCACAAACCAGCCGCACGAAACCAGCAAAGAGCGGCATGTGGTGGTTTAATCCCGGTTTAGTCTAGGTCTAGACCTGGTCCAGTCCTGGTTTAGTCCAGGTCCAGTCCAGGTTTAGACCTGGTTTAGTTCTGGTCTAGACCTGGTTTAGTCCACGTTTAGTCCTGGTCTAGTCTCTTAGCCAATCAGGACGCAGAACACAATGTTACACTATAATAAAAATTTGAAAAAAAAATGATTGAAAATTATAAAAAAATTATTGGAAAAAAAAAAAAAAATCAAAAAAAAAAATCAGCGAAACAGCGAGGCCGCGAACAGTGAACCGCGATAGAGCGAGGGACCACTGTAATGTATTTTTTCTTCTCCCTCACCGTGTTTGGCGAGCAGGGCCACGTGGCTGGTATCTGCGCTCCACACAACATATTTCACTTTGGCAATCTTCACAGTGGCAAGGGAGCGTTTCTGTTGGACATCAAACAGCGTGACTCCATCTGCGTCTCTGAGCAGCAGAGAGCCGGTCCCAGCGTAAAAGATCTCCTCACACGAAGGAACCTGCACCTTCTTCACTATCTCATTCTTCAGGTTCTTAATGAGCAGCTGGAAAAGAGGCGATTAGACTTATAAATGATTTCACCATCATGATTCAGTTTACAATGCACCAGTACAGAAGCCTTAAAGGGCCTATATTACACCATTTTCTGTTCCACGTTAGAATGTTCCATGTCCTCATCACAAACTGAAATATAAACTCTAAGCTGGTAAAATAAAATGTGCAATAAAATAAAACCCAAATAATTGCAGCCTTTGCCGTTTTATTTATCTCCAGTCTTGTCAAACTTACTGAGTGCATACGATCCAGGACTGCAAATCTATTCCTGGCCACCCACACAGCAGTGAGACCAGAGGACCTCTTCCCCTCAGGGGCTGGAGACAGAAGGAGTTAAGAATGACAATGAATTGTGCAAAGAAATGAGAACAAATGTACACACTATTCATTCATACTGACAGCTTAAATAATAATAAAATAAAAGGTTGACTTCTTACCATCAGGGTTCTGGGAGTCACTTTCTTTGGGAATGGAGTACAAGTCATAAGTGCTGTTTTCCAGATTAGTTGCCCTCTGGAGGACAAAAGGAGCATCGAGTGGTTACAGAAAAACATGCAGTAAATCATGTGTTGAACGTTATTAAATGGTAAATATTATTAAGGAGTTTTCTTACAGTGCAGAGGAGGACAGCATTCTCTGCAGGATTATAGGACATGCTGAAGACCGGGAACTTGGACCCACTGGGGGAAAAAAAAGGCAAAAATACATTACCAAAAATACTGAATTATGCATAGAATGGTCCTAGTACCCCATTCCAGCCCAACTCTGTTCCCAAGGATCTATTAAAATAACTGGACAGTGTATTACTGCTTGTATCGGTCTTGAGTTGGCATAGTGGCCACTCACTGGAACGTCAGTAAAAACATCACTCCTGCCCAGAATGGATTTTTCCCTCATAGAGTGCAATGTAATCACAAACTGCTAGTGTTCGGCTGACAAGGCACCTACAGTTTTCAAAAAGGTTGGATTTTGTGGCGATTTTTACCTATTTTATCATAAACTTTTTCTCAGCTGAAAATCCTTCAATGGTCTTAAAAACAGCTTTTTATTTTTTTGTTAGCTCTGGCTCCACTCTAGCTCCTCTTGCTCTGATTGGTCAAAGTGGTAACATGATATGTGAGACCACGCTGCGTGCATACACGTGTGCCCATGAGAAAAGAGCACTAGTGTGTATGTTCAATGGGCAGGGAACCACAGGAAGTACCTAGCCGGGCTAAGCCAATCTAGAGACATTGACTTAAAGGGGTGGCAATTTTTAGACGCCAGGGCTCGTCTGGTCCTGCCCTTCCTCCCTGGCCTAGCCCCTCCTCCCTGGCCTAGCCCCTCCTCCCTGGCCTAGCCCCTCCTCCCTGGCCCAGTATTTCACCTGCGCAGTTGCATGACGGCTGTGTCTTTGCTGCTGTTGAAGTCGAGCTGTCTGAGGAATCTGTCTTTAACATAATAAAGCATGTTTCCATAAACGGCGTAAGCAGGGCGCTCTCTCTCCAGTTTGAAAACGATCATCCCACTGTCATGACCTGAGACAGGAGACAATATATCAGGACTCAGATTTCATATTTAAAAATATTATCTAGCATGTTCAGTAATGTATTCTAACGGGCACAAATGTGTTGAATAGCTAATTTAGTGAGGCCAGGTTAGATAAGAGTCGTACATCCTCTGATCCTTGAAAGCTAATTTCTCTGCAGTGATGCAAAAGTCTGTGCTAGAAGAGAACTAGCTGAAGTCTTTGTGAAGAAAAGCTGGAAGTCAAAAAATAAAAACAATTGTGTAAATGATTTTGGCAAAATCTACAATTTGAGCAAACTATGGGAAACTAGGCAACATTTGTAGTAAAATCTTAAATATAATAGTTATAATTTATTTAATTTTATTCATAAAACACAAAACACATCAACAGTGTCTTAATATACAATGCATGAAATGGAGCAGAAAGAAGAGCTATATTGGAAATAATGTGGTAGAGTTCAGATTTCGATTGAAAATTACAGTAGTAGTGCTTCCCAGTGGTAAAATGGTTTAAGTTTTTTTGCTGAATGCCACATGTTCCCCTGTCACTTTATAACTCCAGTTACTGTCACTTTAAACAACTAATTAACCAACCCATAGATAGATACTATACATTTTGCATTTGTAAATCAATATTTTTTTTTTTTTTACCTTATTTTAATGCATGCCCTATTTATTTATGTATTTATTTATTATCATAGTGTATATTATTATTCTTTGTTTAATGTTGCACCTCAATGCTAGTTCCTAGTTTGTGAATTCTGTTCACTGACAATGGCAATAACACTTTTCTGATTCTGATAGAAATTAAATGGGGAAAAGTCCTCAAGATGTTGCAGATAAGATTAAGCTGTGTGTAGAATTAATAGTTCTTACCGGCAGCGAACAGGTTGAGGTTGGGATGAGCCCCCAGGACCCAGAACCTGTCATGGTCCCTCCTGAAGGTCTGGACCCCGGTTCTTTTGGACATGTCCCAGACTCGGATGCTCTTGTCCTCAGAGTTGGACAGGATCAGCTCCTGACGCGGATGAAAAACCGCGCAGGAGACGTTATTGTAGTGACCACGACAGGTGTCCAACTCCCACGCCTTAGACTCTGGAGTAAAAAGGGGAACTATTTAGTAAGAGGACATTTTTACTGTATAAATAAAAAAAAAATACCATTGTTGTTTAAAGGGCTGTTTTCTGGTCTATGTACAAAAACATGTTTAAAAGGTCCTATATTACACAAAATTCACTCTTTAAGCCATGTTTGTTTGGAACCAAAAGAATAAAATTGGCTCCAAATACAAAACCTTTTACTTTCTTTTTACTTTCTTATAAAATATATGTTTCTCACCGTTCATCCTCCAGATTTTCACCTGTCTGTCATCAGCCCCGGAGACGATCAGAGGCATGCTGGGATGGAACGCTGCCCAGTTCACTCCACGGTCATGACCCTGAACAGAAATATTGTTTTCAAGGGAAAATACTATCCTACTACTTTACATTAATGTCACGATAACTATGAAAGTTGCTGACAGTTGAAAATGTTATGGATATGAATAATGATCATTTGAATATTATGAATAGACAACCCTTCCAGAATTGTACTTTGTTATGAGTGAAAACAACAATGATCGAGAAGAAAACATTAAAGGGATATGCCACCCCCAGGTCAAATTTGGGCATCTCCCCACAGTCCAGAGACTAAAATAAGTGGTGGAAAGCGTTTTCCTGCTCACCCAGCCATTGTCCGAGTCTGTCGCCACTGACCGCCACGGTATCTGGTGCTCCTCCGCCTTAGACTGGAGTCTAACGTCGCCAGAGAAAGATTTCGGCCAAAAGGAATTAATTTGCTCGATGCGTTTCCCAATCACTTTGTGTGTAGTGCGCATTCATATCGAGTGCAAATAAATGTGCAAATCAACACGGAGAGCTTGCCTTGGTCATTTTGGGTGGGAACTATTTTCCAGTGCGTAAGAATACAGCCGTATCACGCAGCACGCTGCCAGGGGAATCCCAGTTACGCACCGGGAAGGGAGTTCCCCTGTTGCACAACGTGGTGCGTGATACGGCTGTATTCTTACGCACTGGAAAATAGTTCCCACCCAAAATGACCAAGGCAAGCTCTCCGTGTTGATTTGCACATTTATTTGCACTCGATATGAATGCGCACTACACACAAAGTAATTGGGAAACGCATCGAGCAAATTAATTCCTTTTGGCCGAAATCTTTCTCTGGCGACGTTAGACTCCAGTCTAAGGCGGAGGAGCTGCAGATACCGCGGCGGTCAGTGGCGACAGACTCGGACAATGGCTGGGTGAGCAGGAAAACGCTTTCCACCACTTATTTTAGTCTCTGGACTGTGGGGAGATGCCCAAATTTGACCTGGGGGTGGCATATCCCTTTAAGTATCTTTTCTGCTCATTCTAATGATAAAATGGCTATTATCTTTGATTATAATGATTATATCAAGTGTCCCAGAACAATTATCATTTATGCTTTTTAATCACAATGAAGTGATTTATTGGCAAAAGGAGAAATTCAATTTGTCAACTGGACAAAGTTTATTTGGTCGAATACGTTTCACAGCTCATCCAAGCTACTTCTTCAGTTCTGGCTAGAGTGCTGGTGGACACTGCTTATAACTAGCTGCAGGGGAGGAGCTAACTACAGTGAAACTATCACACCTATTTGTTTTCAGTTGTGGTGTGGGGTCTTGTTACCATAGCCACTCAGGACCATAATGGGAGTTTTCACACCTCTGGACCTGACCTGGCTAACCCTATTGTTTTCTTTGTTTTGATTTAGGTTTGAGGATAGAGTTATAGATGGGGGACAAATTATGTCTGAGACCTCCATTCCTGTTCAAGAAAGAGTTCTCTTTTTTGACAAAAATAGCCTCTTTAACTCCCCTCTCAAACCAGTTCTTTTCTCTGGCCAAGATCTGAACCTCACTGTCCTCAAATGAATGGCCTGTGGCTTCTAGGTGGAGATGTACGGCAGATGACGGTCCACTCTGGCACGCCCGTCTGTGTTGGTACATCCTCTTGTGAAGTGGCTGTTTTGTTTCTCCAGTGTAGCGCTCACTGCAGTCTTCACTACACTGAATGGAGTAGACCACATTGCTTTGTTTGTGGCTCTGTGTTTTGTCTTTTGGGTGGACCAGTTTTTGTCTTAAAGTGTTTGTGGGTTTGAAATAGACTGAGATTTCATATTGTCTGAAAATCCTCTGTAGTTTTTCAGGAAAGCCGGCCAGGTAAGGAATGATTATACCCTTCCTCCTGGGTTCGGATTCTCTGTTGCCTTGTTTCTTGTCCTTGTCTCTTAGTTTTGTTGAAAGCCCATTTAGGATATCCACAAAGAGAAAAGAACTGGTTTGAGAGGGGAGTTAAAGAGGCTATTTTTGTCAAGAAAGAACCCTTCATTGAACAGAAATGGAGGTCTCAGACATAATTTGTCCCCCATCTATAACTCTATCCTCAAACCTGAAATCAAAACAAATAAAACAATAGGGTTAGCCAGGTCGGGTCCAGAAGTGTGAAAACACCCATTATGGTCCAGAATGGCTATGCTAACATGATCCCACACAGCTACTGAAAACAAAAAGGTGATAGTTTCATAGTAATTTCACTGTAGTTAGCTTCTCTCTGCAGCTAGTTATAAGTAGTGTCCATCAGCACTCTAGCCAGAACTGAAGAAGCAGCTTGGATGAGCTGCGAAACGTCTTTCGACCAAATAAACTTTGTCCAGTTGACAAATTGAATTTCTCCTTTTGCCATGGATTCTACCTGGACGACTAAGGATTCTTCACACATTATCGTTTATGGTCCCACCCCCATGGGATTAGAATCTATTACAGGGTGCTAACTAAATTTGAAGAAGGGAAGAGAATGAGCTCTACAGTTAAAAGGTTCCATGACTACCATGTTATGTGAGCTCCACCAAAGAATTTCAAATTTGCTGCTTTTGGAGGATAAGCCCCTTTTCAAGGGGGTCCACAAAATCACAAACAACAAAAGTAGAGTAGAGCAGACACTAGGCTACATAAATTCAAAATAAAACACAGAGAAAACAAAACAACAAAATTGACACAACCACACACAAACTCACCCACACTTGACTATTAAACATAGAATTTAAATATATGACCAAAAATTAAACTAGTAATAGAAGACTAGCCCCTCCTAGAATCAATGTCTTTTTACATAATCAAGCAGACCTAGACCTAATGCTGTTTAACCTGCACCCACCTCCAGTACATGTTTGACCACAGCATCTGAAGCTCCAAACAGGTCGACTCCAGAGATGCCCCTCACTTCAGTCTCCACAGCTCCAGGAGACAAATTCTTTTTCCTCAGACCTGGAACCAACATTAGAGCAGCACGTGCAGGGGGGCACATTTACATGTTACACACAGTCACAACAAACAGAAGAGACGAAAGAATATAGGCACATTTTGCAGGTTTAGTTTCTGGTGAGATCTTGTGGCAAAATAGTCGAAAAAAAATGCTACTGTAAGACATTTGGGACATGCATTTGTGTCGAAGCAGCCTCGCAAAATCTGATACATTCAATATTGCTTTTGATCTAGAAATGTATATACAGGGGGTCCTCGGGTTACGACGTTGATCCGTTTCCGTAACCCGAATTTCGTCGTAAGTCGGATTTTGCCTTTGATCTTCCAACCAAAGCACCAATAACCTTTCCATCTCAATAATTAGACCACTACGCTGCTTGGTTATCACTGCCGCTTTCATAGGAGCAGATCAGAGCCCACATCAGGTACTTCCGCCCACATTGGGCACGCACACGAGGCCGTCTTCTTCTCCCTACAACCACAACAGAGCGTATTCTTCCGCCGTGCGCCGTTCGCGTTTGTTTACATCTCTTACCACGCTAAACCGCGTAAGACGGAATGACGCGTAATATATATATATATTTTTTTAATGGGGGCGCGTTCGTAACCACGAAACGTCGTAACCCGAGACCGTCGTAACCCGAGGACCCCCTGTAGTGGGTTTACAGTTGTGCATTTAATATTTAACAAAATTTTCATTTAAATGCCAATAAGCTTTAATAAATTTAGACATTCAACCTGAAGTCTTCAACAACTGTTACTGTTTAAAGTGTATTTTAAAAGGACCCATATTACGCTATTGTTTCGTTCCAATGTCGTTTCCTCATCACAAACAGACCTGGAGTTGAGTTTTGTTTCATTTGTTTCACATGTTTAACACAAAACCCGGCATATGTGACCTGCTGCGTGAAAACCAGTCACATGTCAGCATTAGTGAAACCGAGATAATCACATTTAAGTTTTTTTTCAAAATTTGTGATTTTCGTTTTTTGCAGAATGTGCTAGTTGACATCATGAAGAAGCAAGTCTATGTTTCAGATAACAGCATTAGCTGCTTAAAAAGCATATATCTTGTGTGTGAAATTGGCTTGTTTTTTAGAAAGAATTGTGGCGTGCATAAATGACCATACTGCCACTGCGATCAATCACATGATATTAGCGTGCTTTTGTTTTTTTTCCATCTGTCAGCTGTGAGCAAACCTCGTGAATATGTAGCTGCATTTCAACAGCATCCGTAACTTAAAAAACCTGTAACTTTGACAGTAAATGCTACATAAGAAGGAAGGAGTCTCTCCTCGGGACACATTCGGGACACGTCCGTTTCTCTGATGCTTACATACAGAATGCGATCGAACTTTAGCTGCTGTAAGACCGGAGAAACTTAACTTTGTTTACAAATTCGGCTGTGTTCTCAATGTGGTGCTCCGTGTTGCCCACCAATGGAGCCAAGATGGTTTTTAGGTGTTTGGCCAAATTATATGTGATAGAGTCAACACTACACACAATGGGTCTGAGTGGTACTCCTTGTTTGTGAATCTTAGGGAGGCCATAGATGCACGGGATAGCATCACCAGGGTACAGTCTGTAATACAGTTGTAGATCAATGACTTCTTCTTTCCTCAACTTCTGTAAGCAATCAATGATCTTCTTTTTGTACCCATTGGTGGGGTCCCGTTTCAGTACCCCACGGGACCCCACCAATGGGTCATTGATTGCTTACAGAAGTTGAGGAAAGAAGAAGTCATTGATCTACAACTGTATTACAGACTGTACCCTGGTGATGCTATCCCGTGCATCTATGGCCTCCCTAAGATTCACAAACAAGGAGTACCACTCAGACCCATTGTGTGTAGTGTTGACTCTATCACATATAATTTGGCCAAACACCTAAAAACCATCTTGGCTCCATTGGTGGGCAACACGGAGCACCACATTGAGAACACAGCCGAATTTGTAAACCAAGTTAAGTTTCTCCAGTTTGGTCAGGATGAGACAATGGTTTCCTTTGATGTAACCTCTCTTTTCACTTGTATCCCCACAGCGGTAGCGGTCGAAGCAGCGAGAAGGAGTTTACTGCAGGATTCCAAGCTAGAAGAGAGAACCAAACTTTCTCCTGACCAAATCTGCCAACTGCTGGAAATTTGTCTAAATACAACCTATTTCCAGTTCAGAGGAAACTTCTACAGGCAAATTCATGGCTGTGCGATGGGCTCACCGGTCTCCCCTATCATGGCTAATTTATACATGGAACAATTTGAACAGAGTGCCTTAGCTTCATATCCAGGCACTCCGCCCACACACTGGTTTCGTTATGTTGATGATAATTTTACAAAAATCAAAATTCAAGATTTGGAACCTTTTACTGCACATATCAATTATGTAGATCCTAATATCAAATTCACCCGTGAAGATGCCAAGGATAACACATTGGCGTTCTTAGATTGTGCAGTAACGATAGGAGGAGACCGGGGACTCCAAGTAGAAGTCTTCAGGAAGCCCACACACACAGACCAATACCTGCTTTTTGATTCACACCACCCACTGCAGCACAAACTGGGTGTTATTCGGACATTGCAACACAGGGCACAAGTGGTTCCCACAAGCACAGAGGGTAAGGAAAAAGAAGAACAACATGTGCAGGAAGCCCTCTCTGTTTGTGGTTATCCCAAATGGGCTGTTAACAAAACCAAGAGAGACAAGGGCAAGAAACAAGATAATAGAGAACCCGAACCCAGGAGGAAAGGGGTAGCGATTCCGTACCTGGCCGGCGTGTCGGAAAAACTACAGAGGATTTTCAGACAATATGAAATCCCAGTTTATTTCAAACCCACAAACACTTTAAGACAAAAACTCGTCCACCCAAAGGACAAAACACCGAGCCACAAACAAAGCAATGTGGTCTACTCCATTCAGTGTAGTGAAGACTGCAGTGAGCGCTATATTGGAGAAACCAAGCAGCCACTTCACAAGAGGATGTACCAACACAGACGGGCGTGCCAGAGTGGACCGTCATCTGCCGTATATCTTCACCTAGAAGCCACGGGTCATTCATTTGAGGACAGTGAGGTTCAGATCTTAGCCAGGGAAAAGAATTGGTTTGAGAGGGGAGTTAAAGAGGCTATTTTTGTCAAAAAAGAGAATCCTTCTCTGAACAGAAATGGTGGAGTCAGACATAATTTGCATCCCATCTACAATTCCATTCTTAAGCCTAGATCAAGCAAACAGGGTAACAATAGGGCTAGCCAGGTCAGGGCCAGAGGTGTGAAAAACAGGCGTGTAGGGATGAATAGGGATCGTTATCTAGACGCCAGAGAAACAAAAGACGGAAACCAATGAGATAGTTCCGGAAAGTAGTTAGCTAGGTAGCTCCTCCCTACAGCAAGATATAAGCAAGTGTCTTACCAGTATTCTTATTAGAGCTGACGAAGCCTCTCGGATGAGCGGCGAAACGTTTTCAACCAAACAAACTTTGTCCAGTTGACAAATTGAACTTCTCCTTTTATCATGGATTCTACCTGGACGACTGAGGGACTTTTCACGCATATTTTGTATTGTATTAAATTGACAATACAGGTGATTTTTAACTTATTTTTTTAACTGATTTTTAACATATCCTGTGTATTATTGAATTATTGAATGGTTACATGGACTTTTTTGTTATAAAAGCATTTCCATTTCCATTAGTACCTTCTAATTCTGACCTTTCCTGAATGTAAACACCACACCACAGTGATAGTCACTGATGGGGGAGGGCTTAGCTTACCGTCATGCCAATGAGTTCTGAAGGCCTGGACTAGAGCCTCCGGGATGACTTGTGTCCGTTTTTTCTGTGGCTGGTCACATATTTGGCCTGAGTTCTGCCCTCAAATGAAAAACACTCTTCCATTTTGTGATGTCATGTGGTAAGACACGATGCGCTTCACTGCAACTCCACACACCTTCACTAGAATCATTTGGATCATTTCTGTCCTGGAATGGCTAATCTCTTCTGAACTAAAGGTAAAAGATAGCTGTTCACTTGAACACTACCGCTTCATGACATAACAACATGGAACAGAGCATTTTAGGCTTTGGAGGTGTAGACAGACTAATAAAAGGGTTACTCAAACAGAAACACAACTCCAGGTCTGTTTTTGAGGAGGCATCAGCATTAGAACAAAACTTTTTTTTTTTTTTTTTTTCTTCAAGCATTTCCAAATAAGGATAATGCAAAGTAAAATTACAATTATATGTCCCTACAGGGCTACCATAGCTGTCCACATGCTGTAAAAACACTTCATCCTTTACCACTAGATGTCACTAAAAACAAAACTACACATTGCACCTTTAATATACTGATTGTTGGGCTCATGAACGCACACTTTGGACAAAACACAAGCTTAATTTCTTTTCAATTTGAATCTGGAAAAATAATCACTGTACCAGCATTGATTGGGTTAAAAATGTTAATTTAAATGGCAAACACAAACTTATAATGACTGATCATTTCCCAGACGCAAACCATTAAAAAAAAAAAAAAAAACAAAGCTTGCCTTTCAGTCCATTTCAATGACTGTGGTGAACATAAGCTCAACAGTCCCATTACAAAAGCGGGGTGTGGAACTAGGAACCTTTGAGCGAATGTGGATGTTTCTGGGGGGAGCATGGGGGGGGGTGGACACAGGTAATGCATGGCGAATGGGGCAGTGGTGGTTGGGTTTTGTAAAGGCGTGCTCTGATGGGGCGCTGGGAGAGATGTGAATTTTGTTTGTGAATATTTTTTGGAAACGTTGACATGCAGAAGTGAAAGGTCAGAAGGGATGCTGCAGTAATAATGATGTAAAGAGAAAATGCCATTAGCTCTTAAAAGTGCATTATGTAACTTTTTGGTTGGAGGTCTGTTGCTTTCTTGTTTCTATGGAGATGTCATTGCCTGCCTGGAATGTTCCACAGTGACATTAAACAGATCTACCTTACATTTATTCAAATACAGGTGGTTTTATAGCCCAAAAATACCTTGAAAAACAGACTGTGTGAGCCGGGGTCGCCTCTCCACAGACCTGAACTCTAACTTGGTCTGGTTTGGTCTCCATGAAGATAGAAAGGTTTAATGCCATACTGTGAAACATTCCAAACAAAGCAATACCACCTCCATGGGCAAAAGCATTTGACAGACCCTTACCAGAAAAGTTACACAATGCAGCTTTAATACATTAAGATGTATATCAAGTATAATGCCAACCTGAATATTTTAAATCAGAAACTTGGCCTTGGTTAGTAATTATTAGTCGCATAATTAACTCAAAGCAGTTCCAGGGCTGAAAAATTTGGGAAAAAAATATGTATTTACAAATTTCCTGACAAGCATTGAGATTAAATTAGAGATCTCTGAATAAAAAAGTTTCAAATATGACCTGACATCGAATACAAGATCACATTTCAGAATGTGTCTGTACAGATGGAAACTACAGGGTTAGCGGTATTTATCTAGAATAAGACAAGAGATTTTACTGCTTGTGGAAGAAATGATGGTACTTAAAAATTTCAGCCTTTGCTTTATGCCAATTGCGTCATTCAAATTGTGATTTTGATTCACTAACATGATGTTATGTCCCGTACTATTTATGTAGTCAAGTAGTACTTTTCCCAATTACTTTTTACTTAATGGACCACTACTTTGTACTTCTACTTGTAATTTTATGTAGTAGCGTTACTGTAGTGACGACCATTTTTGGCTACTCTACCAAGTCTTTAATATGAAGTATTCCATTTTGTTTTTTGAAACAGTTAGTTACAAATTCATTTTGTCTCACTATGTCTGACCAGTAACATTTCTTAAAAAGTTATTTGTCTAGGTTGATGATACACTAATATTTTGAATCTTTGAGTTAGTAGTTGTTAGTTTTGTAAAGATATAAAGTGACCAGCATGAGTGATGTAAACTGCAGCATAGTTTTAAATAGCAACATTTTTAAAGGGATAGTTTGGGTTTTTTGATGTGAATCTGTATGGCATCCCCTTCAGCAGTGCCGTGCGTTAACACTGACTTATCACTGACAGTGTCCTGAGTGAGCCGAGTTTCTGCCCGGTTCTGGAGCTGATGAAATTATTATTATTAGCCTGTTCACTTGTAAGTGGCGATGTTTACAAGTGAACAGGCTAATAATAATAATAATAATAATATGCGCGCTGTGACAGGAATTGAGAGAAAATAGCACCAAGCGATTATGACTTCTGACTTTTTCGTGGGCAACTGTTTTGTGACGCAAATATATCACTTTTTGGATAAATATTGTTTTGAGAAGAAAAACAAGCTTTATTAACTGTCCCAGATAACTTGGCGGACCTACTTTCGTCAGCTCCAGAACTGGGGCAGAACTCGGCTCAGAGGACACTGTCAGGGGTAAGTCAGTGTTAATGCACGACACTGCTGAAGGGGACGCCGTACAGATTCACATCAAAAAACCTGAACTATCCCTTTAACATATGACAGTTAAGTGCCTTGTTAAACGGTGCCATGCTTGTTATGCCTATAATGAATAAAGGTTTAATGAAGCTAGTGCAGGTGACCTTATTGTATGGAATATAGGGAAAGGGAGGGTATCGGGATGCAACCATGCTCTGTGCAAAAGAAATGTAAATACTAAATAAAACTTTTTTTTTTTTTTTAAGTCAAAAACGGCACATTTCAACACACAAGCTACCACACAGTTAATTTGTTAGTATTAAAGACAAAATATTACATTAAAACCAAACAAAGATTGTCCATGCAAATTACACAGAAATACTACTTTGTTAAATCCAAATATTTAGAATAAAAGTAGTTTCCATTGAAAATTCCTCCAACTAATGTTTTGAAATTTTCCAAAAAGAGGTATTTCTGTGAACAGCCCATAGAGATTGGCCCTCAAAACAAAAACAGAGTTAGGAGAATTAAGCTCCCACTCTGTACCACTGGTCCCAAAAGACAGCACAAATTCACACTGCAAAAACTGAAAATCTACAATGGTTAAAATGACATAACAAGTACTTTGGACTAGTTTAGATTTGTTTACTTATTAGGCTAATTGTTGCAAGATATTTCTGGTTAATTATACAGTTTAAAGGTTCTATCTCACTTTTCTGAAGGAGGGTCTACCATCTGCTAGTCTTCAGGGAGCTGTCATTTCTCTCCTGGAATGTTCCACAGTATGGCATTTAACTTATCCATCACCGAAGAAACCAGCAGGCCAACTAACAGTTCAGATTTGTACTGGAGAGGCAACTTCTAGTACTTTTGAGCAGCTATAACACCAAAAATAATGAAATAAATGCTACATAATTTAATGCTGTATTGTGGAAGTATCCAGGTAAAAGAATAGAATCTCCATGGAGACAAAAAGCCATCAGAAAAGTTACACAGAGTGCCTTTTACTCAATCTGAATTACCTAGCAACTAAGTAAGAAAATTCCACCCATGAAGAAATTATATAATGGGGACTTTTTTTTAAAAAGACAATAAAATGTATGGGGTAAGGTGGTTCAACTAATGTTTGAGAGTTGACGAAAAATATATATTTGCAAAAAAAAAATACCAGTCAAAATGACAAAAATCTAAATCTCTGTTAGAAATATATTGAAACCAGTTAAATACTCTATGCTTAATAAGTGAACAAATCAGTCAACACTGCTCAAATGAACTGTAAATGTAATCGTTTCAGGTCACTTAAGCTCCTGCAGACGCTCTGTTTTTGCAGCGTGTTTCTGTCCACTCTCCGCTCTCACCAGAGATATCCCACACGCGCACAGTCTGGTCCAGAGACGCCGACACCACCAGGTCCTCCGACGGGTGGAACTGAGCGCACATCACGTAGTGGTTGTGTCCGGTCAAAACACTGTGGAGGCAAGAAGTAGAAGAAGAGAGGGATGCTCAAAATAGTTGGAAAATAGAAATAGGAAATCACAATAAAACAAATGTACAACAACTCACCCTTATGTAACAGATAACCCTATGTCCTGTCAATCATCATATCATCTTTGCACTGTTTTCCTTATAACCTCTTGTATATAGACAAGATATTGTTTTTTATTAGTTATTTTGACCTGTACGGTGAGGAAAATAAGTATTTGAACACCCTGCGATTTTGCAAGTTCTCCCACTTAGAAATCATGGAGGGGTCTGAAATTTTCATCGTAGGTGCATGTCCACTGTGAGAGACATAGTAAAAATTAAGACATTAATAAAAATCCAGAAATCACAGTATGATTTTTTTATTTTTTATTTTTTACAATTTATTTGTATGATACTGCTGCAAATAAGTATTTGAACACGTGTCTATCAGCTAAAATTGTGACCCTCAAAGACCTGTTAGTCGCCTTTAAAAAGTCCACCTCCACTCCACTTATTATCCTAAATTAGAAGCACCTGTCTGAGGTGGTTAGCTGCATAAAAACACCTGTCCACCCCATACAATCAGTAAGACTCCAACTACTAACATGGCCAAGACCTTTCTGAGGATCATCGAGACCCCACGAGGTGAGATCTTGCATGGAGCCCCAGTCCGAGGGAGATTGACATGTCATGTTTAGCTTCTTCCATTTTCTAATAATTGCTCCAACAGTGGATCTTTTTTCACCAAGCTGCTTGGCAACTTTTTGGTCTCAATTCCGCTTGTCGTGTTTGGAGGAAGAAGGATGAGTACCATCCCAAGAACACCATCCCTACTGTGAAGCATGGGGGTGGGAGCATTATGCTTTGGGGGTGTTTTTCTGCACATGGGACTGGACGACTGCACTGTATTAAGGAGAGGATGACCGGGGCCATGTATTGTGAGATTTTGGGGAACAACCTCCTTCTCTCAGTTAGAGCATTGAAGATGGGTTGTGGCTGGGTCTTCCAACATGACAATGCCAGCCAGGATAACAAAGGAGCTCCGTAAGAAGCATATCAAGGTTCTGGAGTAGCCTAGCCAGTCTCCAGACCTAAACCCAATAGAAAATCTTTGGAAGGAGATCAAACTCTGTTTCTCAGCGACAGCCCAGAAACCTGACTGATCTAGAGAAAATCTGTGTGGAGGAGTGGGCCAGAATCCCTCCTGCAGTGTGTGCAAACCTGGAGAAAAACTACAGGAAACGTTTGACCTGCAAACAAAGGGTACTGTACCAAATATTAACATTGATTTTCTCAGGTGTTCAAATACTTATTTGCAGTAGTATCATACAAATTGATAAAAAAAAAAAAACTAAAAAAAAACCTGATTTCTGGATTTTTTTTTTTTATTTTTTTTTTTAGATTATGTGTCTCACAGTGGAGATGCACCGATGAACATTTCAGACCCCTCCATGATTTCTAAGTGGGAGAACTTGCAAAATCGCAGGGTGTTCAAATACTTATTTTCCTCACTGTATATATACACATTTATGATTACCATTTAAATTAAAAAAATATGCCTTATTTGACACCAGTCAAATAAGGCATAATTTTTTTTTTGCTATTTAGAGTTTATTATTACCATTTATATTTTTTTACTCTTTGTTACTGTAATATATTGTGATGCGTGAGCTGCTGTGTCAATTGTCATTTCCCTTGTGGATCAATAAAGTTTAAGTCTAAAATAGGGATGGGACAAAATCGTGTGCATCAAAACTGCCACAGGACACACACGAGAAAATTATCCAGTTTTTCTTTACTGGCATTGGAGTGGATACAAAAATAAGTCTTACTTCTTCCCACTCCATTTCGAGCAACAATCTTCATTAGTATGAGTCAATTTTGGACTCAAATAGTACATATTGCAATCTCTGTACCTCTCTTATTCTGCTGTGACATAGCTTGAAATAAAGGACTATATAAAGAACGGTATATCTCCAAGGAGATATTTTTCTCCATGTGTTTACTTTTAGATTGGGCAAAACAGGGGTTAAGTAAGTTGCACCTTTTGAGAAGTTGTAGTTCCAAAAAGCAGTGCTACGATGACCGCAAAAATAATAAAAAATTGTGAAGACAAAATGTAGTCAAAATCTCATCTTGTTTCCTATTCTTGTAGATCTCAAGCTCATTTTGTGAGAATTGTGTCTCACCCACTGCTATTATTTAATATTTAATCATAATTTTTCACCAGACACAGGTCCTGGACTGCCAGTTCCAGATGCGGATGGTCTGGTCGTCTGAAGCACTCAGGATCCAGGGGTACTCCTGAAATACAAGAAACATTTTAACACAACACAATTTTAAAGTCACGTTGTAATAAAACGCTAACAAATAAATGTAATGGTAAAATTGGCCCTTAGAGCCCATCACTATTCTGTTTCTATTTCACTAGAGTACTTTGCCATTGTCAAACAAGATGATCAAGCAAAATTGTAATAAACTGTATTAAACTCACATGGTGAAAGAAGGTGGTCCGGATGTAGTCCAAGTGTCCAAGGAGAGTGAAGAGGCAGCGTCTCAGCTTGTAGTTCCACACCTAAGAATGAAATGAGTGAAATTAAAATTGTGCAAATAAAAATGACTGATATTACAGCTATAGTAATAATCATTATTGTTGTTTATTTCTTGTGTTCTTTATTTTAATATTTGAGCCCATTGTTGAGTTGCTTATACCTTTTTAGTTTTTAATTTGTTTTTTGTGCTGCTACTGCTCCTACTACTACTACTACTACTACTTGCAAGCGGCGATGATCGGCCCTCGCGGGGGGGCGCTAACGAGCCATATTCCTCCCCTTTTTGCTAGGCCAGTCGGCGCTGTGGCACACACCAGAGTCCTGCACGGGTCAAATTTTCGCAAACCGCACCCACCCGAACCAGTCATACTTCATTCCGAACCGTTTCCCAACAGAATTTAAATTTTGGTTCCGCACCCGAGCCGAACCGTTATAAATAGACCCCCGACCCGAACCGTACCCACATGAAAATAAATAGGAGAGCCAAAACTTTTTCAGCTCTTCCGTAGTCATTTTCAAATACACTGCAGGACATCGCGTGACTTGAAAAACAGTGCGCGCGTACAGACAAAAAAAATAATCAGATTTTACTTTATCTTGGAAATGGTGTTTGCATTTCACTACAACATAGGCCTTTATATTTGTATAATATTTATTTTTTTGTAGGCGCATTTTGTAAACTGCAGATAGACCCGCGCTCTGGTTCTTCCGACCCGAGCCGGCATCCGACACAGCGGAACATTTTTCACCCGTTTTATAAAAGTTAACGGTTCATCCGCGGGTGAACCAAACCCGAACCTGTGCCGGTCTCTGGCACACACACTGTTCTCTCTTTTGGCAGTGTTATTTTGTCCATTATAATTTTAGGACAACTTTTATTCAACTTTTAACCAGTTGGGGGCGCTAATGTGCCTTTTTGAAGATGTGCCCATATTTGAGATTGTGGCCATTTTAAAAGTTTCACAAATGAAAATATGGCAGAATTAGATGTGTACATAGAATTACATCATGACATTTGTCACATAATTAATCCAAGATGGCAAATTTTGGTTTTGGAGGGGGTGTGGTCACAATATATTTTTTGGCAGAATTGACAATAAAGCTGACTTTGATCTCTTGATTCTTATAAATTAACATAGGGACAATACAGAATAAAGTATACAGGGGGTCCTCGGGTTACGATGGTCTCGACTTACGCCGTTTCGTGGTTACGAACGCGCCCCCATAAAAAAAATAAAAATTACGCGTCATTCAGTCTTACGCGGTTTAGCGTGGTAAGCGACGTAAACAAACGCGAACGGCGCGCGGCGGAAGAATACGCTTTGTTGTGGTTGTAGGGCGAAGAAGACGGCCTCGTGTGCGTGCCCAATGTGGGCGGAAGTACCTGATGTGGGCTCTGATCTGCTCCTATGAAAGCGGCAGTGATAACCAAGCAGCGTAGTGGTCTAATTATTGAGATGGAAAGGTTATTGGTGCTTTGGTTGGAAGATCAAAATCAAATTCCGACTTACGACGAAATTCGGGTTACGACGTGTCTTAAGAACGGATCAACGTCGTAACCCGAGGACCCCCTGTATGTGTATGTTTAAGACAGTAACATGGACACATAATATACAGTGGTCCCTTGTTAATCGCGGGGGTGAGGTTCCAGAAATAACCCGTAATAAGTTAAATCCGCGAAGTAGGACAACTTTATATTTTACAATTATTATACATGTTTTGAGGCTGTAAACACTGGAATTAACGTTTCGTCACATTTCTTTCTCGTTTAAACACTCAAACTTTCATAGATTTTCAACAATTTCCGGGAGCCCCGCTGGACGCGCGAGGGGTGCGGCTCATCCAACGGCACTGCCACTTCCCGGGACGCGATGCGCACCAACCCCTTGGAGAAGTGCGCGACACGTGCACCCTCATCGTGGTCAAATCCATGACAGAGCAGCGTGACCAGCACAAGGCCGCGCGTACACCGGGACTGCGAGCACGAGATCGAACCGCGGCGCCCGGACCATGCCTCCCCCTCAGGACCGCGTCCTTGCAGCCCGAGCCACAAACCGAACACGCACAAACGACCGCAAGAGCCGCACGGGGTGATTTAATCCTGGTCAAGACCTGGTCCAGTCCTGGTTTAGTCCAGGACCAGTCCAGGTTTAGACCTGGTTTAGTTCTGGTCTAGACCTGGTTTACTCCACGTTTAGTCCTGGTCTAGTCCTGGTCCCCCCGCGTCCCCCATCTATCAATCGGCAAAGGTCTATAGTCTCTTAGCCAATCAGGACGCAGAACACAATGTTACACTATAAAAAAATAAATAAATCTGCGAAACAGCGAGGTCGCGAACAGTGAACCACGATGGCGCGAGGGACCACAATTGAAAAGTATACTGTAAAAAAATTAACCCTTTTGTTTATTGCAGCCCAAAGCAAGCAGGTCTTTGATGGACAAGCCCAGGCTCACCTTGATTTTGTAGTCGTCACCTCCAGACACGAAAAGAGGCTGCTGTTTATGGAAATCGATTCCTCTAACGGGTCCTGTGTAAGAGAAAACAATCATTGAAAGATTGAATCACATTTTAGTGAGTTTAGTTTACGCCAGATCTGAACCCCTCCTTTACCATCGTGCTCGTCGAACTTGTCAATGAGCGTGCACATACGGTAGTCCCACAGCTGGATCACACCATTGTGCAAACTCGCCAGAACCCAGGGCCTTTTAGGGTGGAAACTGAGGCCTAAAACAAGACAAAACAAACAATAAACACTGACATTTACCTGCAGAACTGACAAGAAGTCGCTCATCTTCAGCTAAGGTGAATTGGTCAAAGAGTTGGCTGGTAACGGATAGCTCTTTGCACATTAAAAATTTTATACATTTTTAATTAAAATTTTCAGCAATTGACAATTAAACTGCAATGATCTACCCATTGTTAAGACGTTAAATGGCACGCACTACAGAATATATCTTATACTAAATACCTAAATAATGCAGCTGAAGAAGATTTTGCGGGTAACATTTGACTAAATCCGCTGCTAGCTCAAATGCTAACAGCTTCCTTCTTACCTTTAACACGGGCCGACTTGGTTTCAAACTTAGTAAGCATCGTCGCGGACACAATTCCTCCTCTCAAATATAAGCTCACACGGTTGATAAAGGTGGAAAATGCTGCAGATTTGTAGATTTAAGCGGCCCGTCCTCCTTGGCCCATTTACTTCGCTGCTGCTGCTGCTTCTTTTCCTGACACGTCGCTAGTTCTGACTTCCGGTTTGGTGACGCAGGAAGCTCCACGGAAGCTACGCATGACGTAAACAAAAAATAAAAATCAGAAATAATAAAATGAATCAATAAAATGAAACTGGCAATAACAGGATTTTATTGTTTTTGCAACATTAATGAACCGTGAATCACATTCGCCTGGGCCAATTATTTATTTAATAAATAAACAGATCCACACATTTTAAATTGTTATTTGTTTTAGCTGGATAAATTAAAAACACAGCATTTTGTTAACTGAAAAAAATGTTATTGTAAAATCTGTCCTCCGCCTTCCTTGCTGGCTTGAATGCCTTAACCCTCTGAGACCCAAGCATTCATTTCCTGGATGATTTTTTTTAAAACCTCTTTAACATGTTTTTCTTAAGCCTCTAATGCAGAAAATAATTTGTTTTATCTTTTTCTTTTTTGTGAGGAATCTGTGGAAATGTTGTAAAATTGCAACACTGGGCTTTAGTGGTTACCAATATTACAACTTCACATTTAATAAAAGCCAACTTTGTATTAGTTTTTGCTCACTCCATAAAATCAAAACATATTTTAAAATGATGTTTTTAATACAGAACAGCACTAAGTGAACATGAGAATGTTTTGAACTTTTTTTTTTTTACTCAAAACTTATATTTAATACAACAATCGTGTATATGAACAAGAACATTAAATGATGTGCTGCAGGACTCTTCTCTTTATCATGTCACTCATCAAATATGAAACTGAAGAAAGCAGTTTTTGTCATCTCTGAAGCACAAGCAGACATCGCACTCCATGAAAGAAGTGGATGTGTATCTGCTCTTACCTGCACCGGCCTCTTTTATCTTTTATCTTTTATCTTTATGATAAATGCTGTCCTTTCAGAGTTTTGTACACTATCTTTTTAGACCTTCAGTGGATGATCTTTCCTCATCCACTGAAGGTCTACCTTCAATGATCAAAGATCAAAGATCAAAGATGTGCAATGGAAGATGCAGCAGTGAAATGGTAATGTGCAATAGAATGTGCATTGAAAGTAAAGATAAAAATAAATGTGCAGCAGTAGGGGATCTGCAGGGTCTTGCAGTCGCGCTTGTATTACAGCCAAGCATTTACCACGGCAATGATGATGGTGTGCCAAAAGATGTACATGTACCACCGTTTGCACCTCATGGGCAACTTGTACTTGGCTGTGAAGGAATCCAGCAAGTCGATCCCACCCATGAATTTATTGTTCATCTTCACAATTGATGGTCTTCTCACTTCAGTGAAGGACTTGGTGGATTTGTTCCACCGTGCGGCCTTGTCGACTGGGTTTGGGCCATCAAAAGTGGAGAGAAGTGTGACTGACCGGTTATCATACCACCTCACTGCACAGATGTTGTGTTCTTCCGACACTCTGAAGTCAAAGCTTCCTCATCTTGTTTTTTCAGCTCCTTCTCTTCTGCTAACCTGAGGCTTGGCACACGCCCAGGACGAACAGTGCCAACAAAGTGTATGCCACACTCGAGCAGTTTAACAAGCAGAGGCACAGAGGTGAAAAAGTTGTCTGCATACACATTGTAGTTTTGCCCTGTAGGTAGTGTTGATGCTTCATGACCGTATCTCCTGATATGCCAAGCTCAGACCTGCAGGCTTACCCTGCACACTCCCTTGGTGCTAACCTGTACCTCACTGTCCTCAAAGGAGTGGCCCGTGGCTTTAAGGTGGAGATGTACGGCAGACGGAGGTCCACTCTGGCTCTCCCGTCTGTGTTGGTACATCCTCTTGTGAACAGCCACTTCACAAAGGTTTAGGGATTCTCTGTGGAAAAGGTGCACCCTTTGTAACCAAACATTTACATAAATCACTCTAAATCATGTGTATTATACTTTTAAAAAAATATATTGAACTTTTCTAACACTAAACATGTTATGAATGAAAGAAAAACATATTACAGATTGTATACTTACTTTTAGATTGGTTAAAATTGATCCAGAAAAGAGAGCTGGGTGGTCAGTAGAAGCAGCTGTGTCATTTGACTTTGGAATGTGATATTCCCTCCGATATTAAAAATGTCCCTCCAAAAATGTTGTCTGATGCAGTGCAGAGTGTGGGCTGCTGGGAAATGCACTTTTTGGTACATTCAGTCAGTGTGAGGCACTAGACAGCTTTAAGTAAATGTTGCAATTCTGCAACTCTGGGTCTCAGAGGGTTGATGTTGCACTACGTTTCTGGTAGAGGACCCGCCAGTTACTTGTCTCCATGGAGATGTTACTGGTTTTCCTCCAATATTCCAAAATATGGTACTGTATTAAAGTTTACAGTCTCCATAGAAACAAGCAGGAGATGCCACCAGGCCAATTTTCAGGTGAGATCCTTGAAGAGGAGACCCTACTCACAATCAGAATGCATGTTTTTAAAGGTATTTCTGAGCAATAAAACACCCATAATTGAATAAATGCATATTTTATAGTTCAATACCATATTGTGGAACATTACAGGCAAAGCAATAGTATCTCCATGGTAGTGAACTCTCAACCTGAGAAGTTACACCTGTAAGTGCACTTTTAAAGAGGAACTACACTAAATCCAGTACAGTGGTACCTCACCTTACGAAATTAATTCGTTCCAGAAGTGGTTTCGTAACGTGAATTTTTCGTAAGTTGAGTAGCTATTTCAATGGAAAAAGCCTGATTCGTTCCAAGGCCCCTATCCAAGTTTTTTTTTAAATAGTGTAACTTTTTTTTATAGTGTAACACTGTGTTCTGCGTCCTGATTGGCTAAGAGACTGTAGACCTTTGCCGATTGATAGATGGGGGACACGGGGGGACGGGGACTAGACCAGGACTAGACCAGGACCAGACCAGGACTAAACGTGGACTAAACCAGGACTGGACACCAGGATTAAACCACCGCGTGCGGGTCTATTTCTTGGTTTGGTGCTAGCTCTGCCGGTGTACATCACGAGTCACGGCTGAGGCGAGCAGCGAGGAGGGAAAGGAGGGGAGGAGATGTGCCTTCCATCGGGACCGCGCGCAGTCCGAGTGCATGAACGAACGCAGCTAAGAGCTGCCGTGGTTTAATCCTGGTTTAATCCTGGTTTAGATCTGGTTTAGACCTGCTTGTAGCTTTGTGCTACAATTTTGCATGAAAAGCGCTTTATGAATATTGTTTGATTTGATTTGATTTGGTCTAGAGGAGGCACGGTTTGAGAACGGGTCTCGTGAGTACAGCAGGTCATGCTGCGCTATCACACACGTGTCGGCGCGCAGTCTTATACACACACACCCCCCCCCCACACACACACTTCACTATTAATACATTTTGTTGAAAATCTATGAAAGTTTGAGTGTTTAAACGAGAGACAAATGTGAGAAAAGTTTAAATCCAGTCTGAGAAAAACGTATAATGTGTGTGGCTGAGCGCATTATTAGAATTTTTCACAGTTTCATAACTTTTATTTCGTATCTAGAGACCAAAATTTAACGTGAAGGCGTTTCGTAACTTGGATTTTTCGTATGTAGGGTCTTTCGTAAGGCGAGGTACCACTGTATTTCACTTCTGAACTGTGTATATCGTGTTATACTGTTATCTACTGTTCCTAGTAATAAAATGAAATAAAATAAAGTGAACCCTAGAATAACGTGTCTTTTTCAACAGTTAAAAATATAAAAATATGTTATTATTAGTAGGCTAGTAGTGAATGTTTTATGTATACATCTATATGTGTCTTCTTGTTGGATGCTAACGTTTGCATTTATGTAGACCCTAGGAAGAAGATGCACTGTACTGTTGTCTCAGTAGCTAAAAACTACAACTTAAAACACAAAGTACCTATGGTTGAAGTGATGTTTAAAAATGCAATCAGAAAATTGGCCACCAGAGGTCACTAAAAGCTCGGAAACAACCACAGATAGTTTATAATCTTTATACAGTCTATACAGAAATATATCGAAACAAAACAGACTTATAATCTGGTTCAGTAGTGAAAATCTTTATCTTTATGTGTCTGTGTTCAGTGTTGTTCAGAGATGATGGTCTATACTACAAATTGAATTTAAAAAAAAAAATCAAAGAAAAACTAGAAGGAACAAAAAATGTTGTGGCATAGTATTTACCATTTCTGACATACTGTATTTCTTTACAATTTGTGGGGAAACTAATATAGAGAAATATATTTTGTCAAGATATTTGTCTAGATTTAAAAATAGATGAACTGATACACATCAAGTGGGATTTACTACAGGACAAAACCAGGTCTAAAACGGGACTAAACCAGGAGCAAACCAGGTCTTGAAGGAGAGCCAAGGCTCACGGCCTTGCACAACTGTATTTACATTAAAGGGCCTATTTTCAACTGAATTGCTCCCATGTGACTGCAGCCACTTTGGAAACTAAACACTAAATCACTCAAGCTGCAATCAAGTTACAAACACTCCACCTAAAGAAAACATGAGCCATGTGAAATAGTAAGTAATTTGTTTAGTAATCCTACACTATAATGATCGACAAAGGACTGCAGAGGCATCCGGCAAAAATAACTCAATGTTTCAAGGGACAGAGCAGGACTAGGTAGTCTGTTGGTTGGGTGTACATGGTATCACAATATTCTAGGGTTCCTATAGATTAAATGTCCCATATTCCACAAATTTGACTTGTGAGCTTTAAAGATCCCATGACATGGTACTTCTTGATGCTTTTATATGGCGCCTTAATGGTTCCCTAATACTGTAAATGAATCCTTCTTCAAAATCAAGACTCAGTGCATGAGAAAGACCCATGAACACAGTCAGAGTCAAAAAATATGTCTCTGAACACCTCATTATGGGCGTTGTTGCTTGAATGCAAATGAGAAGGACAGAGATAGGCCAGAGCAGCGGGTGGGGGAGGAGGGGGGGGACTCTCCGCTGTTTCCTTGTTTTAGCGGTGCGCTGTGCGTTCCGCGTTTTATGCGCGAAGGAAGAAAGGAGAGGTGTTTCAATGAAAAAAACACATTTTCACAGAAAATAAAATCAAACCACTGCTGTTTTAGAGGTTCGGAGGCTCGGATAAAGGACATCCGAGCCTGGAAACACTCGCACGTGCCTCCAGGCAAATAAAAAAACGCATTTCGCATTGTGTAGCTCGTTCACGGTCCAAACTCTGGCCGTGACGGTGGGTAGATATCCAGATGGGCGGTGGAACTGCATTTGCATTTTTTCTTCAATGTGATGTTACATAGTTTCCTTGTTCAGAATCGCCCATTTGAGCTGTGTTTACACATTTCGCAACTTTTAGCCATGGGGGGGGGGGTCTGAGTAATCCTGCATTATTAGTCTGTGTAAAGCTCAAAAGGCTCTGTTCCACCTTGTGATGTCATGAAGTGGTAGTTTTCAAGTCAACAGCTCCTTTTACCTTCAGTAGAGATCAGCAATTCCAGGTCTGAAATTATCCAAATGATTGTAGTGTAGGTGCATGGAGTTTAAAAACACAGTGGAGCACTTCCTGTATTACCACATGACATCACAAGGTGAAACGGAGTGTTTTCTGTTCAAGAGAACTCAGCTTAAATATACAGGGTTTGTGCGTTAAATGTGTGAATAAAACAAAACACAACTCCAGGTCTGTTTATGAGGAAACAAAGTGGATAGGGGCAGCAGTAGCTCAGTTGGTCGGGCGTTTGTCCACTGATCCAAAGGTTGGCGCAGAGATGTTGTGTCCTTGGGCAGGACACTTATCCCACCTCACCAGTGTCTGCGTACACTGGTGTGTGTGTGTGTGTGTGTGAATGGGTGAGTGGTTCTTTGCTGTAAAGTGCTATACAAAGATCTGACCATTTACCATAGAAACAGCCAAGTTAGGAGGTCGCAACAACTCCAACACCACCATACCTACCATACATACACTTTTATTGTCATTATGTAAACAGAAAATAGCGTAATATGGTGCCTTTAAACAAGGACCAAACTAGATCCATCCTTGGACCAGTACTAAACTTGGACATTTCTCAACATTTTTCATTTGTAAATTCAGTACAGTATAGTTGAATATATAGCAATGTATAGCTCAAAAACACTGTGCTTCGACTCAGAAACTGGCAATAACAGGATTTTATTGTTGCTGCAACATTAATGAACTGAATCACATTCACTTTGGACAATTATTCAACAAATGTACACTCTTTTATATATGCATTTACAAGTTAATTGACTATAGCTACTACATAATGTACAAATGATACGGTGTATGTGTGTGTGTGTGGGGGGGGTCATAACACAGGGCAGCACAATATAGTGACAATATACAGATCCACACATTTGAAATTATTATTACTTGTTTTATCTGGATAAATTAAAAGAACAAAAAAAATAAAAATTAAAAAAAATTAAATAAAAAAGAAAGAAAGAAAAAGAAAACATTAAAAAGTAAACATAAAATTGCACCGTGTAACTTTTCTGGTTGAGGGCTCACTAGTTTCTTGTCTCCATGGAGATGTTACTGATTTACCTCCAATATTCCAAAGTATGGTATAAAACTTTACTGTCTCCATGGAAACAGGCAAGAGATGCCACTAGGGCAATTTACAGGTGAGATCTGTGAAGAGGTGACCCCACTCACAATCAGAATGCTTCTTTTTAAAGGTATTTTTGAGCAATAAAAACACCCATAACTGAATAAATGTATCTTTTATAGTTTAATACCATACTGTGGAACATTACAGTTCCTTATACCTCCTATTTAGCAGCTCTATTTGAAATTTGTATTTGTGGGCACACTTTTCATGTTTAGCCCCACTTTAAAAGAGAGAAGGCCAGAGAGAAACGAAATTTCGATTCACTGTATGTTGAACACATATGGCTGAATTGACAATAAAGCTGACTTTGATCATGATCTTTTTTGAAAAGGAATCACTTAAATTACCTTAAACTTGCGTATTTTTTATTGCACAAATTTGAACGAAAATGAATGCAACCGTATTACTGTCCCCAAAGTTCTCCAAAACAATTCAGTTCAACAGTTTTATAGTTGTCCAAATAAAAGGGAATGATCTATGTATTCTATATGGCATGCATCCATAACAATGTGCAGCCCAAACTCACTTTCAAATCAAAACTCCTCACTACAGTAGCTTCATTTTAGCTCACACTAACCCCAAATGTATCAGGACCATAAACCCCTAGCTTTGCGTGTCAATCAAAGTTAACTAACGGCTGTGTGCTGCATTTTCCGTGGAGTGAATTTCATAATCAGTAGATGTAATTATAGTAAATATTGAGGTTCAGAGATATTGACGGCATTTTTATTATCTATTAAATACAGTTAACTAACACCTTTATTTATGTTATGTATTTATTTATTTATTTGTAATGTTCTTATGTGTAAAAATTACAGTTCAGACCCGGTTAGCAGACCCATCCCAGAAACCCTAAACTTACTTGTTGCTAACCTGACCCTGATGCTAACCCGTACATTAATTTGACTGTGAAAAAATATATTTACAAAAATCATCATTTGAGAACCTAACCACCAGGCCCGTTGACTGGGGGCCTGGGACAAGAAGCATTACATGGGCCTCCCTCTAACAGAAATTAATAGGAAGAGGGTCCAGTTTTTGGCCCCTAAAACCCTGGGGCTCAGCACAACAGACCCCTTTGCCCCCCCTGTCTACTGCCCTGCTAACCACTAAGGCAATATGGTTGTTTCCCATGACTGTGTTTGGGGGAAAATTATGCTCCACTAATAAGTAAAAGAAAAAGTTTGTTCTTTTGTTTTAATTCTAAGTCTAAACTGGCTTTGTCTTGTCAAAAAGTCTGTTTTTTTAGCCCTAACAGCTGAGGTGAATTCTGAAAACACTGTTAAAAGAGTTGCTGGAGTTGCTATGGTTACAACAGAACGTCAAGTCCACTCCCAGACGAATGCTGACATTTTCAGGAGTCCCTAAATGTCTCTGAGGTTGTTTAATTTTGAAAGGCACGGTAGTTACCCGTTTACCGGTTTATTTAGTATTGTATTCAAAGAGGCTAAAGTGTATTGTAAAAACAGAAAAGAAAACTAGCTAAGCAAAGGTCTGTGAGAAAAGTCCAATTAAAACCAACTAAGGCATGAATGAACTTTAGCCCATCCATACAGTTCAAAAATACACTGGTGTCATGTTCACAGTTCAAGCAATGCAGTTACAGGCTCTGTCCACACGAGGCAGGTATTTATCCTCACAGTAATGATTTAACGGATTATTACAAGAGATCGTGAGCCTCATTTAGAGTCAGGATCATTTAGTATCATTATTGCATTCATCTGCATATTAGTTCATTTAGTGCATATTTCAAACAAGGAACAATAACATTTGAGAGAAGATGAGAAGATTGAGGGGATACTTTGTTGTTTGCAGGGAACTTTATATTATTTAAAGTCCCACTGTGTAACTTTTTAGCCAAACCTTGAAAAAAAAACATGTATCTTTACTGTGAGCTGGCTTGCATCTCCACAAAACAGACTTGTACTTGGCTTGCTTAAGTTGTCGCCAGGGAACTTGAATAGCTTTGACAAAACATTCCATTGTAAGGCATGAAATATATCTGTATGGAGAATATTCCAAATGATGGTTTGAACTTTTGATGTCCATGGGGTCGTGCAGCAGTTAAAAACTTACCTGGTGTTGCTTTAAATAATTACAGGTTTTGCTACTATTTGCTACTTGTGCCAGTTAAAATTGGGATTTTGACTTGTCTGCAACTGGAGCTCTATTTTACAGTAATTTCGTCAATTGTGTAGTTAGATTGTTCTCACTTAAAGGTGCACTGTGTAACTTCTTGGTTGGAGGTCCATTGCCTGCTTGTTTCTATGGATATGTCACATCCATTTATTCAATTACCTGGCCTACCTGGTTTTATTTAGATCACTTCACTATCAAAGCGAGAAGTAAAGCGATCTTGCACCTTTTGCTGGATAATTCGTATGTAAAATACCTTTAAGCGTGTGGACAGAGCATTGGTTTAGTGTCCGCTCCTGTAACTCCTCCTCTTTTGGCCTTGTGATTTAAACCTTTAACGGCTTCAGTCTCAGAAATCGTGGCCTGTCTCCTCCTCCTCTTCTGCGGTTTCTCAGTGAGGGACTTGTACTTCAGTGATTTTGGTCTGAGCTCAAACCATGTCACATGACCGAGCACTGATCAGGGCCCCCTGCTGGTCCTCCAGGGAGGTTAAGAGACTCCATGTCGAAGTTCAGACCGGGAGGCTGAAGGGAAAGAGAGGACGACATGTGAAGAAGTAAAAAATACATAACTTTTCTACAGAGGATTAGTTTGGTTTTATTCTCAAACTCCTGTTTGAATGCAGAAGAGTCTTGAGTTGGGCCATAAAGAGTCAGACAATAGTCCTAACCTGGAATTGCTGGGTCAATAATATTTAATACAGATGGGGGCAGGTAAAATGAATATTGTTTGTTATTAATTTGCAGATTAGTGTTATAATACAGTGAGTTCAACATTTGTGAATTTACCTTTTGGATAATTCATGTAAAGTTGAATGTAATCAATCGGAAAAACTGTCTCCTGCCTCCACCTGAGAGTATGACATCATCACATTCTAAAATCTGAAAACCACCAAATGTCCAACCAAAGTGTCTCTCAAATGCAGAAGACATCCCTTGAAAATTCACAGATCATTCAAAACCAAATCTATAACTTCTTTAGTTTTGTTTGCGTTCTTTAGTTTTGTTTGTTTGCATTTTTTCTTTCGCTCATGTTTGACCAGTGCGTTTCTCTGATTGGTTAATCTGTCTTTCAGTCACGCCCATTGGAAACTGCACAGACAAGATACAGTTCCACCTGCGTGAAGTTGGCCCCCCATCAAACGCACACCTACACAAAAACTATGTCAATTGTTTGTGCTTCGTTTGTGCTCCAAAAAGTTTCCCTCACCACACCCTCCACTGGCTCCCCGTGCACCTCCGTATAGAATACAAAATCCTCCTGCACACCCACCACTGTCTCCACGGTGATGCCCCCACCTACCTCACAGACCTGCTCACACTGCACACCTCAGCCAGGACCCGGTCAGGCCAACAGCACCGTCTGCTCCCGCCCAGGACACGGCTCAAGACCATGGGGGACCGAGCCTTTGAAGCCGCCGCTCCCCGTCTGTGGAATGCCCTACCTGACCACCTCAGGGCCCCACAGACGGTGGAAGCTTTTAAAAAAGGACTCAAAACTCATCTTTTTAGAAAAGCATTCAATATTTTATGATATTTTTAATTGTTTTTATGATGTTTTTAATTGTTCTTTATGTTCTTTTACAACGTTTTATGATGTTTTTAATGTTCTTTTATTGTTGCAAGTGTAGCACTTTGAGATTTGAGGTCAAATGTAAAGTGCATTACAAATAAAATGTATTATTATTATTATTATTAGTTTCGTTTGTGCTGCTTTAGTTTTTTTTTATAGGTCAAATTGGGGTCAGCCAGCCCCCCAGGAAGCTTAAAAATGCTCTAAAATTGCCCAAAATGGTGTCAATTGTTTGTGCTTCGTTTGTGCTGCAAAAAGTTTCATTTGTGCTGTTTTAGTTTTTTAACGATTCTTTTATAGGTCAAATTGGGGTCAGCCAGCCCCCCTCAAAAACTAAAGCAGCACAAACGATTGACACCATTTTGGGAAATCTTAGAGCATTTTTAAGCTTTGTGGGGGGCTGGCTGACCCCAGTTTGACCTATAAAAGAATGGTTAATATCTCAAAAACTAAAGCAGCACAAACGAAACTTTTTGCAGCACAAACGAAGCACAAACAATTGACATAGTTTTTGTGAAGGTGTGCATTTGATGGGGGGGCCAACTTCATGCAGGTTACAGTTCCAGATCTTTACTTGTTGGTTTTTGTCAAAGCATTTTGTCTAGCCCGTCATTTATTCATGTTAGAATATGCACAGGGGTGCTGCTCGGGGTCCAAATCTACCACACTCACACCATCAGCGCATACTGAGGTTCAGCCAAACACCATCACGGCACTGAAACTCACCGCATCTCCTGCGAGCTCTTTGGGAGGCTGACCCAGCTCTTGCAGCTATGGGCGAAAAAACACAAGATTCAATTATTTATGAGTCTTGATGAACACATGAAATGAAAAAATAGAAAAAATATACAGAGTCATATAAAGGGAAAGTCCTAATGTACGAGTCAAATAAACTGCACATACAAGTTCATTAAGTATTCATGCCTCAATAGGAGAATTACATAATACATATTTATCAAACTTACTCATTTGAGCAGGTATCGATGCTAAAAATAGTAACATTCACAAGACAAAAATGAAGCTTTCCTGAATAGATTTAGAATGATCTTTAGCTGTATCAGAACAATTATAAAAGCACATAGACTAGTATACACCCATGGAGCACTGTGGAACCTACAGGACCACTGAGGGAGTACACACATATAAGACCACATGGGAATAGAAAAAAAGTACTAGTAGTGTAGTAGAGTAGTGGGATGTAGAAACATTCTAATGTCTAAAGAAAGAGTGTTTGTTATTAATATTGTGGTATCAGAATTCGGTATTTAGTACAGTGGTACCTCACCTTCCGAAAGACCCAACAAACAAAAATTTCAAGTTACGAAACGCCTTCACGTTAAATTTTGATCTCTAGATATGAAAGAAAATTCAAGTTACGAAATGCGAAATCTCAAAAATTCAAATAATGCGCGCTCAGCCACACACATTATACGCTTTTCTCAGACTGAATTTAAACTTTTCTCACATTTGTCTCTCGTTTAAACACTCACACTTTCATAGATTTTCAACAAAATGTATTAATAGTGAAGTGTGGGGGGAAGTGTGGGGGGGGGGGGGGGGGGGTGGAGAAGTGTGCGCGCGGACACATGCGTGATAGCGCAGCATGACCCGGCGCGGGGCTGCCAGCAGGTCTAGACCTGGACTAAACCAGGACTGGACCAGTCCAGTCCTGGACTAAACCAGGACTGGACCAGGACTAAACCTGGACTAAACCTGGAATGGACCAGGTGGATTAAAGCGCCGCGTGCGGCTCTATTTCCTGGTTTCGTTTCGAGTCACGGCTGAGGCGAGCAGCGAGGGGGACTGCACGCAGTCTGAGCGCATGAACGAACGCATGCAAGAGCCGCGGTGGTCTAGACCTGGTCTAGGAGGTACGGTCTGAGCACGGGTCTCGTTCATGCGCTCAGACTGCGTGCGGTCCTTCTCGCTGCTCCCCTCAGCCCTGACTCGAAACGAAACCAGGAAATAGACCCGCACGCGGCGCTTTAATCCACCTGGTCTAGTCCTGGTTTAGTTCAGGTTTAGTCCAGGTTTAGACCTTGGTCTAGACCTGGTATAGTCCACGTTTAGTCCTGGGTCTACAGTCTCTACGCAGAACACAATGTTACACTATAAAAAAAGTTACACTATAAAAAAAAAACTTGGAACGGGGCCTTGGAACGAATCAGGCTTTTTCCATTGAAATAGCTTAAGATTAAGGCTTAAGCCTAATTAATCTTAGGCTTAAGCCTTTATTGGTCTCACACACAATGACACACAGTGACACACGGGAGAAATTTGACTTCTGCATTTGACCCATCCTTTTCAGGAGCAGTGAGCAGCCATCTTTTTCGGCGCCCGGGGGGCAGTACCGTGAAGGGTCTTGCCCAAGGACCCACACTGGTTAGCTCATTGCCCGGGGGGGATTTGAACCCACAACCCCCAGGGGGAAAGTCCATGACTTACCAGTTGAGCTAACCAGCCAGCTACTCAACTTACGAAAAATTCACGTTATGAAACCACTTCTGGAACGAATTCATTTCGTAAGGTGAGGTACCACTGTATAGTCTATTCTTTAGTATCATAATCAAGTGTGAAATTTTAGTTACTTTTAGTTTTAATAACAAATAGAATGTGAAGGCTGCTCAATGTCTTAATAAAGGATTTTTAATTTTTGTACAACAGAATGCCTTGGACTTTTTTCCATGTCAGTATGTGTCAAGCTATATCTCTGCTCCTTCAACAACAAAATCCCACCTTCTGCATTAGATCCATGATGGTCTCAAAGGTCTTCTCTTTATCAGCCGCTCCCTCCTCCTCCTTCTCAAACAGTTTACAAATGTCTCCCATGATTGTGGCCTGCTGCTCGTAACGTTGGAAATCCCCTGAGCTCAGGGTCGGTTTATTCGCTTCCAACCAATCAGGATACTGTTAAAGAAAAATATTACAACCACTGTGCAACTGCTCCGCTTCAAATAACATTAAAGGTGCATTGTGTAACTTTTATGGTGAAGTCAAGTCAAATGTTTTTCTTCATGGAGATGTTATTGCTTTGTCTGAAATGTTTCACTGTATGGTATTAAACAGTATGGTATTCATCTTCATGAACACCAAACCAGAGTTACAGGTCAGATCTGTGGAGAGGCGACCCCAGTCACAGTCAGAATGCCTGTTTTTCTAGATATTTGGGAGCTAAAAAAACCACCTGTGACTTTACAAATGTAAGGTAGAACCGTTTATGATAAAAGGAGAAGTTCAATTTGTCGAGCTGTTTAATGTCATATTGTGGAACACTGTGGGCAGAGCAATGACATACCCATAGAAACAAACAGGTGATGGACCCTCCACCAGAAAGTTACACAATGCACCTTTAAGCTTCAGCTTTTTGTTACTAAACACACTAAAATATAACTGTTATAATCTTAATAAAATAATTAGTTTGCTAAAAAAAATATTTGGTTTCATTAAATATAAGGCTGGTTCAGTTTATAGTCCCTGTAGGGAAATTTGTCCTCTGCATTTGACCCATCCTTCAGTGTCTCGGGGTTAAACATGTCAGGAGCAGTGGGACACAGAACTGCCTTAGCTGGAGGACTTTAGATTGCACATATTTTGGATTGATGGGGGAAACCAGCCTGCCCAGAGGAAACCCAGACACAGGGAGAACATGCAAACTCCACACAGAAAAGCTTGAGAGTCAAACCTGGAACCTTGTTGCTGTGAGATGACAGTACTAGCCCCTCACTTGTCTGAGCAGTGCTTACCTTGGTGGTGATCTCTTTGAGTGATGGGTACAGGACTTCTTTGGACAGTAGATTCTGCATGAAGGATTGCATGATGGGAAGAATATTAGCGTCATCTCCTCCTTCACCTTCTTCTTCTAATGCCAGACCCTCTAGAGCTTTGACCAGGTCCTCTCCAGCCAAACCTGACGTCTAAACACAAAATAAGCTTTTGTAAATGTCATTTAAAAATAACAGTGGAGCTATCATCCACACATACACATACACATACACACAAGCGCACACACCCCACACCTGGAGGTTGTCTGCGTTTTTGGCCAGTCCTTTGAGTGTATCTTTGAGGCATGAGGTGAATTCTTGCTGAGAGGCGGTGTCTGTGCCTGTTGAAAAGATAAACGTGGCAGAAATAGGCCGATTACAAAGACAACATGATCCATCCATTATGCAGACAAACTAATAATAAAGGGTTACTCAAACATGTGAATGAAACAAAACACATCTCCAGGTCTGTTATAACACGGCTTAACGCTCACAAGAGTCCATTTTGCATTATACAAGACCTTTAGTGAAGACAGATATCCAAGACATGTCTGTTGTTAACTATAAGGATTTATTACAAAAATGCTAAACTGCCAATATAGATCTAACGTAAACATACCGACTTTCCCCGCAGCCTCCGACAGTTTGTGAAAATGCTCGAGCAGCTCCGGCTCCTGTTGGGCCAGTTCACTCATGGCCTTCTCCCACTCCTCTCGCGCCTGGTTCACCATCTCCCCCTCAAAAAGAGTCTCAAACAGCTTACAGTCTTCAAGAAGCGGAGGCTGCAAACAAAAGGGATTCAAACAAGATTATAGAGCTTTCAATGCTGCAAATGAATATTCCTTAAACATGTGAGATATGATTTACAAAATATTACAAAAGTTCTACTAATAAAGACAAGTAAATAAGTGGGGAACTGCATTGTAATTTCACTCCCAAATCCTCTGCTATCTCACTCCATATCTTCTCCTTTCTGCTGTGGCCCATGCAAATCTTTACAATCTTAATTAAAAAAAAAAAAAATGTGCCTACTAATGCAAATTTCGATTTTGATTCATCAACTAAGTGATAAAAAACCTACAGCCCTACTGGCTTAAGCAAATTTTCTGAACTAATTAACATTTATTACAATAGATCAACCCAAAACCTAACTAATCCTTAGTCTAACTAAGTCTTAACCAGAACAAGTTTGTATGAAAACGCTTTATAAATATTGCTTGATTTGATTTGATTTGAAGTTTAGAGTAGGACTACAGTACATTTAAATAAGACTTAAAGGAAAAGTAACGTTTTTTACAATCTGAGCCTTATTTCGGTAATAAAACAAGTTTTATTTGCGGTCTCCAAATAACACAAACTTTAGCACTTTTCAAATAATAGAAGCTCGATGTCTTATCCTACGATTTCGTGTGGTCAAAAGTGGCCTGTAATCCGAGATTTAGCCATAGTTTCGAGTAGATGAGGACGCCAGTGCGCATGTGCGGACTGTGCTCTCAGCTCCCAGGACCCAAACATGAAACGCAAAACTGTAAACTATGGCTAAATCTCGGATTACAGGCCACTTTTGCTTCAAACGAAATCGTAGACTAAGACAGCGGGCTTCTATGATTTGAAAAGTGCTAAAGTTTGTGTTATTTGGAGACCGCACAGGGCATATTACATGCTCGGGGAATATATTATATGCCCCGAGCTATGGCTAGAAGTTGCGCTAGGCTAACGCAAATCTAAAACATCTCTGGAAGTGCTCCATATGACACCAAAGTGCTATGGGTGAGTAAAACAACTTGTTTTATTACTGAAATAAGTTTTTAAAAAAAGTAAATAAGTAAAAAAAAAAAAAAAAAAAACCTTACTTTTCCTTTAAACAGCTGAAAATCAAACTAGCTAAGAGTTGAACAGGTTAAAAGTAGGTCTTCTCCCAAATTACACCAGGTTTAAACAAGGACTTTCTGGGACAAACAAACAAACAAACAAAAAAATCAAGCCAGAGACTGTTGAATACCACCAGAAGAAATGTATACCACAGTTTGAGAATCACTAGAAAATGATTATTACAGATTTTTGACAAACATTTCACCACCCAACCTACATTTTCAGTCTTTCTACCCTGACTGTGAATCCAGCTTTTAAAACATTACATTTAACATAGATATATCTGGATAAAACTTGTATTACAGTAAAAGGCTGTGCAGAGACAGCTAATACTAGAATTAGACTTAGCAGGAGCTACTGAATTAGTTCTGAAACATCTGGGGTCTCCACACTGTTCACATTTAGTGCTGTTGACCACTACGTACAGTACAAACATGCAGAAACAAGCATTTAAGACAGTCACTGTTTTGCTCATTTTTGGAGGACACGTCTTCTGCACAAGATTTCTTAACTTGCTGTATATATTTTATATACTTTTATTTAATGTCAGAGGTGGGAGATATGCATGTAAAAATATATATTAATTGCTATTTATATAATTGCTGTTTTAGAGGTATAGAAAATTACAATATTGAGTACATTTTGCATATTTAAACTAGTAAAAATAACATTAAAAAGAATGTCAAGTAAATTCCAATTATTATTACTATTATTTTACACAATTTTGTTATTATTAATAATTAAACGTTTTATTGCAATTCTGTTTGTTTGTTATCAGCATATTTTGTATTGTTGAGTAACGTACAAGTCATTTCTCTTATGAATCAATAAAGGTATTTATACACAACTTTTGGTGCCTGTACTAAATATTTCTATAACAGTGGTGATGTTGTGAACGTTATCTTCTTCTGTGTTAATCTAACCATTGTAGTCGTTTTTAATCTTTACCTTTTCAGCTCCACTGGCGGCTGAAGTAGAGGCAGCTGCAGCGGGGGGAGAAGCTGCTGCTTTGTCGAAGTCATCCAACGCACCTGAGAGAAGATACTGTCATCTTTTACACTGAATTCTCATTTACAGTTGGTCAAAAACACATTAGAGCCAAACTAATGCAGAAAAATCATGAAAAGGGAGTTGGTTTAAAGAAATAAGATGACATCCTGTTGTATTTTGAGTCATTATTCATATAAAACTTTTCTGTAGTTATTTGAATACGAATAACAAATATTTCAGGCCCCATCCACATGACAACGTTTTTTGGTGGAAACAGAGAAGTTTGTATTCGTTTTGGCCTTTCGTCCACACGGCGCCAGCGTTTTGGGTGGGTGAAAATGGTGTTGTTTGAAAACGGGTTCCAGAGTGGAGACATCTGAGAACGCCGGGGGTCGCGTTGTCATGTGGGTGGGCAAAACGCGACTTTTGGGAAAACGATGCCATCGCGATGCCGTCATCATCACCTGACCAGAAGGTAACCCTGCGCATTTTGGCAGTAACGACCAGATAACAACAACCATGGCGGACAATGGAGTTGAGTTTGTTATGCGGACATTTCTAAGTTTATTTGCACTGTTGCATCAAAACCTATTGATCTACTATGCAGTGCAACACCAGCGGAGACGCATGCACACGTCGCGTGTCGGATTCTTTTAAGCCCGCTGCGTGTACAAGAAGGGCCACCAGAAGAAGATTTTGGGTGAGACCTGGGAGAACGAGTAGCTGGTGGAACAACTTCGTCAATGGCGTTGTCATGGATGAATGGAGAGCGAATTCCCGGATGTCCAGAGCTTCTCTTGTGGCCCTGAGTGAAGAACTGCGTCCTCATATCGAAGGCCAAATAACAAATATGAGAGTAGCAGTCGACACTCGCTCTATTACTTGAGCGACGAGGGAAGGCTACGAAAAACGGCAAACTCATTCGGACTGTCGCGACAGGCTGTCTCTGTCATCGTTAGACAGACCTGTAAGGCTATTGCTCTTCAACTCGGCCCGAAATACATCAAGCTGCCTGACGCGTCGCGTCCCGTTATGTGGCAGTGCCGTTGGATGGGCGCGGTGCTTCCTGCGGATCCAGTGGCTCATGTCTCCGCTCCCTTCGCCTGTGCTTCACTATTAATACATTTTGTCGAAAATCTACAAAAGTTTGAGTGTTTAAACGAGAGAGAAATGTGAGAAAATGTTAATTCCAGTCTGAGAAAAGTGTATAATGTGTGTGGTGAGGCGTTTACAGCCTTAAAACATGGAGAATAATTGTAAAATATAAAATTGTCCTACTTATTGCAGGTTATTTTTAGAACCCAACCCCGGCGATAAACGAGGGATTACTACTGACAAATATCGGTCGTTAATATCGGCCCAGTTTTACACATCGGGCCGATACCGATGTTATTGCAGATATATCGTGCATCCCTACTATTTGTCCTTTTTTGGTCACAGATAAAGGAACTATTTCATTTTAGGATGCACCGACAGGACAATTCACAGCGATCCAACCCCTTTTTTCCACATGTGACCTTCTGGAACAAATGGATGAATCTGTAAACTACACAACCTCTGCCCCGATTTCAGAGATCTATGTTTACACAAAGGACATCAAAATAACACTGTAACATCATGTTTGGTCAAAAATGTGTTAATGTCATTTTGGGGGTATTTAAAACCTCCTTTATCATGTGAATAAATATCGTGAAACATTTCTAGCTCAATATTTTTCATATACAAATATTTCTTCATTATAGCAACTAGTTGTCAAATTGTGCGAGCCCTATTACACTTGTGTCTGACCAAACACAAACTGAAGTCATTTTTTTTCAGTTTCACTCTGGTGAGTTAAGGTCTTCTGCCTTTGTAGGGCAAAATAACAAACTCACTAGCCTAATTATCACTATCACTATATCACACCACGGTTCTTCTCCAAAACCCACAACAAAACACGTTACGAATCCCCTGGCCTAAGCAAATGTATTGAATTAATTAAGAATTATACTCGGGAAACAAGCATGACTCGCTTTTCAGCCCAAAAGGGCGAATTCCAGCTGTGAACATTCAGCTTTGAAGGAATTGATCTCTGGAACTAACATGTTTAAATGTTTATGAGTTTATTAGTCAATTATTAAAGGAAAGACAAACTATTAGCTGTAACGGATATTCCTAACAAAGCAAGTCTATCAAACACACAGAACTTTTTACTTTTTGCACGAGTTGAATAAAAATCGATGACTTCACTTGTCATTAGTGAAGCAGAACCAAATGTGCCAAGGACGAACAAAGCAGCAAAAAAGTCCAAAGTCTGAGAGCACATTAGGCACATAAGCAGGCACTCAACAGAGCATTTTAGAAACTAAATATCAACGCTTACTGTCCAATAATTCGTCCAGTTCAGCATCGTGCCCGGAGGATGACTGTCCTGCTCCCGACGCCATGATGGATCCGAGGAGTGACGCGGAGAGGTGACGTCACAGCTGTCAGATCCCGGCGTCGCACAGAAACTACGTCAGAGTTAAAGGTCCCATGGCGTGAAATTTTCACTTTCTGAGGTTTTTGAACGTTAATGTGAGCTCCCCTACCCTACCCCTACCCCCCCCCCATGGCTAAAAGTTGCGAAATGTGTAAACTGAGCATTTGCAATCCTTTTCCACGTTTGAAAAAAAGGCAGCCCAAACGGGAGATTCTGAACAAGGGAAATTTCTGACGTCACACTCAGGAAAGAATGCAAATGCAGTTCCACTCCCTGTCTGTGTTTCTACCCACCATCTACGGAAATACGCCCATAGAGTTTGGACCGCAAACGAGCTAAGCAATGTGAGATGCGTTTTTTTTATTTGCCTGGAGGCACGTGAGAGTGTTTCCAGGCTCGGATGTCCTTTATCCGACCCTCCAAACCTCTGAAACAGCAGTGGTTTAATTTTATTTTCTGTGGAAATGTGTTTATTTTTCAATGGAAATTGTCTCATCTCTTCCTCTGCGCTTAAACGCGAAAGTGGGGCCAGCGCACATCGCACCGCTAAAGAGGAAAGAGTGGAGAGTTTGGCCACACCCCCATCCGCTGCACTGGCCTGTCTCTGTCCTCCTCATTTGCATTCAAGCAACAACGCCCAGAATAAAGTGTTTCAGAGACATATTTATGACTCTGACTGTGTTCATGAGGCTCTCTCATGCACTGAGTCTTGATTTTGAAGAAGGATTCATTTACAGTATTAGGGAACCATTAAGGAGCCATATAAAAGGATCAAGAAGTACCATGTCATGGGATCTTTAAGTTAGTTTGAAGGGGGTATATATATATATATATACAGTGCCGTGAAAAAGTATTTGCCCCCTTCCTGATTTCTGTGTTTTTTGCATATTTATCACTCAAAACATTGTCAGATCATCAAACCAATTTTAATATCACACAGAAACAACCCAAGGAAAGACAAAATTCAGTTTTTGAATGATGATTCCATTTATTAGTGCACAAAAAAAAATCTAAACCTATCTGGCCCTATGTGAAAAAGTAATTGCCCCCTTAATCTAATAGCCAGTTGAGCCTCCTTTGACAGCAATAACTGTAACCAAACGTTTGCGATAATTGGTGATGAGTCTTTCACACCGCTGGGGAGGGATTTTGGCCCACTCTTCTATGCAGAATTGTTTCAATTCTGCCATATTGGAGGGTTTTCTTGTATGAACTGCCCGTTTAAGGTCACACCACAGCATCTCAATCGGATTTAAATCCGGACTTTGACTTGGCCACTCCAAAACCTTAATTTTGTTTTCTTTGAGCCATTCAGAGGTGGACTTGCTGGTGTGTTTTGGATCATTGTCCTGTTGCATGATCCAAGAGCGCTTGAGTTTGAGGGCACGAACTGATGGCCGGACATTCTCCTTCAGGATCTTCTGGTAAACAGCAGAATTCATTTTTCCGTCAATCACAGCAAGTTGTCCTGGTCCTGAGGCAGCAAAGCAGGCCCAGACCATCACACTGCCACCACCATGCTTTACTGTGGGCACCATGTTCTTTTTATCAAATGCTGTGCCATTTTTACGCCAGATGAAACGGGCTGCAGACCTTCCAAAAAGTTCAATTTTAGACTCATCGGTCCACAAAATGTTTCTCCAAAAGTCTTGAGGGTCATCAAGGTGCTTTTTGGCAAAGGTGAGACGAGCCTTTGTGTTCTTTTGTGAAAGCAGTGGTTTTCTCCTGGGAACTCTTCCATGGATGCCATTTTTGGCCAGTGTTTTTCTAATGGTGGAGTCATGAACACTGACCTTAACTGAGGCCAACGAGGCCTGTAGTTCTTTCGATGTGCGTCTAGGTTCTTTTGTGACTTCCTGAATGAGCCGTCGTCGCACTCTTGGAGTAATCTTAGTTGGTCGACCACTCCTGGGAAGGGTTGCAACTGTTCCCAGTTTCCTCCATTTTTGAATAATGGCTCTGACAGTGGTTCGCTGGAGCCCCAGAGCTTTGGGAATGGCTTTGTAACCTTTTCCTGAATTATAGACTTCTATCACTTTTTTTCTCATTTGTTCTTGAATTTCTTTGGATCGTGGCATGATGTGTTTGTTCTTGAGATGTTGTAGCCAACTTCACTTTGTTTGACAGGAACTATTTAAGTGATTTCTTGATTCAACACAGGTGGTGACAATCAGGTGTGGGTGTGGCATGTAGAACTGAACTAAGTTTTCTCAAAACTGTGGTTAGTCACAGTTAGTTTGTGATTTAACAAGGGGGGCAATTACTTTTTCACATAGGGCCAGATAGGTTTAGATTTTTTTGTGCACTAATAAATGGAATCATCATTCAAAAACTGAATTTTGTCTTTCCTTGGGTTGTTTCTGTGTGATATTAAAATTGGTTTGATGATCTGACAATGTTTTGAGTGATAAATATGCAAAAAACACAGAAATCAGGAAGGGGGCAAATACTTTTTCACGTCACTGTATATATATATATATATATATATATATATATATATATATATATATATATATATATATATATATATATATATATATATTCAAATGCTCAAAGTATCCACCCTTTGCTTTGTTGTCAGTACTGCAGGAAATCTAAAAGAATGAAAACTTTGCACATTAACTTCTAGAAACAGGTGCGTTGAAGGAGAGGGAGTAATAATTTTAAAAAATGAACAGAGACAAATCCCACACAATGTTGTACTTGCAAATAGTGACTTTTATTAAGACATGAACATTGAGCACTAAGTCTTCATCAGGCAAATAGAGGAAGAGCTCTGGATGGCCACCTTAGCAGTGTGTGGGATTCTTTGTTCAGAAACTGCAGATCTAAAACAAGTTTTGGACGTATTAATTCACAGCACCGGAGGGTGTGTTCCAACTATCGGGGAATCACACTCCTCAGCCTTCCCGGTAAGGTCTATTCCAGGGTGCTGGAGAGGAGAATTCGACCGATAGTCGAACCTCGGATTCAGGAGGAGCAGTGTGGTTTTCGTCCCGGCCGGGGAACACTGGACCAGCTCTATACTCTCCATCGGGTGCTCGAGGGTGCATGGGAGTTTGCCTGACCAGTCCACATGTGCTTTGTGGATCTGGAGAAGGCATTCGACCGTGTCCCTCGTGGGGTCCTGTGGAGAGTGCTCTGGGAGTACGGGGCTCTTTGCTAAGGGCTGTTCGGTCCCTGTATGACCGAAGCAGGAGCTGTGTTTGCATTGCCGGTAGTAAGTCGGGCCTGTTTCCGGTGCATGTTGGACTCCGCCAGGGCTGCTCTTTGTCACCGGTTCTGTTCATTATATTTATGGACAGAATTTCTAGGCGCAGTCAGGGGCCGGAGGGGATCCGGTTTGGGAACCACAGGATCTCATCTCTGCTGTTTGCGGATGATGTTGTCCTGATGGCTTCATCAAACCGGGACCTCCAATGTGCACTGGGGCGGTTCGCAGCCGAGTGTGAAGTGGCTGGGATGAGGATCAGCTCCTCCAAATCCGAGGCCATGGTTCTCGACCGGAAAAAGGTGGTTTGCCCTCTCTGGGTGGGTGGAGAGTCCTTGCCTCAAGTGGAGGAGTTCAAGTATCTCGGGGTCTTGTTCACGAGTGAGGGGAGGATGGAGCGTGAGATTGACAGGCGGATCGGTGCAGCGTCGGCAGTGATGCGGTCGTTGTACCGGACCGTTGTGGTGAAGAGGGAGCTGAGCCAAAAGGCGAAGCTCTCAATTTACCGGTCAATCTACGTTCCTACCCTCACCTATGGTCATGAGCTTTGGGTAATGACCGAAAGGACGAGATCGCAGATACAAGCGGCCGAAATGAGTTTCCTCCGCAGAGTGGCTGGCAGAGTGAGCTCCTCACCCTTAGAGATAGGGTGAGGAGCTCAGTCACACGGGAGGGGCTCGGAGTAGAGCCGCTGCTTCTCCACGTGGAGAGGAGCCAGCTGAGGTGGCTCGTGCATCTGTTCCGGATGCCTCCTGGTCGCCTCCCTCGGGAGGTGTTCCGGGCATGTCCCACCGGGAGGAGGCCCCGGGGAAGACCCAGGAGCTGCTGGAGGGACTATGTCTCCTGGCTGGCCTGGGAACGCCTTGGGGTCCCCCCGGAGGAGCTGGAGGAAGTGTCCGGGGTGAAGGAAGTCTGGGAGTCCCTGCTTAGACTGTTGCCCCCGCGACCCGGCCCCGGATAAGCGGAAGAAAATGGATGGATGGAATTCACAGCTTTGTGGCCTTCAGTGAGTTTCTACAGTGTAAATCCACCAGTTCATTTAACATAATAACAAAGAAAAGTCAGTTTATTATAAAAGGCATTTTATACACTGCAGTTACAGTCTCAATTAAATTATCATACCTGAGAAGTTCTGATTAAATTGTCAGTCTATGGCAGAGATGGTTTGAGTTTTTGGGTGCATTATATAACTATTCTGGGGAAGTGCTCGTCAGTGATTGCTTTGCCCAGATTAATGTTCCACAGTATAGCATTAAACTTATCTGTCTAGGACAGGATTTTATTGGATAAACTGTGGTACATTCAGGAAGCTGTAAAGTAGTCCTAACCTAGACTAGCTCAAGATCTGGAGATGGATCCCACTGCTCCAGACAGGTTTAACCCAGAGACACTGATGGATGGGTCAAATACAGGGGACAAATGCACTTACAGTAACCTTAAAAACAAATATGTCTCTATGGAGACCAGCTTATGGTAGACTTCCCTCACCACCACTGGGCTCAGTGGTGTTTCTTTCCCCTGAAACGGAAACTAATCTGGGCAGTCATGCGTGATGTCACATAGTACTTGAAAATGGAGAGGCACATTACAAGGCCAAGTTGCAGGTCAGATCTGTGGAGAAGTGAGCCGTTCACAGTGATAATGCAGGTTTTTACTGTAGTTTTGAGAAATAAGAACACCTGTAATTGAACAGATACAAGATATACTCGTAGAACAATGAAGTTCATGTGGTCTTAACTCATGTTATTAGGTTCTTTTTTCAGACCAAGAGTTTGTTTTCATACCTGACAGTTTCAACTGCTCACTAGCGGTCTTCATCAGAGTGGTTACGTTTTGTTGCTGTAATGTGTCTGGTCAGCTGATTTTCACAGGTTTTAACGCTGTCTTCCTACTGATGGAATCTGCAGTCCGTCTTCTTCAGTACAGTGCCTCAGATGTGTGAGAGTACAAAGCCCTCCTTGTCCTGGTTCATGTGGGCACGTTTCCATATTTTATTTGCCTCTTTAAACTAGTTTGTTGTCCTCTGTCCTGAGGATGTTTGCTCTGTCCCTGTCCATAATGTGGTTCTCTCTGTGGGTTTCTTATTCTCGTTTATTGGTCCTTGCCAATAACAAAGTTAATGGCGAGGGGTATTTTTCTTCGTTGGTTTCTTTTTATTATTATTTTCTTTCAACATATTTATCACATTTTTGACCCCTCCGAACATGGATGAAAAGTCCCACATGGGGGACATCAGAACGACCGGTCCGGTGAAAAATGTGATTATATAATTTGATAAAAATAATTTGATAAAATGGGCATCATGACAATCCCCAAAGTGACCTTCAACAGCGCCACCTAGAACTGGATCCCTATGGGAGTAGGGACATGCAAAGTTTCCCGCAGGCAAATGAAATTCAGGATTCAGGTGACGAAATTCAATCACTGCCATTTTGACTTGTGTGCAAAAAGTGAGAAGTCCGTTGTATTTGGTCCAAATGAGCTCAGATTTGACATGTCACATCTACAGACTTAGCCTCACAAAAGTTAACCGTTTTGGGGGGATACTCCTTGCGGCTTGCCCGTAGCACGCCGCTGAATAACACCTTCATTTCCTCATTTCCTATTTCTTTGATGACCTCTCACGGCCACAGTCATTGGCCTAGAGTAAGGATGCAAATTATCGATTAATTCATTAATCTATAGTTGATTGACCTTATCGATCGACTTACGATTAACTGATAAGCGGCGTTTTTCACCTGAATTTTAGTGTTTCAATAGGGTCTTTAAGAATATAAGCTATAGTATACATAACACTGAGTCAAAAATATATCATAGTATTATTATATTGTATATTCCTCAATTAATTATTCCTTAGTAAAAAGCAGACAAATGTATTGATGCTGAATAACAAAATACAGTAATCCCTCGCTCTATCGCGGTTCGCAGATTTATTATTTTTTTCCAATTTTTTTTTTATATAGTGTAACATTTTTTTATAGTGTAACATTGTGTTCTGTCCTGATTGGCTAAGAGACTAGACCAGGACTAAACGTGGACTAAACCAGGTCTAGACCAGAACTAAACCAGGTCTAAGCCAGGTCTAATCCTGGACTAAACCAGGATTAAACCACCACGTGCCGCTGCTGGTTTCGTGCGGCTGGTTTGTGGCTCGGGCTGAGACTACGCATTCAGAGCGCCGCGGTTCGATCTCGTGCTCAGCAGCCCCGGTGTACATGCGCGGCCCACGTGTACACCGGGGCTGCTGAGCAGTGCCATTGGCGCCTGCGGCCGGCTGTGAGTCGAGCTTGGCGCAGCGTGGTGCGCGGTTGCCTTGTTTCGTGACCACGCGGGTGCGCGTGTCCACGATTAGCGATTAATTATAATTAATGCATTTTGTTCGACCAACGTCTTGATCGACAATTAATCGTAAGTCGATTAATTGTTGACATCCCTAGCCTAGAGAGCTCAAATTCAAATCACAATTGCGTGACCCCAATCTGAATGTAATGAAATATGAAATATAATAAAAGTAAACACTATAGCACCCCTAGCATAGACATGAAATGCCAACATTATCGAATTTGGACCAAATTCAGGGATTAAATTCTATGCATGATTACATGAGAAAAAATATACTACGGACATGAGGTAATTTTCACAGTTGGCCAGCAGGGGCATAAGAACTCCCCCAAAAACAGTTTAAAAATGAATACATGCACATGCTTAGTGCAATCATGTTGAAATTTGAATCACTAATGCATGATCTTAGTGTGATTATAATATAAAGTATATGTAAAATGAACACTATAGTGCCCCCTACCATAGACTTGAAACGACTACATCGGATTTGTACCAAATTCGGGGATTAAATTCTATGACTACAAGCAAAAAAAATAATTATGGACATATATATATATAGTTAAACATTTATTACACGCACCGGGGCAAGGGCCACCATCACCGCGAGTGGCTCCAGGAAGTGCTGCCCCTGGTCCATTAAAGGGCCAGATTAGACTGTACAACATGAGGTTCTGCCCATTTGCCCAAAGGCTGGTGCTCAACGCCAAGGGGATTAAGTATGTTATTTATTTTTTTAAATTCTATTTATTGACTAGTATTTTAAATTATTTGTATTTTATAAAGGCATGAAACCATCAACATCCACCTGAAGGAAAAACCAGACTGGTTTCTGGAGAAGAAGCCTCTTGAGACCGAGGCCGGTGAGGTGGTGTACAAGTCTCCCATCACCTGTCCTGTGAATACTTGGATGCGGTCTACCCCAAGAACAAACTGCTGAACAAAACATGCACAATAGGTTAAAAAAAATCCTCCAGCTGAGGTCCTGACCAAACCGAAGCAAGAAGATCATGGAGATGATCCCCGGGCGCAGTAATGTGCTGCCCACTGCTCCTAATAACAGGATGGGTTAAATGCAGAGAAGAATTTCTCCAGTGTGAGATCAATAAAGTCACTTCTTCTTCCTTCAATGCCTTTTGCAAAGCCAAACAGAAGATCTCCAGGTAAATGTCAATGGCATGTGTCAATATTCTCACAATTCTCACTATTTTATTTTTCAACTGGTAATTTCATATATCTCCAAAATTATTACAGCAAAGAAAGATGGTGAAGATATTTCTGGACCGGTAGCTGAACTGAAAGAAAAGTTTGATCAAATGGATAAGGTGTGCATATTTTAATACATTTAAGATCAATTACATAAATGAAAATAGGCAAAAGCTTTGTGTTTTTTCCAGGGTTTGGTTAAGAAAATTCTTTGGTGGCGACTCCATTACAGTGATTGATTATATGATTTGGCTGTGGTTTAAAAGACTTGAGTCATTTAATCTCGAGCAGTAAGTTTTGCTATTTTGTAAAAAAAAAAATGTATAAAAATGTATAAAAGCCTATATTACAAATACATTAGAATACATAGTACAGTGATGGTGATTAATGCTGATATGGTCATTGTATTCTGTGGCCTTGTCTTTCAGTCTCCCGGACAGCACTCTGAGCTAAAACAGTGGAACAGCCGAATGTGGGAAGCTCAAAGCTTGTGCACAGAAAACTGACACCTACATGTCGTTTTTCAAGTCTGCTTTTATTGATGGCAAACCAAACTATGACTATGGCCTGTAAACACTGTGGTCTACTTGAAAACCCATTACATGGTAAATCCCAAAGGGATTAACATATGAACACGTAAGTCCGCACATGTCTTCATGTGATCCATGGCTCTACAAAAAGGGAGGAGACGTCTCTCAAGCGCCTCTCTCGTGTTGTTGACCTGGAGAGCTATCAGGTTCATCTCAAGGAGGACCTGTGGAAGGCAGACAAGAAGTGCACTTTTCTCCAAGCAAAGGGCCTGCAGTTCACTGAGGATTTGAGCAAGGAAAACCGAGACAACAGACAAAAACTGTGGCCAAAGAAAGAAAGAAAGAAAGCGCAAGACGAAGGGAAGACTATACTTCGTGGGTGAAAGAGAATTCATCAATGCTCATGAGATATCTCCTTAAATAAAAAAGTGTGACTATAACGTCCGTTCCACTGAAGAGGACCTCTGGTTTTGTGCTTCATTCTCTTATGAAGATATGACTGTTGCTACGACAGATTTAGAGTCTTTACTGTAATACAAAAATGCATACCTATTGAGAAAAAAAAACAACATGTTCCATATTAAATTTGTTTACAATGGTTAGATTATTTTTTGATGTGCTGATCTTGACGTATTATCTTTTGTTTAACTCTCTACTACATTACATTACAGTACTACTTCAATCTGCCTAATCTTTCTGTCTTCTCTCTTAATGCTGGGGGTTTGCAAAACAACATTAAACGCAGCTTTATTTCTTTTTGCCACACAGTTTAAATTTGATTTTGTGTATGTTTAGGAATCTCACTCTATTACAAATGATGCTACTTTTAGGAAATTTCAGTGGGGTAATACCATGTGGCTGTCGCATGGCACAGAACACTCAGCAGGGGTCGCTACATTCAAATAGAAATTCAGTGGGTGGTGGTGATTTTAACTTTTCTGCATTTATGGATACATTTAAAAGATACAGCTCTGATCTATTAATTGGGCTCCAATATCTTTATTGCATAATGACTATAAAATGTTTACTACAATTTTTGCTAAAAGGCTGAAAACGGTATTGAACTCAATTATTGAGGAAACTCAGTCAGGTTTTATGACCAAAGACATATAACACATGATATTATGACATTCTGGATTATTCTGATATTTTGTCTGATAATGGTTTTATGTCGTTCCTAGATTAGGCGTTTGATTCAGTTAAAACTCTGTGCACCAATAGTAACAGCTCCATCTTGCTCTCCACAACATCCCTATTACTCCTGGAGATTTTGCAAAAGTATCTGGGGCTATCCCCTCAGGTGTCTGCACACTGTTTAAAAGCCAACATTTTATAATGATAACAACCTTCATATTAAATTGTCAAAGACACACCAGTGGGGAAAATCTGCTTTTCAAGTAATTCTACAACAAATAAAATAACAAATCTTTGCTGTTTTAGATAAAAAATCTTTGTCACTCACTGACTTTTATTAAATTTAAATTATTTGAACACAATGTTCAAATAACAAGACTATAGAAAATAATAATAATGTAATAATGCAAACATAAAAAAAAAATCAGACAATACAGGACAGCTAAGATAATTTAAATAAATGGGTTTTGAGTCTGGATTTTAATGTTGGGAGTAAATCAAGAGCATATGTGTGTCTAACAATCTGCAGTGCAAGATCAACAGTGGTCAGTATGCAGCTAATTACTTATTTTGATTAATTTATCTAACCCTTATGTAATATCCTAAACCAATCCAGTAAAGTTGTCACGTTTCAGGGGCAGTTTTATTTGTAGAGCGCAGACAAGTTGGCTACTGCTTTTAAGGCACAGGGGGGGTACCCAAATCTCTATTTCAACGAACAACGACTATTTACCAGAGGTGGGTATAGTAAGAGTAGTGTTACTTAAACTATGTATGTTACTCAAGTAAAAGTATTCTACTAGGTAAGAACTCTGAAAAGTGCTGTTGCTTTTTTAAAAAGTCACTCAGGCTCGAAGTAGAATGTCCTAACATTAGCCTTATGGATTTAATTTTGCATTAAAAGAAAAGCATGAATGCACAAGGATACATTTCTTTGAATAAACTCACCATAATCATGATCTAGACATTGTTAAAAGTGTAGTTTGCTCAAATATTGGTTGTTTTTTGTGTAATATGGTAAAATCCCAATGGGATTAACATATGAACATGGAAAGTCACAAACCTCCCGTTTTTTACTCTCAGGAGTCTTGAAGTCCGAGTCAGGGACTCAGTAGCAGGTCAGTAGCAGTCGCTGTAAAAATGTCCAAAAGTTGTGTCTGGTTTATACACAATCCTTAGCTCCTATTGCCAACGCGGGGCATCATAGGCCGACCTGTATTCTGTAGATTTAGCAGCTCCCCTTTATAAATTAGGATTTATTAGGCCATTGTATTTTCCTGTTGTGTGTGCTATACAGTATATGATGAATGCATGTATTTTAAGACGAGACTAATTCTGCACTTATAATTGCCCTTCAGTAATAGTCAGTAAAATTACCTTGGATCCGACATGACTGACAGATCAGCTCATGGTTCTTTTTTATGAGAAATTTTACTGCATTTTCTTAGTTCATAGTTCATAGCTCATAGTTCATAGTTTGCTTTATTGTCGAAAAACCATATGTACATGTACACATAGAAGATCGAAATTTCGTTTCCCCCTGACCAAGCAGGACAGAGATAGAGACGGCCAGGGGAGATACTCAGAGATACAGAGATGAAAAGTGCAGTACAATCATAACATCATCAATAACAATACAAACATATTACAACAACAGTTGGACAGGTAAAACACACTGCGTTTTTTCGTTGGTGACAGACGGGCAGGTGGGAGGGGGAGGAGTCCAGAAAAATCGATGAAATTGATTGAAAACTGAAGCAGAGGCAGACACTACTCAATAGACAGGGCAGAGTGTATTACATAAGACATATCAGTCTGAGCCAAATGTGGAGTGTCTTGTGTTTGTAGAGTGCTGTGATATAAGCTGCAGCTTTCGGCCTTGGACATGTTTGTGCAGAAGGTGCAGTCAAAACAAAGAGTCCAGTTGAATCACATTTTCAGGAGAATTGATTACACCAAGGGAAATTTAACACAATCGATAATTTTTTAGAACCCAGGCGAACAGACAATTTGCCAGAACCCTGGTTTCTGCCAGGCCCCCAACTTCCTGCAGGGCTGCGACTCGCAATCCTCCCCCTGTCATGTATGATAATGAATACGGACTGAGCCGATGTTCCCCACAGTTCCACAGACATTATCCACAATGTTATCCAAGTGCCAGGGGGGTTTCCACAGAGTTTGTGATGGAACAGTTCAATCTGTGTTTTCTCCTTCTGATTTTAACCTCCCCCAGTTCGCAGCCCCCTAAAATGACCGGCCGGCGGCTTGGGGCTCTTTTATCCGCTCAGGGCAAATTCACGCACAACTATAGACGTGTCCCAATTCCCAGAGTGCACGGTTGGGAGCGTGGTTTGAAGTAGAGGTAAGATCTTAAGCCCGAGCCCGAGCCCGACCTGACCCGACCCGAATTTCGGGTCGGGTTCGGGCCTAAAATGTCAATCATTGCTTCGGGTCGGGCTCGGGTCGGGCTTCTCTCTCGCTGACTTTTTTTTAAAATAAATATATGTTTATAAAAATTTATAATAAAACGATGTGTGGATACTAAACTAAGGAATACTTGTTTTAAAATAAATCATTTGGATAAAACAGAGAAGGCGCTGTAAGGTAATTGCTATTTAACTATTAAACAGGAGCCGCTCTTAATAATCTTCCCCTCCGCAAGTCCGCATCTATTTTGACCTGGTATCCCCAATATGGAGGAGCAAGAAGTTAAGGATAAACTAAAGACAGGAGAACTGAAAAGACAAACACGCACCGGTAAGAGTGAGGTGTGGAAAAGCTTCAAATTGATTGTTGAAAATGCTACAGAAACTTGCGTTGGCTTCGCTGAATGTAGTCAATGTGGCGCTTTGCTTTCATACGAGAGCAAAAAGACTGGCACCTCGACGTTCCCTCTAAGCTGCGCGCCTGTGCAGTTGCGCACTGCTCACACATTCTCAGCGCACAAGAAAACCTATGCAGCGCAGGGATGAAAGAGTTCCGCTTTTTTTTCAGCTGCGGGGTCATCTGAATACGGGGGAATCGTCCAGTATTCAGAAACAAAAGTATGTGTCTCGTATTAAACTTCTACCGGTGTAAGCCACGAGCACGCGCAAGCCGCGAGCACGCGCAGCTCTTTCCGCGTGTAGCGGGGGTGCATGTCGGATGTCGCGCACAGGAGTCCAAGCAGCGCTCAGGGAGTTAGTGTGTTTGCTCAGACACATACAACATTAGGGGGAACATTCGACGCTGAGCAGGCATTTAAACAGCTGTACTAGCAAAATTGATGATCGTCAAACATCTATATTATCATTTGTTTCAAAAAAAACGCCCCTCACAAATAAAATATGAAATTTCGGGTTTGCTTCGGGCTCGGGCCTGCAAATCAAGTTAATTGGTCGGGCTCGGGCCGGGTCGGGCTTTAATACCCGCGGGCCGAGTCGGGTCGGGCTGGATTTTTTAGGCCCGATCTTACCTCTAGTTTGAAGGGGGCTCAGACTGCAGTCAAGGCGGTGCATATTTGCTCAACCCTGAGTGCAGTCCGCGGACCGCATGGCCGTCTGGGAAATGGGACAGGTCTCGCAACTACGGGAAGCAGCCGCCGACTCCATTTTCTCCTGTAGAAGAAGTAGCGCACGGTGCATGCTGGGATATATGAGTGCGCGAAGTGTGCTTTTTCACACGCTTGGTCCACGCCCCGATTTCCATGGAAACGACTGCGGTCTTCAGACTGCGTGTTAACTGTGAGGGGACAAAAAAAATGGGACAGCAGTTGTCACGCCGGATGTGACGCACATGCCCTTCAAACCACGCTCCGAACCGTGCACTCTGAGAATTGGGACAGGGCTATTGTCTGTAACTATTTGACGCTCACTTTCCTCGCAAACGATTGCGATTTTGAGGGCCTAAAGGTAAACGAAAACTCCCACATGGTGAAAAATTTGATAAAATAAGCATCACAACAATGTCCAAAGCGACCCGACTCGACATTGCCCCCTTGAAAACGCAAAATTTCAAATGTCTATGGGCAGCCGAAAAGCAATTTTGGAGTAGGCTGACAAAATTCGGAACAGTAACAGAGCTCAAGGAGATAAACACAAAAGCCAATTGTCACACTGCCCTATGACGAACAGGAAGTCAGCCATATTGGATCAAAAATTCGCCATCATTTTGACTTGGGTGTGTGCAGAAATTTTGTGTTTGGTCTAAATGAGCTCAGATTTGACATGTCACATCTACAGACATAGGCTCACAAAAGTTAACTGTTTTTTTGGGGACACCCGGCGTTATTCGCCGGCGTGCAAATAACGTCGGCGAATAACGCCGGGTGTCCCCAAAAAAACAGCTTTCATTTCCTGTCTCTTTGATGACCTCTCATGGCCACAGTCATTGGCCTAGAGTCCTTGCGCTCAAATTCAAATCACAGTTGCGTGACCCTGGCCCAAATATAATGAAATATGAAATATGTGAAAAGTGTACAGTATAGCGCCCCCTAGCATAGACATGTAATGTCAACATTATCAGATCTGGACCAAATTTGGGAAATAAATTCTATGCATGATTACAAGCAAATAAATATATTACGGACATGGGGTAATTTTTACTGTTGGCCAGCAGGGGCACAAAGACTCCCCCCAAAAATACTTAAAAAATTATTACACACACGCTTAGTCTGATCGTGCAAGGACTCCCCCCAAAAATAGTTTAAAATATATTACACACAGATGGTTTGTCCTATCGTGCTGAAATTTGAATCAGTAATGCTTCATTTCAACCTGATTATAATACAATATAAAGTATGTGAAAAGTGAACACTATAGTGCCCCCTTCCATATTAATGCCATCATTATTGGATTTGGACCAAATTCAGGGAATAAATTCAATGCCTGATTACAAGTAAATACACATATTACAGACATGGGGCATTTTCACATTTGGCCAGCAGGGGCACAAAGACTCCCCCCAAAAATACTTAAAAAATTATTACACACACGCTTAGTCTGATCGTGCTGAAGTTTCTATAGTTTCCCTCTGGAGTCAGTAACGTTATCCAATTTTAAAGGTACAATATGTAATTTCTCTGGTGGACGAGCTGCCAGTCTGGGCGGCTGTCGGAAAGAGAGGGGGGTGTGCACTGGGGCAAGGGCTACCATAGCTGCAAGCGGCTTCAATTTGAATTGTTCCTGTTGTGCTTTCTGTTTTGTTGCTTGTGTGCACGCATCACGTGACCACTCTGAGGAAGAGTGCTAGTGAGCAGTCAAAACTGGCAGGTCTGAAAAAAGATATACTAGTATTTGTTGATGCCATCCTGTGGAACATTCCAGACAAAACAATAACATCTCCAAGAAAAGTCGCACACTGCATCTTTAATTTAAAAATTTTAAAAAATCAAATCAAATCAAAACAGTAGAAAAGAATAAACAATTTGTGCATCTAACTAATACATTTAAATACATATTTTAAAAAAAACTTTGTGTATTTTTGCAGCGTCTGTTTTAAAATGTTGTGGCTTATTTTCAAACCTGTCGGCATAACAACCCCAAAACAATTCAGATAAACACAAGAGAAGATGTTTCCCCTCTTCACACTTTTGCAGGAAACTCATACATAAAAAAAACCCCAAATAATGTTGCTTCCTGCTCTCCGTCTCCATGGTAACGCTCAACATAAATATCCTGCAGAGTTTAGGCGCTGGTGAGTCACAGTGCAAATATGAGAGACACTCAGCTCAGGGTCTCCCCCGAAGAACAGGCTCTGTAGATCACTGGGTAAGGACGAGAGGAGCTGCAGCTGCACACGAGTGTACACAGCAACAGTGGTGGAAGAAGTATTTTCTTGGAGGAGGGTAGTCTCCATGTTTCACAAAACTGCATTAAACTTATGTATCACCATGGAGACAATCAGGCCAAGGTACAGATCAGATCAGTGGAGAGGTGGGCCCGCTCACACAGACCAACTATAAAATCACCTCTAAAGACAAAAAAGGTGGTGTACACTCCACCAGAAAAGTTACACAATGCATCCTTAAGTAAACACACAGATACCAGGTCAAAGAAATACTCAAGTAAAAATAAAAATACCACATGAAAAAAAATCTACTTACGTAAAAGTATTAAAATATCATTTAAAAATGTACTTAGAGTGTAAAAAGTAAACGTATTTTGCAACATGTTCTGACACATAGTCCACTCACAGGAGTGGTGGAAGAAGTACTTAAGTCAAAGTACAGATACTGCGGCAAAAAAATAAAAATAAAGTCAAAGTATCTCTTTAAAATGTACTTAAAGAGGAAAAAAGTAAAAGCATTTTGCTCAGATTGATATTTAATAAAGCTTCAAATGTAGTGATTTTGTGCTGAATGTTCTTCAACAGAAACAACTGAATCAATATTTTTTTCTATCTGTTTTTATTTGTATATTTTTGTTTTTTTGCTCAGACTAAGAATGTGTTAAAAATAAACCATCAGCCTTTTCAGTAGATCTAAAAATATAATAAAAAATACTTCAAAGGTTGGCGGTTCAAATCCCGCTCTTGACATAAGAAACATCAGTGGTTGAGTGGTCAGATCCACTGACCCACAGGTTGGTTGGTACGATTCCAGCTCCCACAGATGAATGCTGCCGTTGTGTCCTTGGGCAAGACACTTAACCCACCTCGCCCCCAGTGTCTGCGTACACTGGTGTGTGAATGTGTGTGTGAATGGGTGAGTGGTTCCTTGTTGTAAAGCGCTTTGGGTGCCTTGAAGGTGGAAAAGCGCTGTATAAAGATGTGAAAATGAATGAAAAAGTGAAAATGATCTGCTGTAAAATCTAAAGATCTAAATAAATTACAGATACTTAAAATGTCAAAGAATAAATTAAATAAGACTTTTTGGAATATCTTAAAACAGTGTTTACCAGTCTGTGCATTGTGTCTCCATGGTAACTCCTAAATGTTTATGTATATAATGTTCAGAAGAACATCCCCACCATGATGTCACTGTAAAGTATCGATATTCAACAAAGATACAGCTTTTTTTTAGACAACACAAAGTTTGCTGGATAAATACTCAACAGACACATTTTAGAAGTAATCAGAACATTTTTAGCCACTATTTTGCTAACAATGTTCAAAACAATACCCCAAAATGACAATATGAGGGAACATTTCCACATACAAGTCTACATTTTTGGTCTTCACATTTCTAGCATGTGTCCAGTATACTGGGATTAAAGCAGTTTAGTTTATGTACCATCTACTTACCTATTTATGGGTCATTCCAGAAGTGGAGGACATTTTGGCTTTAAAATTCTTGAAAAATAAACCTTCACTTTTCTGATTTTCTGCTACATATTCATCAATAATCGGTAATAAACTATTAAATGCTTGATTAGCTCAGCTGACGGTCAATGGTAAAATTTTTATTATATGATTTATTTTGTTTATTTATTTACTTACTCTAATCGCAGTAACAGGGTTGCAGGTAACAGGGTTGCAAAATCGCGCTAATGTTAGCTTTATCTCAGTAGAAGCTAGCTGTTTAGCTAGCAGTTATTACTAATCAAGAGGAAAAACTTATTTATGCAAATATGTATATAAAAATAATTGTCTTATTCTGATCATTTTCATAACAGGGTTGCATGAGGCAGAGTGAGACATTCAATCATTCTGGACTCCCGGGGTAATAGAGCTGCCCCTGCCCCCCTGTACATCAACAGTGAACGTGTGGAGCGAGTGGAGTCCTTCAAATTCCTAGGCGTTCACATCTCTGTAGACCTCTCCTGGACAGTCAACACTTCAGCTCTGGTAAAGAAGGCCCAGCAGCGGCTACACTTTCTGAGGGTGCTCAGGAAGGAGCATCTAAACACAAGCCTGCTGGTGACCTTCTACCGTTCCACCATAGAGAGCCTTCTGACCTACGCTGTGTCACTGTCAGTGTGGCACTCCAGCTGCACGGAGGCCGACAGGAAGAGACTGCAGAGGGTGACCAACACAGCACAAAAAATCATCAGCTGCCCTCTGTCCTCCATCTATAACTCCCACTGTCTCAGCAGAGCCAGGAACATTCTGAAGGACAATACCCACCCTGGCTTCCATCTCTTCAGCCTGTTGCCCTCTGGCAGGCGCTACAGGTCCATATCAGCCAGAACAAATAGACTCAGGGACGGCTTCTTTCCCAAAGCTGTCATCATAGAGAACTCCAACTGCACTAGAACTGCCATTTGCACTGACTTCTGTACTACCCTATCAACCAGTTGTATATGTGTATATATATGTATATGTGTATATATGTGTACATGTGTATATATGTGTATGAGTATATGTGTATATGTGTATATAAGTATATGTGTATATGTGTATATATGTATATGTGTATATGTGTATATATGTATATGTGTATATATGTGTATATGTATATGTGTATATAAGTATATGTGTATATGTGTATATAAGTATATGTGTATATGTGTATATAAGTATATGTGTATATATGTATATGTGTATATATGTGTATATGTGTATGTATGTGTATATATGTGTATATGTGTATATATGTATATGTGTATATGTGTATATATGTATATGTGTATATATGTGTATATGTGTATATATGTGTATATGTGCATCTATGTGTATGTGTATATATGTGTATATGTGTATATAAGTATATGTGTATATATATGTATATGTGTATATATGTGTATATGTGTATATATGTGTATATGTGTATATATGTGTATATGTGTGTATATGTGTGTATATAAGTATATGTGTGTATATGTGTAGAATATGTGTCCTGTTATAGCATAGTAGTTTTGTAGTTTTTATTAGTACATTATTTATACTTTATTTATACTGTGTGCACCTTGAAGGGCTTTAAATCTCATTGTACTCTGTATAATGACAATAAAGTAGGGCTGTCAGTTTAACACGTTATAACAATTAACGCAATTAATTATGAGTGGAAATTCAATGCGCGTATTTAAATTTGGCACGGAGCAAGCAAATCACTTCCAGGGCCTTTGAACAGCAAGTTTATTTATAAAAAGAACAAAGATCAACAAGAATGCAGTGATTTGGAGCTTTTGTCAAAAAGAATTTTCCGATCACCGAAGCTGCTCCAGCCTGACGGATCAATTGAACGATAAACACGTCCAGACAATTGCATTGTTACCAGTGATAGAGCGAGCATGAGCGCACTTCAACAAACCACCAAACCACCGAACCACCGAACCAACAAACCACCAAACCACCGAACCAACAAACCACCGAACCACCGAACCACCAAACCACCGAACCAACAAACCACCGAACCAACAAACCACCGAACCAATGAACCACCGAACCAATGAACCACCGAACCAATGAACCACCGAACCACCGAACCAACGAACCACCAAACCACCGAACCACCAAACCACCGAACCAACAAACCATCGAACCAACAAACCACCGAACCAACGAACCACCGAACCAATGAACCACCGAACCAACGAACCACCGAACCACCGAACCAACGAACCACCGAACCAATGAACCACCGAACCAATGAAGCACCGAACCAATGAACCACCGAACCAACAAACCACCGAACCAATGAAGCAACGAACCAGCGAACCACCGAACCAGGGAACCGCCGAACCAATGAACCAATGAACCACCGAACCAACGAACCAATGAACCACCGAACTACCGAACCAACGAACCAACAAACCACCGAACCAACGAACCACCGAACCAATGAACCACCGAACCACCGAACCAATGAACCACCGAACCACCGACCACCGAACCAATGAACCACCGAACCAACGAACCACCGAACCAATGAACCACCGAACCAACGAACCACCGAACCAATGAAACACCGAACCAACAAACCACCGAACCAATGAACCAACGAACCACCGAACCACCGAACCACCGAACCAACGAACCACCGAACCAATGAACCAATGAACCAATGAACCACTGAACCAACGAACCAATGAACCACTGAACCAACGAACCAATGAACCACTGAACCACCGAACCACCGAACCAACGAACCACCGAACCAACGAACCACCGAACCAATGAACCACTGAACCACCGAATCAACGAACCACCGAACCACCGAACCAACGAATCACCAAACCAACAAACCACGCTTGCAGAATTTGGGAAACGATTGAACAAAGCAACTGCAGAAAAACTGACAAACTCGCAAAGTGGGTTTGTTTGCTCGCTCACAATCTCTATCTCTCAACCGGCTGGTTAGCTCAACTGGTAAATTGGGTTCAAATCCCACCCCGACAATGCGCAAGCCAGTGTGGGTCCTTGGGCAAGACCCTTCACGGTACTGCCCCCCGGGCGCCGAAAGATGGCTGCTCACTGCTCCTGAAAAGGATGGGTCAAATGCAGAAGTCAAATTTCTCCTGTGTGTCACTGTGTGTGAGACCAAATAACGACTTAATCTTAATCTCCCTCAAATCTCTCTCTCTCACACACTCTTAAAATGTGATTAATTAATTACAAATCCTGTAATTAGTTATTCATTTAATCACCTGACAGCACTACGATTACTGTTCCACTGTGTAACTTGTCTGCTGGAGGGTCTGTCACCTGCTTGTCTCCATGGAGATGGGCTTAGATTGTAAGGCCATAAAGTTATCATGAAGACATGCAGGCCACATTACAGACAGATCAGTTTAAAGCCACACTGTGGACAAAACCAAAGCGTTAACATCTCCATGGAGACAAAACACGTTGCAGACCCTGTCCAAAAAGTTGCACAGTGCACCTTTAATATAGCACAGAAAACACTACAGATATCTAAAGTTTGTCCTTAAGCAGGCTACAGTACTTTACTACTTTTACTTCTGGTTGTGGTTGTATTCTGAAGCCCAAATATTTTCTCAGGTGGTGAGAAGTTGGAGAAGCTGTGGAGCTCCAGCGGCTCTGGGCGTGTCCCGCTGTGGCGCTGCGGTCCTCCGGCTGTGACGCGCGGGGAGGAGGACCGGACAGGCCCGGCCCCGCGCAGATGTGAGTAACGGGCCTGACCACAGCCCCACAGCCCCGCAGCCCCGCCAGGACACTCCGATCCTGTTTTCAGGGCGGGACCTGCGCCTCAGAACCCGCTAATATTCCTCTGAGGGCGAAGTTTTCGAGACAATCCGCACTTTCCTCCAACGAGACGAGGTTCTGCCCGAGCAAGACCGAGGCGAAAACAAGCAACAAACAGAAGGTAACGCACCTTTAAAACTCATATTTGTACTTTGATGACTTTTCATCTCAATATTTCAATGCAAAGCTACGATGAGGATGTGGTATTTTCTTGCTCCCACTTGTTGCGTCTCTGACGGAGAAAACACGAGTCGCGTGGACATACAGATGTTTAGTTGTGAAAATGCACTCCTGGACATGATTATTATTATTATTATTCTAAATAGCTGATACACTGGTCTATGTCAGGCCATTTATGTTTTATGGACATTATTTATTTAAAAAAAAATAAAAATAAAGCGATTTTCAGTGCAGGATATTTCATTTAATTTTTTAATTTTGATTTTTGTATTTGTTTGATACTTATGTTTCACACATGCATCATTGTGAATGAAAATAAGTATAGACTCACACAGGATTAGTATCATAATGTAGGCTACTGCATGCACATTTGTATCAGCACATTTACCAATAGAATTCTGATTAGACTATTGATGCAAAAACAACAGTGTATCCCACAAAATACATAGACTTTCCAGTAACTAGTGTAAGTGTTTTTATATATATAATTATATCTTGCATGTTATGATTTCCTACACTTGTTGCAGTTGAACTACTACTATTATACAGATTCTGATACCACTATAATTCAAAACACTCATTCTTTAGACGATAGAATGTGATTTTCAACATTAAATCGTAGTACTGTCTTTCTTTCTTTATGTGTTGTCATACTGTATATCTGTGTTGTCCCACAACGGTCCAGGTAGGTTCCATGGTCGTACACAGCTCAGGATCATTCTGAAGCCATTCAGGAAAGGTCCAGTTCTGTCCTGTGAATGGACTTTTTTAGTATCAATACTTGCTCAAGTATCTAGTTTTGATAGTTTTAGTATTGATTACTATATAATTTGCCATACTTTTGATAATCCTAGTACATTTCAAAAGTAAATACATCTTTAAGGGCTGTTTTATATATTGTTTGCCTGTCAAAAGAAAAATCCATTTCCTCTTATGTGTGATTTGAGATGATGTAATGGTAACGGGCTCCAGCTCTATTGGATTCACGGGCTCTAGTTCGAAGGGAAAAGGGCGTGACATGAGGCACACCCACTGAATGAATAACTGCTCGAACTTACCACCTCAAAATCATCAAATTAAATGCTCGGATACACATTTTTCAGCTAATTTTCAAAAAGAGATTCATAGTTCCTTCTTTTCGGGTGTTGATTTCACGTGTGATTTAGTCATGCCACATCAGAGTGACTCTATGTTGTAATACTTCAACTACATTTGGACTTGGGGCTGTCACATTTAGATGTTCTCACTTTTAGTCTGTTATTTAAAGAAGAGATATTATGCTAAATTTGCTTTTAAGATATTTTTTTTCCATGTTATAATGGTTTCTCTTCAACAGTAACAGTACAGTGAAAGTTGCATTTTGAGTGCTTTGTGTATGTTTGAGTAATATTTATTGTCCTGTATTGTCCTGATGTCTGAGAAATCCTAATTTCACCTACCCCCTATACACGCCTACTGCTCTGTACTATAGTGATACATGTAGCTTTTCTTTCTCACTTTTAGTCTGTTAAAAGTGAAAGAAGACATACTAAATCTGCTTTTAAGATCTTCTAACCATATTATAAAGGTATCCCGTCATTAACAGTAAAGGTTGCATTTTCAGTGCTTCCTGCATGTTTGAATCATCTTTATTGTGCTATTTGAGACATCACTGGTCTGAAAATTCCCCTATACACGTTAGGGCTGTAGTCCGTTAGTCAACCAAAATTTGTATTAGTCAACAAATTATGTTATTTAGATTATAAGGATTCAAATGAGTCAACAGAAGCAGCACCAAGGAAGTGCATCAGATAAATATTTGGAAGTGAATCACAAGTTTCATCTGCATGTTTCTCACTAGTTTCCTAATACGTTTTTTGTTTAAATAGTAGTTTTTGCATGAACTCTGCAGGTGTAGTGTTGTGAGTGAAGTTTGGCTCAGACACTATAGAGATACAGTGGTACCTCACCTTACGAAATTAATTTGTTCCAGAAGTGGTTTCGTAATGTGAATTTTTCGTAAGTTGAGTAGCTATTTCAATGGAAAAAGCCTGATTCGTTCCAAGGCCCCGATCCAAGTTTTTTTTAAAATAGTGTAACTTTTTTTTATAGTGTAACACTGTGTTCTGCGTAGAGACTGTAGACCCAGGACTAAATGTGGACTAAACGTGGACTAAACCAGGACTAAACCAGGACTAGACCAGGTGGATTAAAGCGCCGCGCGCGGGTCTATTTCCTGGTTTCGTTTCGAGTCACGGCTGAGGCGAGCAGCGAGGGGGACCGCACGCAGTCTGAGCGCATGAACGAGACCCGTGCTTAAACCGTGCCTCCTCTAGACCTCCTCTAGACCTGGTCTAGACCAGGTCTATACCACCGCGGCTCTTGCATGCGTTCGTTCATGCGCTCAGACTGCGTGCGGTCCCCCTCGCTGCTCGCCTCAGCCGTGACTCGAAACGAAACCAGGAAATAGACCCGCGCACAGCGCTTTAATCCACCTGATCTAGTCCTGGTCTTCTAGTCCTGGTTTAGTCCAGGTTTAGTCCTGGTTTAGTCCAGGTTTAGTCCTGGTCCAGTCCTGGTTTAGTCCAGGTCTAGACCTGCTGGCAGCCCCGCGCCGGGTCATGCGGGGTCTATCACACGTGTCAGAGCACAGTTTTCTCCCCCCTCCTCCTTCCCCCCACACTTCACTATTAATAATTTTGTTGAAAATCTATGAAAGTTTGAGTGTTTAAACGAGAGACAAATGTGAGAAAAGTTTAAATTCAGTCTGAGAAAAGCGTATAATGTGTGTGGCTGAGCGCGCATTATTTGAATTTTTGAGATTTCGCGTTTCGTAACTTGAATTTTCTTTCGTATCTAGAGACCAAAATTTAATGTGAAGGCGTTTCGTAACTTGAAATTTTTGTTTGTTGGGTCTGTCGTAAGGTGAGGTACCACTGTATTTAATAGTTTGGGGAGTTTTTGCCCCCTTTTTTAGTCGACCAAGAATTTTGTTTGTCCAATGAGGTTCATGTGTGGTCTTCCGAAACTGTCAGGTATGAAAACAATGAAAACAAACTAAAACGATCTATTAAAATTAGAATTTCTTTCCACTTTTGTGTGCTTACTTCTCTGAAAACTATCATACACGTAGCTTGTTTCTTTCTCAACTTTAGTCCACACTGGCAACTTTTAAGGCTTTACTTGGAAAGTTTGTATTTTATTATGTTTTCTTTCCATTGGCTGTACTTTGGGTCTAGGTTTGGGGTGTGTCCGTGGCCCCGCCCCCTTGGTCCCTCGCTGCTCATTCACAACTTTATGGGTATGTAAGTGACCTTTACTATAGTGGGAGTAAAATGAAATAACATTTGGAATATTTTCTCAATTGTGTTCAGTATTTGGATTAAAGTTGTGGTTAAAGGGCCTGTATTATGATATTTCTTGATCTATGTTATAGAATCGTCAACTTCATTGTTAATTTAAAGGTCCTATATTACACAAAACTGACTCCTGTGGGCTTTAAATCATGTTATAATTTTGTTACCTCATCACAAACAGACCTGGAGTTGTGTTTTGATTCTTTTACTCCTGCTTGACACACAAAACCTGCGTATTTAGGCTGCGTTCTTCTCTTAAACTGAAAACACTGTTCAACCTTGCGTGAAAAGTCCCTCAGTCGTCCAGGTAGAATCCATGATCAAAGGAGAAGTTCAATTTGTCACCTGGACAGTTGACAAATTGAACTTCACTGATCGCCTTCACGATCACTGTTCAACCTTGTAATGTCATGTGGAAGTGCAGGAAGTGCTTCTCTAAATTTTTATACTCCATACACCTTCACTAGAATCATTTGGATCATTTCAACCTTGGAATTGCCAATTTATTCTAAACTAAAAGTAAAATGTATCCATTAACTTGAAAAGTACTGCTTCGTGACATCATGCAGATGTACAGATTAATAATAAAGGATTAGTCAAACATGTGTGAAAGAAACAAAGCACAACTCCAGGTGTGTTTGTGAACATTATAACATATCTTAAAGCTCAAAAGGGTCAATTTTGTGTGATATAGGACCTTTAAATTAACAGTGAAGTTGACAATTATCAAATGGACTAGACAGTCTAATGTGATTTTCAGAATTAAATAATAGTACTTTCTTTTCTATTCCCATGTGGCCTTAGATGTGTGTAATCCCTCGGTGGTCCAGGCAGCTCAAGATCATTCTAAAGACATTCAGCAAAGCTTCATTTCTGTCCTGCGAATGGGACTTTTTTAGTATCAGTACCTGCTCAAATGAGTGCCTAGTTTCAATAATACCTTTAGTATGGGTTTGTATCTGGTTTTCGATATTTCTGACAGCCCTGTTACCTAATTATTACTATCATTTCAATTGCACAAAATATTCCAAATTCCTGTTGTTTTTGCCTTAAAAACAGTCTTTTCTCCCAGCTTTAACTCAATATTCACAGGGAGAGACAGACACGGGTCTGTGCCTGGGGTGAAGACGGCCCTAAGCAGATTACAATGAAATTGAGTTAGCATCGCTGTTGTGTCATAGCAACGAAAACAACATGCGCTCTGTAAACAACATATGCTCATGGTGATGTTTGCTTCCTTATTTTAGTCTTCTGGTTCACAATGCTAGGTCAAAAATGAAGTCAAATTCTGTGGTTTCCTTCTGAGAGATGGAGCTATTTTTGAGTAAAATTCAAAAGTATTGAAAAGCAGATACTAATTGATACTAAAACTAACATCGAAACGAGATACTCATACACATAAATGAAGCTTTCCTGAATAGCTTTAGAATGATCTTGAGCTGCATCAGAACAAATATTATAATAACAGCATCGAGTTTGAAATGTAAGAATCGTGACACCACAAGTAACTTAGGGTGTTTTCACATATAGTCCCCTTTAAGCGAACCGAACTCAGTCCCCTAAAAGTGGACCAACAAGGGGACCAAGAGAACACACACTCAGTTCTGTTTGTGTTCACATTGTGAAAGAGGACCGAGTTCTCTTTCTGGTCCACTTAAGCTCTGATGGAGCCTCAGTCCTCTTTCTGTTCACACTGTAGCTTCTCTAGAGCTCTGAGACCTGGTTTAGTCCTGGTTTAGTGCCGAAATAGATGCAGAAATAATCTGATAGTATGACTCACCCATAAGAACGGTATCCATGTATGCACGTGTCACGGTCTTTAATAATCCGGAGCTCTGGAGAAAAGGACATAAACCCGAACGTATCCCGTGTCCCGAGGCGAGAGTTTCTTCTTACGTAGCATTAACGTAGCAAGTTAAGGTTTCTTCTTCTCTTGGAAATGCCACGTAAATATCACGGGGCTTGCTCACAGCTGATCGGCGAACAGGCGCAAACACAACAGCGGTAATCGTCATGATTGGCGGGTGCGTAATTATGCTGCAACATGATTGGAAGCTGGAGCGCAGTTCGGCCTATGATTGGCTCTTGCCGGCTCTTGGCTCACCGGCTCGTGGTGGTGCACTGCACAAAAGGCGAAGTGAACCCGGAGCATTATGTGTACACACTGCGCAGGTTAGGCGAACCGTACCGCAGACCTTTTAGCAAACCGTACTGAGACCACCTCCCGAGATGGTCTCAGTTCGGTTCGTTTTAAAGGGGTCTGAGTGCGCTTAGAGTGTTCACATATAAACCTATAATGCTCAGTTAGCGATCTGAGTTCGCTTTAAACGCTGAAAGGGACCAAGTGTGAAAACACCCTTACATGCATTGTGTGACTTTTCTGATGGAGGGTGTGAAATGCTTTTTTCCATGGAGATTGTTTTGTTGCTTTGTCTGGAGTGTTTCACAGAATCTTCATGGAGACCAAACCAGACCAAGTTACAGGTCACATCTGTGGCTTTCTAGGTATTTTTGAGCTATAAAACCACCTGTAATTGAATACATCAACTTAGACGTGCACGATGATTTATCGATTAAATCGATTAATTCGAATTTACAGTTCAGGACGATGTGTTTTTATGAAAATCGATTTTTTAAATGATTTTTTACATGCGAGTGGAACTAATGCGCCGCTACACGGGTAAGTTAGCGGGGCGTACCCAAACATTGTACGAGCTAGCATGCCAGTGACTGAGGGAAAGCCGGAGCTTGTACAAAGGTGCTGGTTTGGTTTTCTTGCGTTGGACTTAGAACAAACGAGTGCTCGCTGTAAGGTCTGTTCAAAAGCTGTTGCAATCAAAGGAAGCAGCGCGACAAATTTATTCTAGTGCCTAAAGCAGAGGCACGCCGCGGAGTGGGAGAAGTGCAGCGTAATGAAAATAGCCACAGCACGAGCACATCGTCCAAAGTCAAACATGCAACAGTTCCTGAAACATTTTCAAACTGTGTGCCATATGATAAGCATGGGCCACGATGGAAGGCAATCACACACGCTACCACGATGTATACTGCAAAAGACATGGTGCCCATATATACTGTGGAAAAGCCCGGATTCATTAACATGGTGAAAGTTTTGGACCCGAAGTATGTGCTACCAAGACGCAAATATTTTTCTGAAGTTGCCACAGCTGTACACAGACTGCACAGTGCTGTAGGTGAGGGTCTTCAAGTGATATAATTTTAAAAACAATAACAGCTTAATTGATGCAAGGTGTAATGTATTTGTTTTATAAAAGAACGTTGCATTATTTTGAGACATTTGTCTGTCATCTGTTATTTGTTTTTGAGTAGGGCAGAGAAAAATCGATTAAAATCGGAAATCGGATACCTCTCTGTTTGAATGGGCTTGAACGTAAAGAAGGCTATTGTAATGTCCATTAACCTGCAGAGACATGCGTGGTCCTGGTATGTGCAGCTTTACAATGAGAATTCACTTAAGAATTCAGAGTTGAAATACATGCAGCAAACATGATGCAAGTTTAAGAGAAATGTGATGAAATGGTTTTTCATACTAGTGTTGCCACCAGCATTAATTTTCAATACTAAAGAATAGACTCAATACTCAACATTGATTTTAATACCACAATGATAATAAAAACACTCTTTATTTAGAGAATAGAATTTGATTTTCAACATTAAAGGTGCACTGTGTAACATTACTGTGTGGAGTTTGCATGTTCTCCCCGTATCTGGGTGGGTTTCCTCCATCAACCCTAAAAACGTGCACCAGGGATTACAGGTGGAAATGTGCTCTGGTGCTACAACCTGGCACAATGCACCTCTCCTGTTAAGGTTCATGTAGATTGTGCACTGTCTCTAAAATAAAAAATTTTGTTTTTTGTTTCTATGGATAATGTCATTGCTCTGCTTAAAATATTCCCCAGAATGAAATTACATTTATTCAATTACAGATGGTTTCATAGCTCAAAAATACCAAGAAAAACAGACATTCTGACACCTCTTCACAGATCCGACCTATAACTTAGTCCGGTTTAGTTTCCATGAAGATAGAAAGGTTTAATGCCATACTGTGAAACATTTCAGACAAAGCAATAACATCTCCATGGAGAAAAGCATCTGACGGACCCTCCACCAGAAAAGTTACACAGTGAACCTTTAAATCATAGTACAGTGGTACCTCACCTTACGAAATTAATTCTTTCCAGAAGTGGTTTCGTAACGTGAAAAATTCGTAAGTTGAGTAGCTATTTCAATGGAAAAAGCCTGATTCGTTCCAAGGCCCCGATCCAAGTTTTTTTTATAGTGTAACATTGTGTTCTGCGTCCTGATTGGTTTCTCAGACTGGATTTAAACTTTTCTCACATTTGTCTCTCGTTTAAACACTCAAACTTTCATAGATTTCCAACAAAATTATTAATAGTGAAGTGTGGGGGGAAGGAGGAGGGGGGAGAAAACTGCGCTCTGACACATGTGATAGCGCACATGACCCGGCGCGGGGCTGCCAGCAGGTCTAGACCTGGACTAAACCAGGACTAAACCTGGACTAAACCTGGACTAGACCAGGACTAGACCAGGACTAGACCAGGTGGATTAAAGGTCTATTTCCTGGTTTCGTTTCGAGTCACAGCTGAGGCGAGCCGCTGCTCACCTCAGCTGGAGGACCGCAGGCAGTCTGAGCACATGAACGAGACCTACGAACGCATGCAAGAGCCAGGTCTAGACCTGCTCTAGTCCTGGTCTAGTCCAGGTTTAGTCCTGGTTTAGTCCAGGTTTAGTCCTGGTTAATCCAGGTCTAGACCTGCTGGCAGCCCCGCGCCGGGTCATGCTGCACTATCACACATGTCAGAGCGCAGTTTTCTCCCCCCTCCTCCTTCCCCCCACACTTCACTATTAATAATTTTGTTGAAAATCTATGAAAGTTTGAGTGTTTAAACGAGAGAAATGTGAGAAAAGTTTAAATCCAGTCTGAGAAAAGCGTATAATGTTTTTATTTTATTTTATTTAACCTTTATTTATCCAGGTAAACCAATTGAGAACCAGTTCTCATTTACAATGGCGACCTGGCCAAGAGGCAGCACAATTAAAAGATACATTCATAAAAACATACAGTGCAACATGAACAATAAAGACAATAATAAAAGACAACAACTAAAAGCAGGTACAATGATCTTAAAACAGTAATAAAAGATTACAACTAAAAACATGTGCAATAATCATGGACAGTAGCATGTAGAAAGTTCATGTGTGTGGCTGAGCGCGCATTATTTGAATTTTTGAGATTTCACGTTTCGTAAATTGAATTTTCTTTCGTATCTAGAGACCAAAATTTTACGTGAAGGCGTTAAATTTTCGTTTGTTGGGTCATTCGTAAGGTGAGGTACCACTGTACTTTCTTTTATATTCCCATGTGTCCTTGTATAATCATGTGTGTAATCCCTCAGTGCTCCAGGTAGGTTCCATAGTGGTCGAGTTTCGACTAGTTTTAGTATCGATTAGTAGTTTGGTTTTATTTGCATTGCTTCAACCCTTTCACATCCAAAGTCATTCGTTTCTTCAGGTCTTAACCAGGTCTAACCAGGACTTAGGCTGGTCTGAATTAGTATTGTCCATTTATTGATACACGCTGCATTTTACAGAATAACTACTTGAATACAATTTTATATTACACAACTTTTAAAATCCTACTCAAAAATGAATCTTTTACAGCGCCCTCCTAATAACCCCAGTATAATACCAGCAGATTATCAACTGAAGTCTCAAATTCCAAAATGTTGTGTCAGCCTAAAAATAAGCAAATACCTCAGTTTTTTCCCCCCCAGTTTTATCCAAATGTTGACTGTCCCACTGCTCCTGACAGTTTAACCCAGTGGTACTGAAGGATGGGTCAAATGCAGAGGGCTCATTCCCTAAAGGGTTTATAAATACAAGCCTTGGACCAAAACAGGACTAAACCAGGTCTGAATTTGGACTAGAGTAGTCTAAGTATAAAACAGTTTTAGACTAGGTTCAATTCAGATTTAAACCAAGTCTCAACCACATCTAAACCAGATTTAAACAGTCCAACAAGTATTTTTTAAACCAGATATAAACCAGATATTAAAAGGGTTTAAACCAGGATCAGACTAGGGCCTGACCAGATCTAAATGAGGTCTAAATCAGGTCAAAACCAGGACAAATTAAGACCAGAAGTCAACCTGGTGTAAACCAGGACCAGAATATTACCTGGCCAGATGTTAACCAGAACTAAACCAGGTCTAAACCAGATCTAAAACAGGACAAGTCAAATCTAAACCAGGTCTAAACCAGAACTCAACAAGGTCTAAACCAAGTCTAGACTATTCCAGGTCTAAACCAAGTCCCCAATATGTCTAATCATATAACATGTCCAAACTATAAACCAGGTCCGTGCTGTAGGTCTAAACCAGGTCTAAGCCAGGTCTAGACCAGACTCAACCAGGCCTAAACCAAGTCTGGACTTTTCCTGGACTTTGTTTAGGCCTGGTTGAGTCTGGTCTAGACCTGGCTTAGACCTGGTTTAGACCTACAGCACGTCTAATCCAAGACCAAACTAGGACCCGAAAAGATCTAAACCAGGACTAAACCAGTACCAGACTAGGGCCTAACCAGATCTCCTGAAGGATGGGTCAAATGCAGAGAAATAATTTCTTCTTCTTCTTCTTCTTCTTCTTCTTCTTCTTCTTCTTCTTCTTCTTCTTCTTCTTCATCTTCGTCTTCGTCTTTGTCTTCTTCTTCTTTGTCTTCTGCTTCTTCTTCTTCTTCTTCTTGCTGGTCTGGACTAGCATTGTTCACTCTATTAAAGAAGTATACAGAGGCATGAGAGCCAGACCAGTTCTTAACCAGGTCTAAACCAGGACTTTCGCTGGTCTGGACTAGTATTGTCCACTATGACTCGGTGGAAGTATGCAGGAGCTCACAGAAGTGTGTAAGTGTGTAAGTGTTCAGGGCGTGAGCTCATATCCTGCTTTAAACCTATTTCTAGACCTGCTCCATTTGGGAAGTGCCCTCTCCTTGTTTGAATCCTGTTGTCTTTTCCACAAACTCCTGCCTAAAAACCCACCTTTCCACACTAAATCCTGTTTTTTCCCCACCTTTTTTCCCTGTTTCTGTTGGCACTTTTCGCTAGTTTTCCTTTCTTGCTTTTGACTTTTTATTACATAAGCTGCAGTAATGGCGGGAAAAGTGGGGGCATTGATTTTTCCGCGAGCTATAGGTTTATTTTGAGTGGTTTGGATAATTGTAGACTAGAGTGAGGAGGGAGGGGACAAGGAGCTAGGATGGATTGTAGGAAGCAAGGAGAGAGGAGCTACACTGTAAAAAAAAAAAAAAAGATAAAAAAAAAAAAGATTAAATTGACGATTACAGAATGTGAGTTACAGTTGTAGTCAACTAAAGACAAAATTTAAAAAACTAAAAAGTGGTCATGGCAAAAGCTATTGTGTATCTCTGACTCAAGACTAGACTAGAACTAGACCAGGACTAAGACTAGAACGCTAGAACGGAACCAAACCTTGTCTCCATGGTGATGTTATTGCTTTACATGGAATATTCCACAGTATGTCATTAAAGGTCCCATGGCATGAAATTTTCAATTTTTTAGGTTTTTGAACGTTAATGTGAGCTCCCCTACCCTGTTTAGGCCCCCCCCCCCCCATGGTTAAAAGTTGCGAAATGTCTAAACTGAGATTTGCGGTCCTTTTCTGCGTTAGAAAAAAACACAGCTCAAACGGGCGATTCTGAACAAGGCACCTTATTGACGTCAGATCGAAAAATGCAGCTCCACCCCCGTCTGTGTCTCTACTCAGCGTCTCTGTATGAGTTTGGACTGCGGAGGAGCTACGCAATGCGAAATGCGTTTTTTTATTTGCCTGGAGGCACGTGCGAATGTTTCTAGGCTCGGAAGTCCTTTACCCGACCCTCTGGACCTCTGAAACAGCAGTGGTTTAATTTTATTTTCTGTGGAAATGTGTTTATTTTTCAATGGAACGCTTCTCATCTCCTCCTCCATGCAAAAACGCGGAAGTGGGAGCCAGCCACAGCGCACAGCTGAAGAGGAGAGAGTGGAGAGTTTGGCCACGCCCCCACCCGCTACTATAGGCCATCTCTGTCCTCATTTGCATTCAAACAACAACGCCCAGAATGAGCCGTTCAGAGAGTTATTTTTTGACTCTGACTCTGTACATGTGTCTTTCTCATGCACTAAGTGTTGATTTTGAAGAAGGATTCATTTACAGTATTAGGGAACCATTAAGGCACCATATAAAAGCATCAAGAAGTACCATGTCATGGGAAAATTATAGGACAGGACAATTATAGTGTAAACACACACACACACACACTCTAACAGTGAGTGTCTTCACAGATCTGACCTGTAACTTGGCCTGGGGGCAGTTAAATTTAATTGCACTCACTGCAGAACCTTCCATACAAATCAATAGCATCACCATGGAGATAAACAGATGGTGCACTATCCACCAGAAAACTTCCATATTACATCTTTAAGTGGACCTTTCACCACACCCTTTATATCTTCAACAGATTTTGCAGTGTTGAGGGACTGAACAAGCCTTAAAAGTAAAAGGGAGTGAAAATAAGTTGGCAGAAATGACAAAGTTCTCAGTTGTTCGGCAGCAGACAGACTGTAAGCATTTGGAAAGAATTAGATGGTTGGAAAAAGTTACATGAAAAAAAGAAGAGGGGCCTGAGGTGACTCATGGAGAACTGCACTGCAAAACTCCAACTCTAAAATATGAGTTTAGGTCTTTTGGCGCTAAAGGGTGTGCTGACATGTCCTCGTATGAGCCCACTGTGAGTGTGATGTAGGCCTTATTAAGGATTGGTTTAGTCCTATTTTTGTCCTTGTTTTTAGTTCCGTTTTAGCCCTGTTTTAGTTCTGGCTTAGTCTTGGTTTAGACCTGGTTTAGTCCTATTTTTTAAGTCCTTGGTTTAGTCCCATTTTATTCACATTTTAATTCCGGTTTAGTCCTAGTTTAGTCCTTGCTTAGTCCTGGTTTAGTCCTGGTTTAGTCCTGTTTTAGTCCTGGTTTAGCCCTGGTTTATTCCTGGGTTTTAAATCATCTAATTTTTTTCTGGTTTAGTAATGATTCAGTCCTGGTTTAGTCATTTCCAGTCAAGGTTTAGTTCCGTAAATGTCCCTGTTTAGATTAGAGATCGACCAACTGAAGCTTTTGGGATGATTTTAGATGACTTTCCCCTAATTTTTTTCCATTTAAATACCCTACAAACTCACCCTTTTTACTACAAACCTTTAAGAGGGCTGTGCAGTCAGGTTTTGTGCAGTTATCTCGCTGGGCTAAAGTGTTCAATTATAGATTTTCGTGTTCCCTTTAGACAGCAGGTCGCTTTTCAAGACTCTTGTTTTGATTGCCACCAGTACACGTCCACTGCTCTGTACTCACTTCGTTCTCCAGTTTTATTCTCTTAATCTGTGATACACGTAGGATACGATGGCGCCGTGTAGTCCTGTTGGTACAAATGAAAAAGAAGTGCAGCTTTTTGTTGTGATGACATTTACGGCAACATCTGCTCCGATCATCAGAAGTCAGATAACTTGCTTTAGTTGTTCTAGAAAATGTTAATTTTTTTATTACTATTTTTTATTGCTACATATTTAGAAGTTGTTGTTTTTTGTTTGTTTTTTTTTTAACCATGTTTTGTATTTGCTCTTTGTTATTGTAATACAGGGCTCTCAAGTTTTGAAGTTTGGTTGGAGTGAGATTTTATTTTGGGCGGGGTGTGTGTGTGTGTGTGTGTGTGTGTGTGTGTGTGAAATGGACAGGTGTAAATGTTGCTACAAAGCAACTAATGAGAGTTATATAAATGAAGTTATTACCTGATGGTTCTCAGTCCTGAGTTGGATGTTTGTTTGTTTTATCATTCACCGTTTTGTCATCATTCGTTCGTCTCACTCGTGTTCAGTTGCCGTCCTTCAATTATCACTGACAGTGCAGTGCGCGCTTAGCTGAAACTAGACTCTACGGTCTGCCCGACAACAGAACAATCTAGTTTCTGATTGGCTGAAAAGGGCGTGGTGCCTGGATAACTCTTCTGAGCCACACAGACCGATGTTCTGGGCACAGAAGCGCTGTGTGGCTAGAGTTTTGAATTGCTTAACAAAATTTCAGCGTGAGAAATACCATGTGTGGCGTCTGAGCGTGTGAACTCGTTGAAATGCGTGTGTCACACTCTCAAAGCGTGAGACTTGAGAGCTGTGTTGTAATATAATGTGATGTGTGAGCTACTGTGTCATTTCCCTTGTGGATCAATAGTTTGTCAAAAAAACATATTGATCTACGGGTGACACAGAATATATCTATACACCAGATACAAGCACAATAAGTGTTCTTTAAGGCTGATAGCGGGGTCACCTCTCTATAGATCTGACCTGTAACAGGAGCGTCACCTGTTTGATACATTTAGTTTAGTACCATAATGTGGAACATTCAGCAAACCAGAAAAGTTACATAGTGCATCTTTAATCTGGTCAAACCCAGGACTGTGGACATCAGATAAGTACACTCTCCACTTTACCCTGTGTAATGATGTTTTTTACAGTGCAGGAGGGGCGGGTGAGTCATGCTGGGACTATTCCACTGCACATGTCTGTGGGCAGAGCAGGGCTTCCCTCATCCCTCCCTCTCCTTCTTTCTGTCCCTCTTTCTCTCTCTCCGTCTCTCTCCCTCGTTCACCTCTTTCTCGCTCTCTCTGACCCCCCCTCTATCAATGTCTCTCTGTCTTTTTGTCCCTTTCTCTTCCTCATTCTCTATCTCTCACTCACTCTTTCCTCTCCCTCTTTCTCTCTCTCTCTGTCTCTCTCCCTCTCTCTGTCCATCTCTCCCCTCTCTGACCCCCCCCATAGCTGTCTGCCTCTTTTTGTCCGTCTTTCTCTTGTTTCCTCTCTCCATCTGTTGCTCTTTCGCTCCCTCTCTTGCTTTCTGCTCCCCTCTCTCTATCCATCTCTTCCTCTTTTTCGCCCTCTTTCTGTGCCTCTTTCTCTCTGCCTTTTTCACCTCTCTCTCTGTCCCTCTCTCTCTCTCTCTCTTCCTCTTTCTGCCCCTCTTTCTCTCTCTCTGTCTCTCTCCCTATTTCACCTCTCTCTCGCTCTCTCTGTCCCTCTCTCTCTCTTCCTCTTTCTCTCTCTCTCTGTCTCTCTCCCTCTTTCCCCTCTCTCTCGCTCTCTCTGTCCCTCTCTCTCTCTCTTCCTCTTTCTCTCTCTCTATCTCTCTCCCTCTTTCACCTCTCTCTCGCTCTCTCTGTCCCCCTCTCCTCTCTCTGAGCCACTATCTCTGTCCCTCTTTCTCCATCTCTTGCTCTTTCTCTCCCTCTTTCCGTCTTCCTCCCTCTCTCTTGCTTTCTGTCCCTCTCTCTCTCAAGCTCTTCCTCTTTTTTGCATTCTTTCTCTCCCTCGCTCCTTCCCTCTCTCTCTGTCTCTCCTTCAGGGTTCACTTTTTCCAAACCGTCCCAAACATGCAGTCATATTATTGAAATATATTTGGTTACAACATTTTCTGGAAAGGACAAAGTTCAGCTGCTCATTCTGTGCTGTCGTTTTTATCTTTTCGAGCAGAACGACAATCGAAGAAAACACTGAATTTATATAAAGACAGATTAAACTTTAAGCTGCCTAATTGTATAAAGTCTTTGCCGTAAGTAATTATGACGCTCGGAATCACAGACTGTATAAAGAAGTGGACGAAGTGGGACCTCCCCCACAGCATTCGGCTCCAGTCAAATGAAGCTCACCGAGGCTTGCAGTTATAAGAGTGAATTTGGAGAAAAGTAACATATTAGGACTTTAGTAATTTATTTACGGGCAAAATAGCCAAATAAAAACGGATTAATATGAACAGTCACTGCGTGCACATGGACGAGTGTAATCCGACTGCAAACGGATTGGGATCATATCGAATTCATGTGCACAGGTTAAGGATTGTATAGGGATTGGTTTCCTGAATCCGATTGGAACCGCTGGCTTAGGCCGATAATAATCCACTTGGTGCCGCCTTGCTCACGATATCGGATTGGCGTACTGCGTATGCGCGGGAATTTTCGCCATGGATTTAACCCGGAAGTGGCAGGAGGCGCCGACACCGTCATAAGTAGCGATTGTTCCCGGAAAAGTCAGACGAAATCATGGCTGCGAAGAAAGAATGCACAACACGTACACCAATGCCGCTCCGTCAAACTCCTCGAGCGCCATCTTTGTATACCGCCACATAGTTTGTTGTGTTTTTATTGAGTCGCCATCATCTGGAAGTAGTTGGACGACAGCGCCACATAGCTTAGCGGAGCCGGCCAGGTCGCTGACCATTATCCGATTACACGAGTTTCATGTGCACTTGGATTATAGGACAGACCACCTGCCGAGTAACGGGATCGGATTTGGAGAAATCTAATCCGATCGTACCATGTGACCGCAGTAAGACCAAAATTAAGAGCCTGACAGCAGCAGTTACAGTGAACTGAAAGTTGGAGTCAATGGAGCCAAAACGCCCCTATGCATACTTCCAATTTACATATGCAGTCTATGTTTGGAATGCAGAAGGAAGTGAGGAATAACTTTGGACCACTGCAAACTCTTTTAAAATTCTCTATTTCTGTTATTCCTGTTTATAAGAGAGTAAACATGAACCATTGTATTCCAAATAGGAAGTGAGCATGGATGCGCTTCCACCTCCATCGGCTCCAATTCACTTTGTATTGAAAAAACTTCACCCCCATGGATCTATAATAAAAACTGGATAAGGCATTCCCTCTCTGTCCCGGCTCGAGACCGACTAGTGACCGCTCCAGGTGCTGAGGCTGGGCTCAGAAGGAATTCTCCCATAGAGCGCAATGCATTTTTTGGGAATTCAAACTTCCCGTGTCCGGCTGACAGGGAATCCAGCTTTCACAAAGGTCGGATTTTGTAGGGATTGTTTTCTATTTTCACAACATAAACTTTTTAAAAGTTTTAAATCCTCAAAACACCTGAAATGTTGTGTTATAAGACTTATCTGAGCCCGCGCTCACTCTGCTCCAGCAGCTCTCGCTCTGATTGGTGCAAACGCTGCACGCCGTGCACGTTACAGATGTCACGGGTGGGAGGAGCTCATCCGTATTGAGGAAGTAAATGCGGAAGAGAAAATTATTTTTGGCCCCATGTGCCAACGAGGCCACTGAAAACAATACAACGGGGGTTTTATTCTAGTTCTATGGTCACCCCTCTTTTTGGTCTTAAAATATTCATATTAACTGGCTTTACATCATCCTGGTGTTTTTATTGCTCTATTTTGTCCTTAAATCAATCAAACTCTACTCCAAATTGGCCTCTATAACCACTAGCCTTGGTGAGCTTCATTTAACTGATGCCGAGCGCCACTTTAGTTGCTTTTATCCTTTATACAGTCTATGGTACATCTCCATGTGTCTGACCTTTCCTCCATTGTGTCCTTGTTATCCCAGATCTTTGTTTTACATTCTCGTCCTTGCAGCTGTACTCCTTCATTCTGTAGGTGTCTAATGGGAGTCATGTAAACTGTTTATTTCTATGGGCTGAGCTCAGACTGGAGCAGAGGCCGGGACAGACTTCATCTCGGGTGCAGCTTGTGGTCTTTAAAAACACCACAGTATCATGAGCGTAATGAGGTTTGGTTGTGTTAAAATGAAATTTGCTTCAGCACTGAAACGTACACTGATGATGAAAACAGATTGAAGATTTGAATTTTAAGTTTCAGTAGTTCCAGCTAAGTCATCTCTTTGTGGTCAGATTGTGTTAAAATGAAAACAGAGCAGGACGTCCAGTTAGGATCACACCTCCATCAGCTGCAAAGTATCAAGAAACTACATGGTAATAATAAAAGAAGGCACTATGATTTAATATTGAAAATTGCACTGTCTGAAGAAAGTTTTTATTATCATCGCGGTATTGGCGTCTGTATTGCATTTCAAGTCTGTTCCTCAGTATCGAAATCGAGTTTGAAATGTTAGTATCGCAATAAAACAAATTCTACTATAATTAATGACGTTTAGTCAGAGATGCCACATGGTTGAGATCTTTCTTTATCCCTAGTAATGACCATATTTGGACTTTTATGCTCTTTACATCACAGAGGAATTCAGTGGGAGCTGTGTGTGGTCCCTCACATTCTCCTCTTGTTGTCTGACATTTTAAAGTTACTGTACCTTAAATAGACTCGTATAACTCAGGCTTAAAAGAGCGCAAGTTTGGGTTTACTGCACCACCTGTTGAGCATAAACAAGGAAAACGAGATGTGTAATTGTCTCTTCTTAGTGTGAACTAAGGTTGAATTTTAGTGGTAGTTATGGTGATTTTCAGTTATTAAAGTCATTGACTTTTATGAGCTCTTAACTGTTACAATGGTGTTTCTTCATCGTTCACTCAAAGTTGTCATGTAGCTGTTTTTCAACAGTAAACAATATTAAATAAAATCTGGGAAAGGATCTAATTTGGACTAAACTAGGACCAAACTAAAACCAAACCAGGACTAAACCAGAACCAAACCAGGACTAAGGTCTAAACATGGAGAAAATAGGATTATACTGGGATTATACTGGGAAGAAACCAGAACCAATCCAGGACTAAACAAGGTCTAAATCAGGACTAATCTTGGACTAATCTAGAACCAAACCAGGATCAAACCAGAGCTAATAAAGGACCAAAAACACATTTTGAATAAAGGCTAATTTGCTTTCAAAATGTATACATACTCCATCTTAAAAGTCTCGCGTGAGCTTTAAGTCATCTTATAAGTTCTGTATAAGTTACAAAAAAGGAGTTGTGTTTTGTTTCATTCACACATGTTTGAGTTACACTTTATTATGAGTCTGTTTACATCTGCAAAGCTCAAAATGCTCTGCTCCACCGTGATGTCATGAAGTGGTAGTTTTCAAGTTAGCAGCTGCTATTTTACCCTTAATTCAGTAGAGATAGGAAAATCCAGGACAGAAATCAACAAATGATTCTAGTGAAGGTGTATGGAGTTTAAAACACAGTGGAGCACTTCCTGTATTCCCACATGACATCACAAGGGGGAAGTGTTTTTAGTTTGAGAGAAGAACTAAATCTGAAGGGTTTGTGTGAATGAAACAAAACACAACTCCAGGTCTGTTTGTGACGAGGAAACATTAGAACATAGGTCAATATGGGCCGTTTAAATAAGCCTATTATTAAATTATTGCTTTTTTTCTCTATGTTTCTCATGGATAAACATTCCCACATAAAGTTGGTATGTAGTTGTTGTGTGGAACAAGGAGGTCTCTGGTTTTGAGGCCGATCACAGAAAAGTGTGGAGTAAAAGTTGAACCATGCCTGAAACTCAACTCTCAATCAGATAAGATGATCCAAACCAGGACTGAACGAGATCTAAACCAGGACTGAACTAGGTCTAAACCAGGACTAAACCAGGACTAAACCAGGACTAAACCTTGACTGAACCAGGACTGAACCAGGACTGAACCAGGACTAAACCAGGACTGAACCAGGTGTAAAACAGAACGAGGGCTAAAACAGTTCTGGATTTTACCACTTTGGCATTAAAAGGATTGAAAACTCCATGACTTGGACTTAAGTCTGGGCTAAACCAGTTTCAAAGGGGTTTCCACATGCTTGTCTTCATGGAAATGTTATTACGTTGCGTGGAATGCTGCACAGTATGGCATTAAACCTCTCCTCAAGTCTGATCTGTAACTTCATGGAAATATAGAAATATATAGTGCCACACTGTGGAACATTCCAGTGAAAGCGCACACATTTCCTCGGAGACCACACCACCAGAAAAGTTACATAATGCACCTTTAAGTCAGGAAACGTGCCAGGGTCAACCAGTCAGGACTAAACCAGGACTAAAACCAGAACAGACCTTCTGGATAACATGTATGTGTGTGTGTGTGTGTGTGTGTGTGTGTGTGTGTGTGTGTGTGTGTGTGTGTGTGTGTGTGTGTGTGTGTGTGTGTGTGTGTGTGTGTGTGTGTGTACGTGTGTACGTGTGAGCGAGTGAGTGTGGAGGTTAATGTTGTGCGACAGAGGTGACCACAGAGACTGCTTTATGCTTAAATCACATTGAGTGTTCATGCTTGTTGCTTTTACCATTCATAGAAATACAATAGCAGCTTTGTGTGGCTTTGTAAATGAGCTGTAGGAGTGGACGGGGCAGAGGTGGAGCCTGCACCGCCTTCTAGTGGTGACATTTTACATCATGTTTATCATTTAGTAGTCAGAATTGTACATGTAAATACAATATAATATGATCCAAGAAGTAGGGCTTTACAATGGAATTAGCTGAAAACTATTATTATTTTATTAGGCCAAAACTAGTCTAAGCAAGAACTAAAGCAGGACTAAAAGCAGGTCTAATTAAAACCAGGTTCAAGCCAGGACTGTGCCTAGATCTAAACCAGGACTAAATCAGGTCTAAAACAAATTAGGACTTTGCATATTACTTTTTTCACATTCTAGAATGTAGTTTGTAATTAAAAAGAATGAGTCAGAATTCTATGGTATAATTTGCTGTATAACTGTCAGATTGTAGATTTGTTGTTCTGGTTCATTTCTGGTTAATATCTGTGTAATTACTGGGCCAATCCACATGAAACCAAAAGTTACAGAAACTGGTGCCATTGTTCAACTCTGGAGATGTGATTGTTGTCAGCTGAAAGGACCCTGTGAAAGCATGTGGATGTTCTGTTTAAATATTTCCTCCACGATAAATCTCCCATAAAGTTACACAGGCCCCTGCACTTCATCTGAAGTTATGACATCAAATTCTAGAATGTGAACACAATCTACCCATAGATTTCAGAGTGATGAAAATCTAGCACTGTTGCCATATCTGAGAAATGCTTGAATTCCACCCCTCTGCCTCCCCAGTAAGCTCTATTCCAGAGCATCGGAGAGAGTCCGACCGACAAGTCAAACGTCAGATTCAGGAGAGCAGTGTGGATTTTGTCCCGGTTGAGGAACACTGGACCTATTCTTTCCATCAGGAGCTCGAGGGCTCTTGGGAGTTTGCCGCAGTCCACATGTGTTTTGTGGATCTGGAGAAGCGTTTGGCTCTGTCCCTTGTGGTGTCCTTTGGGGGATGCTTGTTAAGGGCTGGGCAGCCCCTGCATGACCAGAGCTGCAGTAAGACCTGTTCAGTCAGACCTGTTCCCAGTTTGCCTGGTTTACACCTGACCATATCACAAGTGAGATGTGGTCTGGAAGCCACCTTCGAAATATCTCGTACCGGAGGTGTGGTTTACGATCGCCAACGGCCGTTTATTGGGCGTTACAAATGTCTATCATTTGGCGTATACGTAGCCCAGAGCCAATCATGTCAGTTGTCAGTTCAAACTACAAGTTTCCGTTTGTCACGTAGTACGCATCACCGTCTTTCCACCCCTCCCCGCTCTCTGATTGGCTCCCAGAATCGGGAGAGCTCGCTTGCCATAGTTGCCAGGCTGTCTTTCAGATCAGAACGAACGAAAGCAGCCTGGGATTTCCCAGGTTAGTTCCCAGTGCATGTTGGACCCATTCTGTTCATTGTTTTTATGGACAGCTTTTTTAGTTGCTCAGGAGCCGGAAAGTTCAGTTTGTGGACTAGGGCACGAAACTGTTCCAAGCAGGCACCGACTGGTAAGTACCACCACAGAAAAACTTTTAAGAAACTAAGAAACTAACATTCAGGACAAAATTAGCTCCTCCAAATCTGAGGTGAAGGTTCTCGACTGGGAAAAGGTGGCCCCCTCTCCAGGTGGGTGGAGAGCCTCGGGGTCTTGTTCACGATTGAGGGAAGGATGGAGCATGAAGTTGACAGGTGGATCGGTGCAGCGTCTGCAGTGATGCAGTCGCTGTATCAGACCTTTGTGGTGAAGAAAGAGCTGAGTCCAAAGGCAAAGCTCTCCATTTACCACTCAGTCTACTCTCACCTATGGTCATGGTTTAGTCCTGGTTTAGATCTCTGTACCGACCCTCACCTCTGGTCATGAGCTTTGGATAATGAGCGAAAGGACAAGATCACAGATACAAATGGTCAAAATGAGTTTCTTTGGCTGAGCGTTCCCTTAGAGATAAGATGAGGGGCTCAGTCACACGAAAGGAGATCAGAATAGAGCCACTGCTCCTTCATTCAGTGGAGTGTGTATCCTGGAAAGGACACACACAAGAGAAGTCTGGATCTCCCTACTTAGACTGCTACCTCTGTGACCTCGCCCTGGATAAAGTGGAAGAAAATTGATGGATGGATGTTGCCATAACAATTAACAATTCATAACTAAGTATATAATACTTGTATAATACTTCTATAATGACGTGCCGTGTTGTTGCTGTCTGTTTGTGTATATGTCAAATGAGCACTGTGTTTGAGAAGAAGAATTTAACCTTGGGGACAATAAAGACTAAAGCCTAATTCATGGGTTTCAGGCAAACAATTCCTTCCTGATTTGAAGGATTTTGTCATAGCCCCCTGGCCTAAACCAGTGTTTCCCAACCAAGGGTACAAGTACCTCTCGGGGTACACGAGCACACTGCAGGGGGTACTCGGCAGTGTCGCTGCCAGGCGCAGGGGGAGATTTTTTTTTATTTTTAAATTCTAATTTGAGTAAATTTGAGTTAAAGAAAAGAGAAAATGCCTGAAAATTAAATTTTCAAATTAAGGAGATGAAATAAAATGATTTTCATTTAATAATCCGTTGAGAATTATGAGTGAGGGGGTACTCGAGGTATGACAAAAAGGCTCAGGGGGTACACAAGACAAAAAAAGGTTGGGAAACACTGGCCTAAACCCATGGACTGACAAAATCTATGACAAAAAGACTTGTCAATAAAATTAACCCACCCTCTCTCTTTTTCCAGCTCTTCCTTCAGACATCTGGACCTTCTCCTCATCACCATGCCGATCGTCCTGCAGTCCACTCCTCTGTTCTGGACCCGCCTGGCGGCTCTCATCTTCTCCTGCGTGGCCTTCTCCGTCGCTGTTCATGGAGGAAGACTGAGCCACGGCACAGGGGACTGGTGCATCTTCTGCTGGGCCTTTAGCTTCGCTGGTACTCTGCTGGTTTTGTTGGTGGAACTTTTCGGCCTCCAATCTCGCGCTCCTGTTTCATGGAAGAACTTCCCAATAACTTTTGCCTGCTACGCCGCGCTCCTCTGCCTCTCTGCCTCCATCATCTTCCCCCTGTACTACATCAAGGGCAAAACATCACAAAACCAAACCCGCGACTACCGAATCGTTTCAACTGTTTTCTCATGCTTAGCAACAATCGCATACATGACCGAAGTTAGCATTAGCAAGGCACGTCCAGGTGAAGTCGCTGGCTACATGGCTACTGCTCCTGGCCTTCTGAAAGTTTGCCAAACCTTCATTGGCTGTATTATTTTCGTTTTCATCAGCGACCCGGTTTTGTACGATCGTTCGGATGCTCTGAAATACTGCATGTCTGTCTATTGCATCTGCTTCATTCTGTCCGCTGGTATTATAGTTTTGTGTGTTTGTGAATTCACCGGGTGCCTTCCCTTTCCGTTCGCGCGGTTCCTGTCTGGTTACGCTTTCCTAGCTGTTCTCCTGTACCTCTCCGCGACGATTGTGTGGCCACTTTTCAACTTTGACCCCAAACACGGCGGACAGAAGGACCGTCCGAGTTATTGTGGTTTCGACGCGGGTCTCTGTGATTGGGATAAAAAGATGGCGGTGGCTGTACTCACGGGTCTGAACTTTATTCTGTATTTGGCAGACATGATCTACTCCACTCGTTTAGTTTTCGTCAGCTCCTAAAAGACAAATGCACTAAAGCTGGGTGTGTGCTTCAGATAGGATTGTACTGATGATATACTGATTTAGACACTCGGGCGATGGTTGGAAAAGACCAGTAACTTAACTAGTTTTTTCAGTAATAAGGCCCTATTGATACTTTGCAGTTGATGTCATCAATCATCATCCCAAGTAAATAGATTCAGTTCTAGCTTGCATATGTTAATCCACAAATTCTTCCAAATTACTATGTAAATTAGTGGTAGAATTTCACTTTTATTCAGGTTATGTCAATGCACCAAGCCCCAAACTGGAAATCATATTAATACAAATGAAAATATGAAAATACAGTAAAAACACTAGCCATTCTCAGTCTAGTCAGTAATGTACAACCTGAGGCTAAACTTTTTCATTTAAAAAGCTTTCCACAGCAGCTGGAAGCCATTATTGACATATCACAAGGTGAATGAAGTGTTGGGACATTTCCTGTTTAAATTACTATAGGAACAAGCCTTAATTCAGTTTAATCAGTTGGGTTCACAACACTGTAAAATCCCTTTAGTTTAAACTGAGCTGGAGGACAGGTCAGAATACTATCGTGGAATTTGGTGTGGCAGGTTTTAATGATTCTCTAATTTTGACTTAATTTGGTAGGATAATGTGTTTTGTAAATTATAGTTTTAGACTGAATAAGAAGCAAATTGTGAAGAAAAATAAAAAAATATATATGTTGAAAGTTAGAGGAAGAATTCTATCCAAAAAGTTTGACACAATTTACACATATATACGTGTGTGTATATGTGTGTGTGTGTGTCAAATAATTTCTGTGTACACTAGAGGAGTTTTGGCCCAGTGTTCTACATGGTTGCTAGGTAACAGTTATGGAATTCCCTAGCGTGACGTCGTAATTTCAAACCAGGAAGTAACATTTGAAACCTAAAAAATGACCAAAGTGGGCATTCTTTTGGTAAAATCTGAAATATAATGAACTTAACCATAGTCAAATGAGTAATTCCAAACGTCAGACTGAAAAAAAATAAAAAAAACTGGCACAAAGCAAAGCAGCATCTTCTCCATCAGTATAAATAAACAAAAGTCAAATGATTTTCTCACAATAGCTTCAGAAAATAGCGTTTGTGGATTTCCAGATAAACATTTTAGAACGTGAACGCAACCTAAATGAAGTACACGCCCAGCTTTGGTAGTTTAAAAGGCTTATAGTTGTAAAGGCAATTTAAACATGCACAAAAAGAAATAGAGCACTTAGTAGCTAGCCAGTACTGCGTGTATGTGAAGACTGTCTAAAGCGAAGAAGAAATAACAAAATGGCGGCTTATTTTTGTTTAATTTTGTTGCATTTTTTTTAACATGTTACCAATTTTGTTTTTATGCTACAAAGATATATGGTAAATTGGTGCATTCGATTTATTCTAAAACTTGAAGAATTGTACCAAATGCTTTCGCTGGCTTTGTGCACCAATTCAAAAATGTATAACTGCTACAATAAATGTATATGAGAAATTATGGCCTAGAGTGAAATTAAATGTCTGTATTTTATTCAGTGTAACCAATTTTCCAGTTATTTTTCAAAGCTCTCATTTATTTTTCTAATTTTTTTTTCCTGATGTACATTTTTTGTTTAGGTTCAGGCGAAAACTTGATTTAATAATCTCCTGATGTGTAAGCATTTAGAACACACTGCTAAAAATCTATAGTTAAAATGACTAAAAGGTTCAAGTTTAAATTGTCTTCAAACAATTCATAATAATAAAGCTCTAAAAATTGCTCATTTGCTGCACTGTGTTATTTGCTGTCTGTCTCCATGGAGATGTTATTGCATTTCCTAAAATGTCACTTGAGGGACGATGTCTCTGTGGCATCGGAATGTCTGAGTGTCCCACTGGAGGAGCTGAGGTGAGGGTAATCTGGGAATCCCCGCAGCATGTGTCTGTCATATACATAGATAAGATCTATGCCATACTGTGGAACATTTCAGGCAAAGACATAACATTTCCCTGGAGACGAGCAGATGCTGGACCCTTTCTTATAAAAGTTACACACCTTTAAATTCAAAACTCATTTATAAATATGGCTTTTTTGCAGTGCACAGCTCATGTTGAACTACACTGTTAAACATTTCCACTTTTGTTCTTGCAAGTCACCTTTAATGTATCCAAAATATATAGTAATCAGTGTTCAAATAAAACATGGTATTGTACATTTAACTCTGTGTGATTTTTCTATTTCATTTTGGAGTTGGCACCTTTCTGTTTGTTTCTCCAGTTTACCCTAGAAAGAGAGAGGGAGACAGTGGTGTTTTAGTTAAAAGAGAAGAAGCGTTAAAGTCAATAAAGTTGGGTTTATCCAAATAACTGTATTGTATAATGTCTGAGGAAATAAAACCTTGAATACATTACAAACTTTTCATGCAGAGGTTCCTATGCGAAAAGAGCTATGAAAGGAAGCAGGCTCCTTTTCCTAACTCCTTCTAACTCCGCGGACTGTCCGGTACTGCCCTTGTTATGAAAGACTGCAATGCACATTGGGTTTAAATTAGGGATGGAACAATACCGATACTTGTACTGGGTATCGGCCCAATACTTCCTTAATATACTTGTACTCGTTAAACATGTGTCGATACCACGCACTAGTGCACTATTACATGACATGTTAGGCAGTATCCTGGTTTCAGTATCCCGAATAAACCACTATCCCGGTTATGAGAAACCAGGATAAATAAAGTGACTGTACATGTGACTCTTAAATAAAGAGCTACACTGCACAGGTACAATCTGCACATGTACAACCTGAACATATGTGATCTCTGAGAAGTTTAACATGAACCATCTATAAAATGATATACGCACAGAACAGACTCACCATCAGCAGCACATTCCTCTGTCACAGGCAGAACATGCATATTCCACTGAGTGTGTCCTTTAGTCTGACAGAAACTGACCATATCAGGCACAAAGAGCCAGCTGTTTTTTTCAGCACTTATAGTTTATAGTTAATAGTTTACTGTGTGGTTTTAAGTTTGGTTTCTGTAAAACATAAACAAATGTACACAAAGTGGAATTAAACACAATATAATATCATGGTTGTTTGTATTTTTCCTAGTTTATTAAATATATGAAGATCCACTCCTTGAGCCGCCGCCTTAACATGGTGGAGGGGTTTGAGTGCCCAAATGGTCCCGGGAGCTATGTTGTCGGGGGCTTTATGCCCCTGGTAGGGTCACCCAAGGCAAACAGGTCCTGGGGGACGGTCAGACCAAAAGCGGTTCACAAGCCCATTATGACGAGTAATAGATCGAGGCCAGTTACGTCGCCCGGATTGGCGTTACCGGGGCCCCACCCTGGAGCCAGGCCTGGGGTGGGTGCACGCCAACGAGCCCCCCATGGGGCCCAGCCGGACCCAGCCCGAAGGAGCGACGTGGGGCCGTCCTCCCGTGGACCCACCAAGCGCAGGAGGATCCCTAAGGGGCCGGTGCAGAGAGATCTGGGCAGCAGCCGAAGGCAGGGGCCTCGGCGACCAGATCTCCGGACATGGAGACTAGCTCTGGGGACATGGAATGTCACCTCGCTGGGGGGGAAGGAGCCTGAGCTCGTGCGGGAGGTTGAGTGCTATCGACTAGATATAGTCGGCCTCACCTCCACTCACAGCTTTGGCTCCGGAACCCAACTCCTTGAAGTGGGCTGAACTCTCCACTTCTCTGGCGTTGCCCGCGGGGAATGGCGGCGGCCTGGTGTGGGCCTGCTCATTGCCCCACAGCTTAGCCGCCGAGTGTTGGAGTTCACCCCGGTGAACGAGAGGGTCGCGTCCCTGCGCCTTCGGGTCGGGGACAGGTCTCTCACTGTTGTGTCAGCCTACGGGCTGAACAGCAGTGCAGAGTACCCAGCCTTCTTGGAGTGCCTGGGAGGGGTACTGGACAGTGCACCGACCGGGGACTCCGTTGTTCTCCTGGGGGACTTCAACGCCCACGTGGGCAGCGACAGTGACACCTGGAGAGGGGTGATTGGGAGGAACGGCCTCCCTGATCTGAACCCGAGCGGCGTTCTGTTATTGGACTTCTGTGCTAGCCACAGTTTGTCCATAACGAACACCATGTTTGAGCACAAGAGTGTCCGCCAGTGCACGTGGCACCAGGACACCCTAGGACGGAGGTCGATGATCGACTTTGTAGTCATGTCATCTGACCTCCGGCCACGTGTCTTGGACACTCGGGTGAAAAGAGGGGCAGATCTGTCAACTGATCACCACCTGGTTGTGAGTTGGGTCCACTGGCGGGGGAGGAAGCCGGAAAGACCTGGCAGGCCCAAGCGTGTAGTGAAGGTCTGTTTGGAACGTCTGGCAGAGCCCTCTGTCAGGGGCAGCTTCAACTTGCACCTCCAGGAGAGCTTCTCCCAGATTCCGGGGGAGGCTGGGGACATAGAGTCTGAGTGGGCTTTGTTCTCGGCCTCTATTGTTGATGCGGCCGCCCGTAGCTGTGGTCGTAAGGTCTGTGGTGCCTGACGCGGCGGCAATCCCCGAACTCGGTGGTGGACACCGGAAGTAAGGGATGCCGTCAGGCTGAAGAAGGAGTCTTATCGGGCCTTGTTGGCTCGTGGGACTCTGGAGGCAGCTGACAGTTACCGGCGGGCCAAGTGTGCTGCAGCCCGGGCGGTAGCAGAGGCAAAAACTCGGGGTTGGGAGGAATTCGGAGAGGCCATGGAGGAGGACTATGGAGGAGGAGGACGGCCTCAAAGAAATTCTGGCAAACCGTCCGGTGCCTCAGGAGGGGGAAGCAGTGCTTCATCAACACTGTTTACAGTGCGGGTGGGGAGCTGTTGACCTCGACTGGGGATGTTATCGGACGGTGGAAGGAATACTTTGAGGATCTCCTCAATCCCGCCGTCACGTCTTCTGAGGAGGAAGCAGAGGCTGGGGACTTGGGGTCGGACTCACTCTTCACCCTGGCTGAAGTCACTGAGGTGGTTGAAAAGCTCCTCGGTGGCAAGGCCCCGGGGGCGGATGAGATCCGTCCTGAGTATCTTAAGTCTCTGGATGTTGTAGGGCTGTCTTGGCTGACACGTCTCTGCAACATCGCGTGGCAGTCGGGGACAGTACCTCTGGACTGGCAGACCGGGGTGGTGGTCCCTCTGTTTAAGAAGGGGGACCGGAGGGTGTGTTCCAATTATCGGGGAATCACACTCCTCAGCCTTCCCGGTAAGGTCTATTCCAGGGTGCTGGAGAGGAGAATTCGACCAATAGTCGAACCTCGGATTCAGGAGGAACAGTGTGGTTTTCGTCCCAGCCGGGGAACACTGGACCAGCTCTATACTCTCCATCGGGTGCTCGAGGGTGCATGGGAGTTTGCCCAATCTGTACATGTGTGAAGAGTCCCTCAGTCGTCCAGGTAGAATCCATGATAAAAGAAGAAATTCAATTTGTCAACTGGACAAAGTTTGTTTGGTCGAAAACGTTTCGCCGCTCATCCGAGAGGCTTCGTCAGCTCTGGTTAGAGTGCTGGTAAGACACTTGCTTATATCTCGCTGCAGGGAGGAGCTAACTAGCTAACTACTTTCCGAAACTATCTCACCTATTGGTTTCTGTCTTTTGTTTCTCTGGCGTCACACCTCTGGACCTGACCTGGCTAGCCCTATTGTTTCTTTTGTTTGTTTGATCTAGGTTTAAGAATGGAATTATAGATGGGAGATTATGGGAAATTATGTCTGACTCCACCATTTCTGTTTAGAGAAGGATTCTCTTTTTTGACAAAAATAGCCTCTTTAACTCCCCTCTCAAACCAATTCTTTTCTCTGGCCAAGATCTGAACCTCACTGTCCTCAATGAATGGCCCGTGGCTTCTAGGTGAAGATGTACGGCAGATGACGGTCCACTCTGGCACGCCTGTCTGTGTTGGTACATCCTCTTGTGAAGTGGCTGTTTTGTTTCTCCAGTGTAGCGCTCACTGCAGTCTTCACTACACTGAATGGAGTAGACCACATTGCTTTGTTTGTGGCTCGGTGTTTTGTCCTTTGGGTGGACCAGTTTTTGTCTTAAAGTGTTTGTGGGTTTGAAATAAACTGGGATTTCATATTGTCTGAAAATCCTCTGTAGTTTTTCCGAAACGCCGGACAGGTAAGGAATTGCTACCCCTTTCCTCCTGGGTTCTGATTCTCTGTTGTCTTGTTTCTTGCCCTTGTCTCTCTTGGTTTTGTTAACAGCCCATTTAGGATATCCACAAACAGAGAGGGCTTCCTGCACATGTTGTTCTTCTTTCTCCTTACCCTCTGTGCTTGTGGGAACCACTTGGGCCCTGTGTTGTAATGTCCGAATAACACCCAGTTTGTGCTGCAGTGGGTGGTGTGAATCAAAAAGCAGGTATTGGTCTGTGTGTGTGGGCTTCCTGAAGACGTCTACTTGGAGTCGCCGGTCTCCTCCTATCGTTACTGCAGAATCTAAGAACGCCAATGTGTTGTCCTTGGCATCTTCACGGGTGAATTTGATGTTCGGATCTACAGAATTGATATGTGCAGTAAAAGGTTCCAAATCTTGAATTTAGATTTTTGAAAAATAATCATCAACATAACGATATCAGTGTGTGGGAGGAGTGCCTGGATAAGAAGCTAAGGCACTCTGTTCAAATTGTTCCATGTACAAGTTAGCCATGATAGGGGAGACCGGTGAGCCCATCGCACAGCCGTGGATCTGCCTGTAAAAGTTCCCTCTGAACTGGAAATAGGTGGTATTCAGACAAATTTCCAGCAGTTGGCAGATTTGGTCAGGTGAAAGTTTGGTTCTCTCTTCTAGCTTGGTATCCTGTAGTAGTCTCTTTCTTGCTGCTTCAACCGCTACAGCTGTGGGGATACAGGTGAGAAGAGAGGTTACATCAAAGGAAACCATTGTCTCATCCCGATCAAACTGGAGAAACTTAACTTTGTTTACAAATTCAGCTGTGTTCTCAATATGGTGCTCTGTGTTACCCACCAAAGGAGCCAAGATGGTTTTTAGGTGTTTGGCCACATTATATGTAATGGAGTCAACACTACATACAATGGGTCTGAGTGGTACTCCTTGTTTGTGAATCTTAGGGAGGCCATAGATGCACGGGATGGCGTCACCAGGGTACAGTCTGTAATACAGTTGTCGATCAATTACTTCTTCTTCCCTCAACTTCTGCAAGCAATCAATGATCTTCTTTTTGTACCCATTGGTCTTACCAGCACTCTAACCAGAACTGACGAAGCCTCTCGGATGAGCAGCGAAACGTTTTCGACCAAACAAACTTTGTCCAGTTGACAAATTGAATTTCTTCTTTTATCCTAACCTGTACACATGTGCTTTGTGGATCTGGAGAAGGCATTCAACCGTGTCCCTCGTGGGGTCCTGTGGAGAGTGCTCTGGGAGTATGGGGTTCGGGGCCCTTTGCTAAGGGCTGTTCGGTCCCTGTATGACCGGAGCAGGAGCTGTGTTTGCATTGCCGGTAGTAAGTCGGACCTGTTCCCGGTGCATGTTGGACTCCACCAGGGCTGCCCTTTGTCACTGGTTCTGTTCATTATATTTATGGACAGAATTTCTAGGCGCAGTCAGGGGCCGGAGGGGATCCGGTTTGGGAACCACAGGATCTCATCTCTGCTGTTTGCGGATGATGTTGTCCTGATGGCTTCATTGAACCGGGACCTCCAGCGTGCACTGGGGCGGTTTGCAGCCGAGCGTGAAGCGGCTGGGATGAGGATCAGCTCCTCCAAATCCGAGGCCATGGTTCTCGACCGGAAAAAGGTGGCGCCCTCTCTGGGTGGGTGGGGAGTCCTTGCCTCAGGTGGAGGAGTTCAAATATCTCGAGGTCTTGTTCACGAGTGAGGGGAGGATGGAGCGTGAGATTGACAGGCGGATCGGTGCAGCGTCGGCAGTGATGCGGTCGTTGTACCAGACCATTGTGGTGAAGTGGGAGCTGAGCCGAAAGGCGAAGCTCTCAATTTACTGGTCAATCTACGTTCCTCCCCTCACCTATGGTCATGAGCTCTGGGTAATGACCGAAAGGACGAGATCGCGGATACAAGCGGCCGAAATGAGTTTCCTCCGCAGAGGGGCTCGGGCATCTGTTCCGGATGCCTCCTGGACACCTCCCTTGGGAGGTGTTCCGGGCATGTCCCACCAGGAGGAGGCCCCGGGGAAGACCCAGGACACGCTGGAGGGACTATGTCTCCCGGCTGGCCTGGGAACATCTTGGGGTCCCCCCGGAGGAGCTGGAGGAAGTGTCCGGGGTGAAGGAAGTCTGGGAGTCCCTGCTTAGACTATTGCCCCCGCGACCCGGCCCTGGATAAGCGGAAGAAAATGGATGGATGGATGGATGGCATTTGTAAGATGATTTCAAGAAACCTTGAGAGTACATTTGATCATGTAGCTGGGCACTGATGTACGTGTAAGTGCACTGTATGCATGGTGTATATTCATGGGGGTGAGGTTAAAGTAGTGGTATCAGTACTCAGTATCGGCAAGTACAGAAATGATTATACTTAAGGAGCTTGGAGCTTCATGGTCAATTTGGAGAAGAGCCTCACCTGTGTCCTTTGGGCTTCTGTCACATAAGAGCTGAGTGGAGCTGTCCACAAAACACGGACTCAGAAACATCTTATTTTAAAGAGTGAAAAGTTGAGTTCACTGTGTCTGATCCCAGAGTCTTTATCAGTGATAAATATTGCAGCTTGCAGTGTACTGGTCTTGTTTTAAATGTCAGGTGCAAACTAAATATTTAGCAGAGTTGTAGACTTTTATATCAAGCTGTAGACGTTCTTTCATAATTTAGATGTGTTTTGAGCTTTTACTAAAGAAAATGTCATTAACTTACATTTCATTCACCCTTGACACTCATATAATATTTCTCACTAATTAAGTTCCAAAGGCTGTGACGTTATCTGCATAACCTCAGTACCAGTGGTTCTCAAACTTACTGAGGCCAAGAACCCCCTTTAGTTCTCCATGATGTTTAGAACCAAATATAGAATGATAATTTCACATTGTTTGGTATTGTACTAGAAATAGTAGTAATTAAGCCATAATCTAAGTCATTGTAATTTTGGGAGACCAACACATGGCTCAGAGAACCCCACTTTGAGAACCACTGAGCATTTTAAGGATCTTTTTCATTCTGAGACTCATGGACAAAAACTGACAACAAACTATATTAGTCAATAAAGCTAAAGAAGACCTATTATTACAAACAGAGGTTTATCCATGTCATAATTATTTCCCCACACCATTTCCTCACCTGAAGTTAATGATTTGTGTATGTTTTTGAGCACTCTTTAATCACTTCTTTCCAAAATCAGACTTATTTCTTTTATAGGTCCATCAAATACTTTTCTCCATGGAGATATTATTGCTTTGTCAAAAATGTTTCACAATGTTGCGTTAAACCTTTCTATCATCATGGAGACCAAACCAGGGCAAGTTACCATCAGATCTGTGCAGAGGCGACCCCACTCACAGTCACAATGCCTCTTTTTCCAGGTATTTTTGAGCTATAAAACCACCTGTAATTGAATAAATGTGAGGTAGAGCTGTTTAATGTCATACTGTGGAACATAGCAGACAGAGCAATGACATCTCCATAGAAACAAGCAGGTGATAGACCCCCAAGCAAAAAAGATACATAATGCACCTTTAAGTCATAGATCAATATTGTGATTTGCGAAAATGTCAGAGATTTTACTGTAACTATATAATAGACACAAGCACAATAGTTCTTCTTTAACTCACCTTATAACTACTCTCTTTCTCCAGATCTTTCTTCGGCCGTTCAGACCTTCTGAACATCACCATGCCGATCTCCTTACAGTCTTCTCCTCTGCTCTGGACCCGTCTGGCCGCTCTCGTCTTCACCTGCATCTCCTTCTCCGTCGCGGTTCACGGGGGCTGGCTCTACTACGGCACAGGGGACTGGTGCATCTTCTGCTGGGCCTTTAGCTTCGCCGGGACCCTCCTCGTTCTCCTGGTGGAACTTTTCGGCATCCAATCTCGCACTCCCGTTTCGTGGAAGAACTTCCCGATAACTTTCGCTTGCTACGCCGCTCTCCTCTGCCTCTCTGCCTCCGTTATCTTCCCGCTGGACTACCTCAAGGGCACCGCCATATTCGTAATAAGTGAGACCAACAGCTGCAGAATCGTCTCAACCATTTTCTCATGTTTTGCAACAATCGCGTACATGATGGAAGTCCGTACTAGCAAAGCGCGTCCGGGCGAAGTCGCTGGCTACATGGCTACAACTCCCGGTCTTCTGAAAGTTTGCCAAACCTTCAGTGCTTGCATAATTTTCTTTTTCATCAGTGAGCCGATTTTGTACGACCGTATTGAAGCACTATCATATTGCATGGCGGTCTATTGTTTTTGCTTTATCGTGTCCATGGGTATTATCATCGTGTGTGTTTGCGAGTGCACAGGGCGTCTCCCATTCCCATTCCCACGCTTCTTATGGGGGTACACTATTCTGGCTGTTCTCCTGTACCTCTCTGTGATGATTTTGTGGATGATTTTCAACTTTGACCCCAGAAATGGCGGAGAAAAAGAGCGACCGAGCAGTTGCCGTTATGGTCCCGGTGTGTGTAGTTGGGATAAGAGGATGGCGGTGGCTGTACTCACGGTCTTCAACTTTGTTCTGTATGTGGCTGATCTGATCTACTCTGCTCGCTTGTTTTTTGTCAGCTCTGAAAACTAAAATGTGTTTTGGTTGGTTCATTTTGATTTTCTTCAATTGATTTTTTGCAATGACAACACGCTGAGGGGGTTCTGCATAATAATAATAATAATAATAATAATAATAATAATAATAATAATAATAATAATAATAATAATAATAATAATAATAATAATAATAATAATGCATTTTATACAATACAATAAAACATAAAAAACTAAATAAAACCAAAATCAGAGTGGAGTGATTGGCTGTGAGAGGTAGGACAGTCTGAACAGGTTTTGAGTCTGGATTTAAAGAGTGGGAGAGAGTCTGTATTCCGGAGGTCAGGAGAGAGTTCCAGAGCTGAGGAGCAGAGCGGCTGAAGGTTCTGCTCCCCATGGTGACGAGACGGGCAGAGGGGACAGAGAGCTGAAGAGAGGAGGAAGAGCGGAGGGTGCGGGATGGAGTGGCGATGTGGATGAGGTCAGATATGTATGATGGGGCGAGGTTGTGTAATGCTTTGAAGGTGGTAATGAGTATTTTGAAGTGAATTCGCTGTTTTATGGGGAGCCAGTGGAGTTGTTGGAGTACGGGGGTGATGTGATGGATAGTGGGGGTCCGAGTGATGATCCGGGCTGCAGAGTTCTGTAGGAGCTGCAGTTTCTGAAGGGATTTGTTGGGGAGACCAAAAAGAACAGAGTTACAGTAATCGATGCGGGAGGTGATTACCTTTTAGTGCATGACAAAAAAAAAACTACCTTTTAAATCTAAATTTTATATTCAAATCCTCAAAGTAGCCACCCTTTGCTTTGTTGCTTTGTTGTTTTCTCACAGTTGAAGTCTACTGAAATGGTTTTCACTTCACAGCTGTGCCTCATCAGGTTCAATAAATACCAAAAGTGGAAAGGGTCACTGTTTCATCTTTTTTTTTTTTTAAATAAGTTTGAGGGCACAAATTTTCTCACCTGTTATAGTTCCAACTTTATGGTGAGATTGCATTAAAACAGACAGAGCAGTGCCCCCAGTTAGCGTCAACCCCCAAGGAATGTTGATGTCATCAGCTGCAAAGTATCATATCATAAGAGCTTCACATTAAAACCAATATACAACCACCAGTCAGTCCCAGTCTAGTCAGAATTGTATGCCTTACTCTTTTCAATCTCTTTTTAAATACAAGAATGAGAACTTCGCACTTCAAACGGGTGCGTTGAAGGAGAGGGAGCAGTCCCAGAACATACGAGAAGAAAATAATCCCGCACTCCGTCTTACTTGCAAAATGTAAGATTTATTAAGACATGGAATGTTTCGGCACTAGGCCTTCATCAGGCAAAATAGCAGCCGTGTCTCATTCGCAGTGTGCACAGTTTGGAGTGTGGTTTTAAGGGTACTCCTGAGTGTACTCCGCAGACCGCATGGGTGCTGGCGAAATGAGACCCGGTCCCGCAACTACCAGATGCAGCCGCCGACTCCATTTTCTCCCGTAGAAGAAGTAGCGTGCGGTGCATGCTGGGATATATGTGCGAAGTGTGCATGGATGCACAGTTGGTCCACGCCCCGATTTCCATACAAACGACTATGGTTTTCAGGGTGCATTTTAAGTGTGCATGGGACAAAAACTAAATGGGACAGCAGTTGTTGCGCCGGAAGTGACGTATAAAACCACACTCCGAAGTGTGCACACTGAGAATTAAGACACGGTTAGAGTGAGCACTAAAGGTGGCCATCTTAAAGGAAAAGTAACGTTATTTTACAATCTGAGCCTTCTTTCGGTAATAAAACAAGTCGTTTGACTCACCCATATCACGTTCGTGTCATTTGGAGCTGTTTGAAGAAAGTTATGTTGTGGCGTTTCCGTTAGCATTTGTTAGCATTTGTATTCGGGGCATTACTTTGCGGTCTCCAAATAACACAAACTTTAGCACTTTTCAAATCATAGAAGCCCGATGTCTTAATGGAAGATTTCGTTTGAAGCAAAAGTGGCCTGTAATCCGAGGTTTATCCATAGTTTTCAGCTTTGCGTTTCATGTTTGGGTCCCGGAGCAGTCCGCGCATGCGCACTGGTGTCCTCATCTACTCGAAACTATGGCTAAATCTCGGATTACAGGCCACTTTTGCTTCAAACGAAATTTTTCATTAAGACATCGGGCTTCTATGATTTGAAAAGTGCTAAAGTTTGTGTTATTTGGAGACCGCAAAGTAATGCCCCGAGCAAATGATACAGCACCATGTTAAGAATACGGGATCATTAGTAGAACAGAACGGCTCAACATAAGTTCTGCGATACTGCTCCAATTGACAGAAAAATGCTATGGGTGAGTAAAACTACTTGTTTTATTGCCGAAAGAAGGCTCAGATTGTAAAAAAACGTTAATTTGCCTCTAAATAGGGTGTTGCAAGTACCCAAGGGTGACAGGTCTTTTACGACAGGTCGTAAAAGAACAGTGTACTCAAAACAACATAATTCAAAATGCAAAGGCAATCAACATAGTGTAATGTAAATAATAATCATAGTAATGAGAAATTCAATTTGTCAACTGGACAAAGTTTATTTGGTCGAAGACGTTTCTCACCTCATCCAAGCTGCTTCATCAGTTCTGGCTAGAGTGCTGGTGGACACTGCTTATAACTAGCTGCAGGGAGGAGCTAACTACAATGAAATTACTCTGAAACTATCACACCTATTTGTTTTCAGTTGCTGTGGGGGTCTTGTTAGTATAGTCATTCAGGACCATAATGGGTGTTTTCACACCTCTGGACCTGACCTGAGGGGTATTCCACGAACGCGGCTAAGCGCAAAGCCTGGCTTTATTCGACAGTTCGCGCTAGTTTTAGTGAGAGTTCGGTTCCATGACTCTCGCTAAGCTTAGTCCCCGCTGAGTTACTGGGACAACATGGTCCTCGGAGCTAGCCTGTTCCGGGGCAGGCTAAAGACGAGGCTTTAACAGGCCGTGTCGCAGAGAATACGTACCGGAAGTAAACAGAGTGTCAAAAAACAGTTCCACACACCTCCCGCATGACTATCTGTGTTGTCCGAAAATATCAGCAAAAAAAAAACCAAAACAAAAAAACACCTTACGTTCTTAGTCAGTTTTGACAAATTTCCAGTAATTTAAAAATTCCAGAGCTGTCACAGAGAAAGACTTTGGTCGAGTGGTTAAGCACTGCGTCTTTCACGTGGGCGTCCTGGGTTTGATTCCTGACGTATTCATGCCCAAGTCAATTTTGTGTTACATTTTCACTAATTTACATTTGCCACAGATTACACAAATGTGAATGAATTTAACCTACAATTCTTCATATCATCATAGAACTTATATCAGCTGGGCCTAACATCACTCTCACTTGACGGCATTGACACTTTATATTTTATGTGACATCTCTATCAAAGAATACAGTTAAAGGTAAACCTTTACTTTTAAAACAAAATGTAGCCAAATAACAGGCACACTCCATGATGCAACATTTCAATGATTCAACAAATTTGCTTCAGAGATGCTGTACAAGCCTCTTTAACGAAATCCTATTTATCAATTTCCATCAATAGGCATAAAACAATAAAAGACATTAGGTATGACATTCTGGTGTGAGGCCACTGCTGGAGGACCGCTGAGGGTCAGGCAAAGCACTGCTGGAGGACTGCTGAGGGTCAGGCAAGGCACTGCTGGAGGACTGCTGAGGGTCAGGCAAGGCACTGCTGGAGGACTGCTGAGGAGGGTCCAAGTGTACGCCATCTTCAGTAACTAGAACACAAACATACTATTAAAATATACAAATGCTTGGATCACAGCTGAGGCAAGCATTAGTCTAGAGAATACCTTGAACATACTCTTCACAAGAACTCGCAGGAAGGATCTTTGATGGGGTCCCTCCTTCAATTACCTCCACCAGTGGGTGACCCTGGTTTAGGGCCAGTGCCAGCTCCTCTGCAGGTGAAAGATTTTGAGGGGGGCTCCCACCTCCTGTGGCTTGGTAGCTACTGTTCATTTTAAATTAAATTAACGTACCATTTCAACAGTATTACTAATTTCACTGAATAATAATATTAATATTAGCCTAATTACCACTCTGCAAAATGTTTTTATGCTTTGTCTTTACCTGCAAAACAGTCCTCTTCACATTATTCCTGCTCAAAGACAAGATAACAACACAGTTTAACGTATTAGTTGGAGCAAGTACTTTTACACAGTAAAAATAAATTACAACTGACAAGACTGCTCTACAAATATATAATATTTATGACATCAACTGTTCTCCCTGAGTATCAAACTCTCATCTCCCATGTGCCAAACTGTAGCATGGCCCGTGGCTTCTATGTGGAGATGTACGGCAGATGACGGCACGCCCGTCTGTGTTGGTACATCCTCTTGTGAAGTGGCTGTTTTGTTTCTCCAGTGTAGCGCTCACTGCAGTCTTCACTACACTGAATGGAGTAGACCACATTGTTTTGTTTGTGGCTCGGTGTTTTGTCCAGTAGTCTTGTATATCTGAGCTCGATTGCTCTTCCTTCATCCTTAAACTACCCGGATGTTTGTCACACTAAATTGAAACTGAATTTTGAGAACTGAACTGGTCCAATCGGTTCTCTGTGGGTTTTATGGCTCTCCAGTTTACTCCAGAAACAGTCCTAATAATGTAGAGAGCTTAAACACTGCAATAGTCTATTTTTTTGCACAGTTATTGAAAAAAGCCCATTTATTAAAGAGAAACGTATGATTAAAAGGTCACGTAATAAAACTGTGGATTCAGCAGCAGCGGTCTTCACAACCTGCCAAAGCTTTCCCTGGAGGACACGACTCTAATCGAATCTTCTGTGTAACTTATACAGACAGCTGGTCGTAACTGTTGATCTGCCGAACATAACGGAACGCTACAGTGACATCTTTTTTTTTTAATAATACACAAATTAATAGGCAATTTTAAAAGGAAAAAAGAAAGAATACAATACATCTAGATTTAGAAAGCGTAAAGGAGTATAGAGTGCTACGATCACGTTCCAATCAGCACACGGGTCATTCCAGAAGTGGAGGACATTTTGGCTTTAAAATTATTGAAAAATAAACCTTCACTTTTCTGATTTTCTGCTACATATTCATCAATAATAGGTAATAAACTATTAAATGCTTGATTAGCTCAGCTGACGGTCAATGGTAAAATTTTTATGATATGATTTATATGGTTTATTTCCTCTAATCACAGTAACAGGGTTGCAGGCAACAGGGTTGCAAAATCGCGCTAATGTTCCCTTTATCTCAGGAATAGAAGCTAGCTGTTTAGCTGTTATTACTAATCAAGAGGAAAAACTTATTTATGCAAATACATAAAGGAAAAAAAAAGGTCTTATTCTGATCATTTGCATAACAGGCTGGTTAGCTCAACTGGTAAGTCACTGACTTTCCCCCTGGGGGTTGTGGGTTCAAATCCCCCCCGGGCAATGAGCTAACCAGTGTGGGTCCTTGGGCAAGACCCTTCACGGTACTGCCCCCCGGGCGCCGAAAAAGATGGCTGCTCACTGCTCCTGAAAAGGATGGGTCAAATGCAGAAGTCAAATTTCTCCCATGTGTCACTTTGTGTCATTGTGTGTGAGACCAATAAAGGCTTAACCTTAATCTAAAGGGTTACATGAGGCAGAGTGAGACATTCAATCAAGGCTAACGATGTTATAAAAAATATGAAAAATAGAAGAGAAGATAAACCTTTGCTCTGCCCATTCTTTTGGAAAACTGTTTGATGATGTCGAGTCCAGGGGATCATGTGGTTTTCTGCTTTCTGCTTCTTCTACCAGACTAAAAATGTTCTGGTAACAGGGTTGTGTCCTTGGGCAAGACACTTAACCCCACCTCGCCCCCAGTGTCTGTGGACACTGGTAGCCCCCATGGCAGAAGATACATCAAGGCCTGTTGTGACGTGAGCCGTCCTCCTGTGGACCCACCACCTGCGGAAGGATTCATGGGGGCTGGTGCATTGTGTTCTGGGCAGCAGAGCACTGCTTGGACTGCTGCCCCCGCGACCCAGAAAATGGAAAAGCGGAAGAAAATGAATGAATGAATGAATGGTAACAGGGTTGGTGCATGTTGTGGGACACATGTTCCATGAATAATAATTATTATTTGAAATATTATGTCTATTAAAACAAATGTTCCACAGTTACAAGAGATGGAAATGAAACAAATATAGAAAAAACAAGAAATTTCAATTCAATTTTAACTGTTTTATTTGAGATTCAATTTGCTCATTAGAGGGGTGGGACAAGAGGAAAATGGCATTTTGGGGGGACTCCAGACTTATTTGGTATTTTAAAAACTATTTTCAAGCATTCTTTTCTCTTAGTTTTTTTTTTTTAGATTCGGTCTCAGGACAAGTAAATTCACTCAGAAACTGTATGTTTTAGTATTTTGAATGTGAATTATTTAATATTTGATGGGTGGGACGTAAAATGTCCTCCAATTCTGGAATGACCCACACGTTTTGCTAATGAAACTTCTGCACATCGCATCAGGTTTCTGAAGTTCTGCTGTATTGTTTTTTTTGTATCATGTTTTTGTATATTTATAGAATTGCCATGGGGAGCATGGGGGAAGTAGGCTTGTAGGCGGAGCTTTGGACTGAATCTCACAGCGAACTATAGGGAAGGTTTGAATAGGGCTCAGGAGAGATCGCTAAATTACACAAACATGCATGGATGACATCTAAAACTGCTTCGGACATGTTTTTGAAGAGGGAACAATGTTATAACAAAAAAATATAAGACCACCTTCTTTAAAAGAGAGGAAGAGGGAGGGGGTTTCAGAAGAGAGAGGGATAAAGAGAGGGAGAGAGAGAGAGAGCGAGCAATGGAGTTTAGAGAGACAGACAAGAAGAAATGGAGGGAGGTGAAGAAAGAGATTGGGAGAGAAATATAGAGGAAAATGGTGGGAGAGAGAGAAAAGGCTGGTTTGGGGGGTTGTTTCAGTTATAGCTTCCAAAAAGAGAGGGAGGGATGTAGAGAGGGAAAAAAGAGAGAAGAGATGGAGGAGGGGTGTAGACAGATGGAGAGAGGGAGGGTGCAGAGTGGTTTAGTGAAAGATAAACAGTATAAGTACATTGACATCTGCTTCTCTCCGTCTATTTATACGTCTGCGTATAGTTCTGTCCTTCATCACCATCGAACACACTCCTCCTCCTCTCCTCCACTCACTCTCTTCCTCTCTTTTTCTCTCCTCCTCCTCCTCCTCCTCTCTGCCCCTCCTCCCCTTCTCCATCTCGCCCTTCGTCTTTCTCTCCTCCTCTCCGCCCCAACCTCTTCTCTCCCCCTCCTCCTCCTCCGCTCCACTCCCCACCTCCCCTTCTCCTTCCCACTCCTCCTTCTTTCTTTCCTCTTCCTTTCCTCCTCTCCTCTCCCTCGCTCCTCGTCCCCCTCCTCCACTCCTCCTCCACTCCTCCTCTTTCCCTCTGAAGTACTGCAGAGAGAGACGTCTTTCAGCTATAGGGGACATTTTGAGGACTTTTGACCATTCCAAAGCTATTAGTAATATTTTGTATTGAATTGGTAATTGCCACGGCAACAGTGCTAATTTTTCATCACTCTAATACTGAAACACAGACGCAATCAACTTAAACGCACAAAAGTTGTTTAGTCAATAGCTGCTAAATTAAACTAAAGTGCAATTAAAATGTATAGAAGGTAGAAACGGGCTATGAGCAGTTTATTATTATTATTATTATTATTATTTTTATTATTAGATTTGAAAATCTAATGGTACATGCCCCTGTCACGCCCTTGGTTGTGACTGGAGTTTTCCCAATGGGCTCTATTCATGCTTACATCACAAACCTGGAAGACGTTTGGAAACATGCGATGACAACTTCCGGCGGGCTTTGTTTGTGGTAGTAAATCTGACCAAATCCAGGAAAAATTAGAAAATGTCCCAGTTTTCTTCATCTGCATGTCATTGTAGTGTTCCGTTATGTTCAGCTCATCAACAGTTACAACCATACCTCAGTTTTCATCATTTCCCCACTGACACACAACTCCGAGCGCACTGGCACATGCGATTAGAAGAGAAGTTAACATCGCGGATAAATGGATGTGGGACTGTGTGGAACAGCCCGCTTTCATTCATCATACGTGCCAGGGGGAGGATTGTGAGTCGCACAGCCCTGCTTGGTGGCATGAAGTTGGGGGGCCTGGCAGAAACCAGGGTTCTGGCAAATTGTCTGTTCGCCTGGGTTCTAAAAATGTATCGATTATGTTAAATTTCCCCCTTTTCGGTGTAATCAATTCTCCTGAAAATGTGATTCAGCTGGACTCTTGTTTTGACTGCACCTTCTGCACTAACACGTCCAAGGTCGACAGCTGCGGCCTTATCACAGCACTCAACAAAACAAGGCATTCCACATTCAGCTCACACTGATATGTATTATGTAAACACTCTGCCCTGTCTATTTAGTAATGTCTGTCAATCAATTTCATCTTTTTTCTGGACTGCCCCCCTGCCCCACACGCTGTGTGTTTTACCTGTCCAGTTGTTGTTGTGTATGTTTTACAACAGACACACGTTTTATGTCTTTTTAGAACAGTATTTCAACACTGTGACCCTAAGTAATATCTGTTTGAATTAATTTTTGATCAATTTATCTCACTTTATACACCGAATGTTTATTCATATACTGGGACTACAGGTGTAAATGAGCATTCCTGCTATGCACCAGCATCTTTCCTATGACTTCTGTCTTGGTTAATGTGTTTTTGTGCACTGTCAAAAGTACAAATAAAAAGCATACCATACCATACCAAACCATACCATACCATACCATACCATACCAAATATCCTCACTTATGTTAAAGGTGCACTGCTGTGTTAGACACAGCACTCCACCCATGACTGGAGATGACAGCTGTCAGTGTTGTATGTGAAGTCCAAGGTGTAGATGGTGAAGAGGAAGGGTGAGAGGACAGTACCCTGTGGGGCCCCAGTGCTGCAGACTACCACCTCTGACTCACAGCCGCGCAGCTGCACGTACTGTGGATGGTTAGTGAGGTAGTCGATGGTCCAGGCAGCGAGATGTTCCATCAACTCCCGTGTCCTCCAGCTTCCCCCGCAGCAGCGCCAGCCTGATGGTGTTGAAGGCACTGGAGAAGTCAAAGAACATGACTCTCACAGCACTCCTGGCGGTCTCTAGGTGGGTGAGCGCCCGCTGCAGCAAGTAGATGCTACGTTTGGCTTGTAGGCAAACTGCAGCGGGTCCAGGGTGGGGCTCACCACAGAGCGGAGGTGACTGAGGATCACCCTCTCTATGGTCTTCATGAGGTGGGAGGTCAAGGCGACTGGTCTGTAGTGGGCCAGTTCCCTGGCGTTTGTTGTTTTGGGAACCGGGACCACACAGGAGGTCTTCCACAGGACGGGGACCTTCTCCAGGCTGAGGCTCAGATTGAAGATGTAGCAGAGAACCTCACAGAGCTGGTCTGCACATGTTCTCAGCAGCCTGGGGAAGATACCGTCAGGTCCTGCAGATGGTGGTGGTGGTGGTGGTGGTGGGGGGATAGAGGGGGGATGGTGCTGGGTTGGGTCCGTGTGAAGGGGGAGGGGGGTGTGGCTACTGGCCCGGGGGAGGTGTGAAGAGGAGGGGGGGAGTCGGCAGAGGGGCAGAGGGGGTGGGGTAATCAAACCTGTTGAAGTAACAGTTTAATTCGTCCGCCCAGCGCTGATCACCATCAGCTGTCCCTCTGCCACTCTGTCCAAAACCAGACATGTTCTTCACGTCCCGTGTGTTGTTTTGGGTCATCTGCTCCTCCATGGATATAGATATAGAGATAGAAAAGCTACATAGTGTATCTTTAGACTGTTCTTCCATATGCCACTGATATTGGCATTAACACCACTGTTGCCTCCTGGGGCAAGACACTTCCCCCATCTCGCCAATAACTGAACATGTTAGTTTGATTAGAGGGCAGGGAACTCCAGCAAACTTTAAAAATCAAGGTGGAAAAATGTTTTATGAATAGTCGTATTGTCCGTGTACTATTATGGTTTTATAATGTTATTTTTCCAAAGTGTTTTTTGAGGAAACATTTTAACATTCCCAGTTTGAACACTTGGAAAAAAGACCAATTCTACGACTTTTAATTATAGCTGTAAACAGATTAGTAACAGCAGTTGTAGTAATTATAACATAGTAGTAGTAGCAGTAGTAGTAGAAGAAGTAGAAGTAGTGCCCAAAATAGACACTAGTTAGACATTTCTTCTGGGTCCACACTTACTTTCTTGTTGATGGGAGAAATCACATATCTGTCCTCACTCACAGTCTGGAGGATCTGAACCAGACTCTGGGGGTCTCAGGATCTAAACCTGGGACTGTCAATCATCCGGGGGCTTTGGGGAGGTTTCTGGCGCCCTCTGCTGGCTCAAAGCTGCTTTACTCCTCCAGCTAAAACCAAATATTTCACAAATTCTGGTATTTTCGAAGGTCTGATGTGGGCCTGTCCTTCCTTGTCTCCATGGAGATATCATCACTTTGCCTAGAATGTTCCACAGTATGACATTAAAAGTTTTGCCTGGGATCCAGAATACACACTTCTTCAATACCTTGTTGTGATATCCATTTATATAAAAATATAAAGATTATATCGTTCTGGATGTGCTAGGGAAATTAAAAACATATTAATTTTGAAAACTTGGAAAAGTAATAATGAATCGGCTGCTTGTGAGGTTTTGGTCATGTCTTAAGTGTGATTAAATTTGCGATCAAATCTGTACATAGCATAAAATAAACAAAACAAACACTCAAAATACTAGTTATTTTTTTACATGTAATACAGTTTATACACTGAAAAAAATAACTTGTTGGAGGAACACAAAAAAATGTGGAAAGTATTTCCATCCAATTACAACACAAGTTCTTTTTTTGTTGAGTGATATAAATGTCAATATGCTGGGTCAACATAATCGTTAGTGCGACTTAATTTCAAGGGGTAAATCCAATATAACTTTTAAAGGTTATTTCAACTTAAAAGGGTTAATCTAGCATAACTTTTATATGCTAGTTCAACATGTTTGATTTAAGTGTGGGTGACCCAATTTAGTGGGGTAGGTGCAACTGTATTTAAAATGATACACTGAACAAAACAATTTCTTGCTAAATTAGCATTAGCATTAGTTATAATTGGATGGAAATACTTTCCATAATTTTTTGTTCCCCCAACAAATTCTTTTTTTTGAGTGTCCAACACAACTAATTAATCGTGCTGCCCAGGCAAGACTTATGTGAGTCATATGAAAATCAACAGTAATAATGCAATAAAAGTACATTTTGACATCAATATAGCCAAAGTTGATTTCTATCAGCAATAGACTGAGTTAAGATTTAGACAAACTTTATTGATCCACAAGGGCTCATATTACGCTATTTTCTGGACAGGAAGTGCTCCACTGTGTTTTTAAACTCCACACACTTCACTAGAATCATTTGGATAGTTTCAGCCACTGTCACTGAACGAGGACTAAGAAACCATGACTCAAACATGTGTGAATGAAACAAAACAACTCCAGATGTTTTGAGGACAGTAGATACCATTTTGTGTAATACAGGACTTTTAACAGTAATATTATGAATATTTGTAATTTGTTCCTACCCCAGAATAAATGTAACTTAAAGCTGCATTGTGTAACATTTCTGCTTTGAGGGTCCGTCAAACGCTTTTCTGCTTGGAGATGCTATTGCTTCGTCTGGAATGTTTCACAATATGGCATTAAACCTTTCTATTTTCATGGAGACCAAACCAGACCACGTTACAGGTCAGATCTGTGGAGAGGCGACCCCCGCTCAGTCAGAATGCCTCTTTTTCTTGGTATTTTTGACCAGAGCAATGACGTATCCATGACGTATCCATAGAAACAAGAAGGTGATGGACCCCCAACCGAAAAGTTCCACACTCACCACATGTGGCCATAGGAACCATACAGTGTAGTCATTCACGCTTTTTATTTATTGTTATATTTTTTTAACCTCACGTGAACTTTTCCATTCTTTCACGGGTCGACGTGGAGGAAAGTCGTTGTCAGTGACGAATTACAGCTTCAGAAACCATTAAAAAAAAAACTTTACACGTTTTACACCAGGGCTCTGCTGCTGCCAGAACATCAGGACGGGTTCATCCCTGGTTTGTCTCAGTCTCTCCGTCCAAACACGCCCTTATAAGGACATGCTACTCCATATGTTTGGCCGTAAAGCTGTCAAGGGTGCAGTGAAGGTAGGTTTAGGGTCTTCACTTTTCACTCTGGAGCTTTTAAACGGTTATCTATCAAAACAAGAAGCAGCTTCAGGGTCTAAAAGAGAGTGTATTAAGTCAAATAGACTCTTCAGAGATTTGAGGTGGTAGAGAAGCCAAAAAGTAAGATTTCTTCAAAATATTATTCAAATGGAAGTGCAAAGTAGTGCGCCAATAAATTACTGAAGAGTTTAAAAGTATTTGGGAAAAGTACTACTGAAGTAAGAATAACTTAAAGGTCCTGTATTACGCAAAATTGACTCATAAGTTTTCAGACATTTTATAATGCTGTTATCTCCTCAGAAACAGACCCAGAGTTGTGTTTTACTTCATTCACATGTTTGGGTAATCCTGCATTATTAGTCTGTGATAAAAGGAGAAATTCAATTTGTCAACTGGACAAAGTTTGTTTGGTCGAAAACGTTTCGCCGCTCATCCGAGAGGCTTCGTCAGTTCTGGTTCGAGTGCTGGTTAGACACTGTTTATATCTAGCTGCAGGGAGGAGCTCACTACACTGAAATAGTTCTGAAACTATCTCAACTAATTTGTTTCTTTTGTTTTTTCGAATTTCTCTGGCGTCTAGTTTAGCATACCTATTCACCCTAACAAACAAAGGGAATTTCTCCTTTTATCATGGATTCTACCTGGATGACTGAGGGACTCTTCACGCATCTTATTAGTCTGTCTACATTTCCAAAGCTCAAAATGTTCCACATTGTGATGTCATTTAGTGGTAGTTTAAGTTAAGAGCTGCGTTATACCTTTAGTTCAGTAAAGATTGGAAATCCCACTACTGAAATTATCCAAATGATTCGAGTGAAGGTATATGGAGTTTAAAAACACAGTGGAGCACCTCCTGTATTACCACATGACATCACAAGGTGGGACTGAGTGTTTTCAGTTTGAGAGTTTTCAGTTTTGAGAGAAGAACTAAATCTGCAGGGTGTGAATTACAAAACACAACTCCAGGTGTGTTTGTGATGAGGAAAGTACAATAGAACACAGATGAGAGGACAGCGTCTTATGGACCCTTTAAAGGTCCCATGGCATGAAATTTTCTCTTTTTGAGGTTTTTGAACGTTACTGTGAGCTCCGCTACCCTGTTTAGGGCCCCCCATGGCTAAAAGTTGCGAAATGTGTAAACTGAGCATTTGCGATCCTTTTCTGCGTTAGAAAAAAACACAGCTCAAACGGGCGATTCTGAACAAGGAAACTATGTGACATCACATCGAAAAATGCAGCTCCACCCCCCGTCTGGATGTCTACCCACCGTCTCTGTAAATCACACCCAGAGAGTTTGGACTGCGGAGGAGCTACGCAGTCCAAACTCATTTTTTTATTTGCCTGGAGGCACGTGCAAGTGTTTCTAGGCTCGGAAGTCCTTTATCTGAGCCTGTGGACCTTTGAACAGCAGTGGTTCAAGTTTATTTTCTGTGGAAATGTGTTTATTTTTCAATGGAACGCTTCTCATCTCTTCCTCCGCACAAAAACGCGGAAGTGGGGCCAGCGCACAGCTGAAGAGGAAAGAGCGGAGAGTTAGGCCACGCCCCCACCCGCTACTCTGGCCTATCTCTGTCCTCCTCATTTGCATTCAAGCAACAACACCCATAATGTAGTGTTCCAGAGAGATATTTATGACTCTTTCTCATCTTATCTCTCTTTCTCATGCACTGAGTCTTGATTTTGAAGGAGGATTAATTTACAGTATTAGGGAACCATTAAGGAGCCATATAAAAGCATCAAGAAGTACCATGTCATGGGATCTTTAAAGACCCTTTAACTTTCAGGGCGCAGCATCCGATTTATAATTTGAAGATAACGTCCTTTGCATTAAATAATGCACAAAATCAAATAATTTCATATTATCACATAAATCTTTTGTCACTTGTCGACTGGGCAGAGGAAGCACAACTTTTACTCAAGTAAAAGTACTGTTACTTCAATACAAATAATACTCAAGTAGGAGTAAAATGTATGTATGTATGCTGAAAAAGTGACTCAATTAAATGTAACTGAGTAAATTAATTAATGCAAACTTTGAGACATACAGGAATAAGAAAAAAAATAAAAGAAAACATTGAACAACACATTTTTACGAGCGTTCATGGTCCTGTTTAGGAGTTTAATTTTCAGCAAAAATACGAGTGACTAACTGAAAAACTGCTGACTCACACTAGAGAGCTTCTGACTGTAATTTTAAGTACGAGTCTCGTTTAACCTCACAAATGAGCTCACCTGTTGTAGTTTCAGTTCCAGTCAGAGCAGTGCCTAAATTTAGCATCACACCCCCAGAGAATGATGATATCATTAGCTGCAAAGTATCAGATGTTTAGCTAATTAATTCTCATACTTGCTAACCCTGTATCTGAAACCTCTGAATACCTCTTCTGAAAATCAATATTCTGAGGTCTGCAAAAAACAGGACAACACCAAGTACTTTAATACATAATTTATCTTCCAAATGTGTTAAAAATACTTTAAAACATTGTTCTTGGTGATTCATTACATACGTTTTTACAGTCAAAATATTTTAGCCCAATGTAATTTAAATCCACGCGCCTCAGGTTTACTCTGATGTTTAGTTTTGTTGGTTTTCCATCTGTGTCGAATGGTACGAGTGTAAATCCTCTCCAATCAGCTCCGTCACTGTGAAGGAAACAAAAAAGAATGATTATGGATCAATACCAGAAAACGGTATGCTTCAATAACATGTAATATATAAAGTATCATGTTGTCATGGTAACATTTGAATACAACATTAAATGGTAGTTCTTTCTTTTCTGTTCCCATGTGGCCTCCTTCAGTGGTCAGGGAGGTCCACAGAGGTCCAGGGGCGTTTGTATGCCGTCCATATGTAGTCTATATACTCTTCTGTCCATATTCTGTCCTGTGAATGTGACTTTTTTAGTATTGATACCTGCAAAAAAATGAGTATCTAGTTTTCATATTAGTTTGAGTATTGATTAGTATTTGATTTCCGATACTTTTGACAACTCTATAAAGTATTCAAGTTTACAAATTGCTTATGCAAATAATCGAAGAGAACACTTTTAATGGGGGCTACAAGCTTTCAACTGGGGCAAGCCATAATTCAGATTTTTGTTTTATTTAAACATCTACATTTGACAACATTTTATCTAAATCAATATTATGGCAAATGGTCACATTTTTATACAGCACTTTTCCACCTTCAAAGCCCTTTACATGAAGAAACCATTCAACCCTTCACACACTCACACACCTGTGTACACACACTGGGGGAGAGATGGGTTAAGTGTCTTGCTCAAGGACGCAACAACAGAATTCATCTGTGGGAGCTGGAATCGCACTGCCAGCCTGTGGGACAGTGGATCTGACCGCTCAACCAATGATGTTTATGTGGATCAGAGCAATGATGTCTTCAATACAGGAGAATAAAGAAAAACGTGCACAAAACCCCCTGAATACTACGACTCTGAGAAGGGAAATAACCACGACAGAGTAAAAAGCTCTGAAAAGTCCATTTTGCATAATGGGTCTTCTTTCATAAAAGTGCATCTAACTTTTGCTATGTAACTTTTTGGATAGCATCAGTCACCTTCTTGTATCTATGGATATGTCTTTGCTTCAAATGTTCCACAGTATGACATTAAACAGCTCTACTTTTCATTTATTCAATTAGAGGTGGTTTTAGAGCTCAAAAAGACCTAGAAAAACAAATATTCTGACTGAGCGGTGTCGCTGCTCCACAGATCTGACCTGTAACTCGGTCTGGTTTGGTCTCCATGAAGACAGAAAGGTTTAATGCCATACTGTGAGACATTCCAGACAAAGTAATAACATCTCCATGGAGAAAAGCATCTAACAGACTCTCCAGCAGAAAAGTTACACAACACAGCTTTAACACTTCTAGCTGCATTTATATATAGTTACATTTATAAGATTTGCACCCACCTTCTTCAAATGTGATGTGTTGCATGGTTGAGCTGTTGAAGTCGAGGTGACAGTCTAGAACTTTTCCCTCTCTGTCTCCTCCATGTCTCCCCTGCATCTCCCACGAGTCGAACTGCGAGTACTGCACCGGGCACATGTCCTGGTAGTGACCTGACGAACTGGACAGCAGCGGAGGGGGTGACGGGCACACTTCTTGGGGGTAAACCGAGTGGAACTGTGGGTAGGGTGAAGAGGGCATGGGGGGTAGGGGAGAGGAGGAGATGGGGCTACCTGCTGGGAACGGGCTGAGAGAGGAGGAGTGCGAAGGAGATGGTGAGGAAGATAAATATGGAGAGTCCAGCCATGGCGAAGGGGAGGGAGGCTGAGGAGCACGGGGGTAGAAGGGGGGAAGGAGCTCGGTGAACCCCAGCTCTAGGTTCTCGAAGCTGGGTTGGCGTTCGGACAGTACCCCCCTGGTGTCGTCCACGGGCACTGCTTCGGGTTTAGAGTTGGAGGAGAAGGAGGAGAAAGAGGAGGAATCGTCGGGGTAAAGCATGGAGGGGCATGGAGGGGAGTAGGGGTACAGGGGTAAGTGGAAGCCCAGAGAGCGGTCTTCGTTGGCAGGGTCGGGGCGCAGCTGGAGCGCCCCCCGGTGGTCAACTGGAGGTGGGTGCAGAGAGTCCAGAGGAAGAGTAGAAGGGCGAGGTAAGAGAGGATCGGACTCTTTGAACATGACTGGAGACAGAGAAGAAAAAATAATAAAGAAAACAATACAGTTTGATCAGAATCACAATTTCACAAAAGATAAGAAACACTAGATTAAAGGTCCCATGGCATGAAATTTTCACTTTCTGAGGTTATTGAACATTAATGTGAGCTCCCCTACCCTGTTTAGGGCCCCCCCATGGCTAAAAGTTGCGAAATGTGTAAACTGAGCATTTGCGATCCTGTTCCACGTTTGAAAAAAAGGCAGCCCAAACGGGCGATTCTGAACAAGGAAACTTTCTGACGTCACACTCAAGTAAAAATGCAAATGCAGTTCCACCGCCTGTCTGTGTTTCTACCCACCATCTCTGGAACTCACGCCCAGAGTTTGGACTGCGAACAAGCTACGAAATGCGAGATGCGTTTTTTTATTTGCCTGGAGACACGTGAGAGTGTTTCCAGGCTCAGATGTCCTTTATCTGAGCCTCCGAACCTCTGAAACAGCAGTGGTTTAATTTTATTTTCTGTGGAAATTTTTTTTTTTTTTTCAATGGAAATCATCTCATATCTTCCTCTGCGCTTAAACGCGGAAGTGGAGCCAGCGCACAGCGAACTGCTAAAGAGGAAAGAGCGGAGAGTTTGGCCACACCCAAACCCGCTGCACTGGCCTGTCTCTGTCCTCCTCATTTGCATTCAAGCAACAACGCCCAGAATAAAGTGTTTGAGAGACATATTTATGACTCTGACTGTCTTCATGAGGCTCTCTCATGCAGTGAGTGTTGATTTTGAAGAAGAATTCATTTACAGTATTCGGGAACCATTAAGGCACCATATAAAAGCATCAAGAAGTACCATGTCATGGGACCTTTAAAGATTTTTTCTTTCACTGACTTTTGAAAATTCTAAAAAGTGTAGAATCCCTCAGTCATCCAGGTAGAAAGGGCAAAAGGAGAAATTCAATTTGTCAAATGGACAAAAGTTTATTTGGTCAAATACGTTTCACAGCTCATCCAAGCTGCTTCTTCAGTTCTGGTCAGACGCTGGTGGACACTGCCTGTATCTGCCTGAAGGGAGGAGCTAACTACAATGAAAATACTCTGAGACTACCACACCTACTTGTTTCCAGTTTGTGTTAGTTAGGTGGGCCTGTTAGATCTGCAGTGGGAGTGGAGTGTGGGTCTTGTTAGCAGAACCATTCAGGACCGTAATGGTGTTTTCACACTTCTGGACCTGACCTGGCTGCACTATTGTTTTCTTTGTTTGGATTTAGGTTTGAGGATAGAGTGATAGATGGGAGACAAATGATGTCTGAGACCTCCAGTTCTGTTCAAGGAAGGATTCTCTTTCTTGACAAAAATCGCCTCTTTAACTCTCCTCTCAAACCAGTTATTTTCTCTGGCTAAGATCTGTACCTCACTGTCCTCAAAGGAGTGGCCCGTGGCTTTTAGGTGGAGATGTACGGCAGATGACGGTCCACTCTGGCACGCCCGTCTGTGTTGGTACATCCTCTTGTGAAGTGGCTGTTTTGTTTCTCCAGTGTAGCGCTCACTGCAGTCTTCACTACACTGAATGGAGTAGACCACATTGCTTTGTTTGTGGCTCGGTGTTTTGTCCTTTGGGTGGACCAGTTTTTGTCTTAAAGTGTTTGTGGGTTTGGAATAGACATTGAAATTCAACGGCATTTCAAATTCAAAATCTCATGCAAATCGTGCAAAGAAAAAGTTCACATGATAAATACTGAACCCAATAAAATGTATTTCCAGTTTTCTTCTATTCAGCGGGTGCAAGTCTTTAAAGTCTGTAAGCCTGTCAAACGTCACTTACCGGGCAGATATTTGAACAAGTGAGTGGTGCTTCTTTTCCTCTTTCCGTTGGAGACGTACAAACTGACGGCGACCGGGCGATTCACAGAGAGGTCGCTGTAGGCGGGGACACGTACACACAGCAGGCACTGGGGCAAAGAGAGGGGCAGGTGTTTATGGTGAGGGGGCATTCGGATCTGTACAGTCAACACATCAAAACTGGGACTAATCTTGGACTAAATACATGGAAGTAAACCCAAAACAGGACCAAACCAGGACAAAACTGGGATAAACTCAGGACCAAACTAGGACCTGAAAGCACTCTCAGGTCGCACTCACACTTTTGGACTTTTGAACCATGACGTGCTCAAGCACAATTGCATAGGGTTTCTATGGCCCGCACTCACACCTGCACAACCGAACCGGGTCAGAGCTCGATGATGTCATCACACGGTGCTTTTTGTTTACATGACACGCAGCAGAGCTGTCGCTTGTAGTGAAATATCTATTAAATACTGAGGCAGATATGAGTCCTGCTGCGATACGCGCTCCTCCAGAGTTATGGATATAAAAACGGCTCGGAGCAGTGAGGACAGACGAAGACGAGGCTGCAAAACTTCTGTCTCTGTCACAATCCTTATTGAAGGTAAGCGCAGATTCACTGTGTTTTTTAGAGTGGACTTTATTCACCGTTTTCCTTGTATGAGTAACCTCAGCGCATACACAGGGATCGTACAGTAAAGTTGTGCGTGTGTGCGGACATGAGGAACCGTGCCGTGCTTTGGCCCACCTCCTTTAACCAGGCCAAAGTCATACCGTGCCGTGTGGGGCCAGATTTGATTGCGCTCACACTGGACAGACGTACCGCGCTCTAGGGGCGAGCCGTGCTTTGGCACAGTTCTAAACTCTTAGTGTGAGTGCACCTTTATTCACCTATTTGGTTAGTACAGTATGGTATTCAGGATAAAGCTACAGTGAGAACTTGGCATTGTTTTAGACATTTTTATCTTTAATCTGCAAATGTTTCACTGTCTGATGTTACGATAATGCTGTTTAATGCCTCTTGAGCAGGTCGCCATTGCAGATGAGGTGTGTTGACTTTTCTGGTAAAATATTTCATTTATAAATAAATAAAATCAAATTTTACTGGTGGGGGATACACCACCTGCTTATTATCTCGATGGAGATGTTTTATTGCTTTGCGTTAATTGTTCCACAGTATAACATTAAAGCTACCCATCGCCATAGAGACAAGTTACGGGTCAGATCAGTGGAGAGACGACCACGCTTCCAGTGAGAATGCATATTAACTGCATGTTAAAGGAACAGTTCAACACTGTTCCTTTAAAGGAAAAGTAACGTTTTTTACAATCTGAGCCTTATTTCGGTAATAAAACAAGTTGTTTTACTCACCCATAGCACTTTGCTGTCATATGGAGCACTTCCAGAGATGTTTTAGAATTGCGTTAGCCTAGCGCGACTTCGAGCCATAGCTCGGGGCATATAATATATTCCCCGAGCATGTAATATGCCCCGTGCGGTCTCCAAATAACACAAACTTTAGCACTTTTCAAATCATAGAAGCTCAATGTCTTAGTCTACGATTTCATTTGAGTCAAAAGTGGCCTGTAATCCAAGATTTATCCATAATTTACAGCTTTGCGTTTCATGTTTGGGTCCCGGGAGCTGAGAGTGAAATAAACTAACTCCGCACATGCGCACTGGCGTCCTCATCTACTCGAAACTATGGCTAAATCTCGGATTACAGGGCACTTTTGACCAAACGAAAGCGTAGACTAAGACATCGAGGTTCTATGATTTGAAAAGTGCTAAAGTTTGTGTTATTTGGAGACCGCAAACATGTGCCCCGAGAACTCACATTACGGAGATCGCAAATCTAAAACATCTCTGGTGCTCCATATGACACCAAAGTGCTATGTGTGAGTAAAACAACTTGTTTTATTACCGAAATAAGGCTCAGATTGTAAAAAAAAACGTTACTTTTCCTTTAATGCCCCTTCAATAACTAATTCAATGCCATATATCCATGTTTGCAAAACTCCAGCTGTAAAAGGTTAAGCCTTGTTTATAGTAAAATCGTAGCTGGTCCAAGGTCACAGCTGGTTTAGTCTTGGTTAACATCTGGGTCACAGCTCATCATGCATATTCAAACACAGATGAGAGCTGAAAACATCATTTCTGGTTTGTGTTACCTCACTGCTGTTGTCTCTGTCGACATGTGCCTCCTCCTCCCACTGCACCTTCCCATCTGAAAACAAATGATCATATTCAGAACAGTTACAATTAAAGATCCCATGACATGGTACTTCTTGATGCTTTTATATAAACCTCAGAAAGTGAAAATTTCATGCCATGGGACCTTTAAGAAAGACACATTACAAGTACATTATAAGCCCTATACTGTATGTGCTGTTGCAATAATAAAACTTCAAACATGACTTCAGTACTTTGGAATTAAAAAACAGAATGTAATTTTCAACATTTAATGGTATTTTATTTTCTATTCCCATGTGTCCTTATACCTGTGTACTCCCTCAGTGTTCCTGTAGGTTCCTCAATGCTCCATGGGCGTATACTCGTCTATGTGCTCTTATACTTGTTCTGCTTTAGCTCAAGATCATTCTAAAGCTTCAGGAAAGGCTCATTTGTGTCCTGCAAATGGGACTATTTAGTATCAATACCTGCTCAATTGAGAATAGTTTCAATTAGTATCGGAATTACAATACTTTTGACAATCCTAGATTCAAATATCTACTTTTGTTACTGGTTTTACAATCAATTATTATCAGGATGTTTATTTTTCTGACTACCCTAAAGAAATATATTTAAATGTCCTATATTCAGGGATGAAAGTGGCCAATCATGAAAAAAGCGGAAAGTCACACATGTTTGAGTCCGTCTCCATCTCCAAAGCTCAAAATGCTCCGTTGCAACTTGTGATGTCATGTAGTGGTAGTTTTCAAGTTCAAGTCAAAAGTCAAAGTCAAAGTCAGCTTTATTGTCAATTCTGCCATATGTGTTCAACATACAGTGAATCGAAATTTCGTTTCTCTCTGGCCAAGTAGTGCAAAAGACCGTGTACAAAATACAATATAAAGACAAAACACAACAAAAACTATCTAAGACAGAGATCTAAAGTTAAACTAAAGTCTAAGATCTAAAATCTTAAAGCAGTGCAACATAATAAATAAATACCTATATACAGATGTCCAAAGTGTGCAGTGTGCATCAAAAATGTGCAATGGAAGATACAGCAGTGAAATGGTAATGTGCAATAGAATGTGCATTTGAGTTAAGATAAAATAAATGTGCAACAGTAGTAATTCTAGTGCAATAACAGGAGTAAACAACAGTACAACAGTAGTAAAATTCCAGTGGTAAATGTAAATGTGCAACAAACAGTTCACAGCTCCTTTTTATGTGGATCAGTGTGTTTTCTGTTTGAGAGAAAACCTAAATATGCAGGGTTAAACATGTGTGAATGAAACAAAACACATCTTCAGGTGTGTTTTAGATGAAGAAACATTAGAACATGGATCAGAATATAATGTCATATGAAAGTCATATTTCAGACCTGTTCCTCTCTCCATGAACAGAACTCTGGAGATGGGGAGGAAGTTGGTTCCGCTCAGCAGCAGCTCGTCTCCTCCTTCGGCCGAACTCGAGGTGAGGCTCAGTGACTCCACCACAGGCAGCTCCTGGGCTGAGCGCTGGGCTGAGGGCACAAAATATTATCATTGTCATGATTATTATGGATTTATATGTCAATGTCAAATTTGATATCTAATGTATTTAGAAAGCGCATTTACAACAACCACAGGTGACTAAAGTGCTGTACAGGTAAGTATATTCAGTATTTTCAGTGTAGTTAGCGCCCCCTTCAGGCAGATATAGGCAGTGTCCACCAGCGTCTGACCAGAACTGAAGAAGCAGCTTGGATGAGCTGAGAAACAGATTCGACCACATAAACGTTTGTCCAGTTGACAAATTGAATTCTACTTGGACGACTGAGGGATTCTACACACAAAAATACAGCACAATATTAAAGTTAAAAGATGACCTGGTCTACATTGGATCCTTATGATCCAATTATGTGCAGAGCGGCTTGCGGCCTTGCTCTGCTGCTGTTATTATTACTGCTGCTAATACTTGATCTGACTTGAAATGCAGTGTACAGTACATGTGCTTACAGTTAGAGATAATGTTATTTGTTGTGTGTGTTTACATGGGATGGAGAGAAACGTCATTTTGATTCCTTTGTATGTCTAGAATATGTGAAGAAATTGACAATAAAGCTAATGTTGAACTTTGAAAAGCCAAAGCAAAAAAGTATGTTTTTAGTTTAGACTTAAAGGTCCCATGACATGGTACTTCTTGATGCTTTTATATGGCTCCTTAATGGTTCCCTAATACTGTAAATGAATCCTTCTTCAAAATCAACACTCAGTGCATGAGAAACAAAGATAAGATGAGAAAGAGTAATTTTTCTCTCTCTGAACAGTCCATAATGGGCGTTGTTGCTTGAATGCAAATGAGGAGAAAAGAGATGGCCTATAGTAGAGGGTGGGGGCGTGGCCAAACTCTCCGCTCTCCGCTCTCAGCTCTGATCCATTTCCGTGTTTTAAGAGCGGAGGAAGAAAGGAGAGCCGTTTTAATGAAAAAAACACATTTTCACAGAAAATAAAATGAAACCACTGCTGTTCAAAGGTCCAGAGGCTCAGATAAAGGACTTCCGAGCCTAGAAACACTCGGACGTGCCTCCAGGCAAATAAAAAAATGCATTTCGCATTGCCTAGCGCATTTGCGGTCCAAACTCTCTGGGCGTGATTTACAGAGACGGTGAGTAGACACAGACGGGGGGTGGAGCTGCATTTTTCAAGCTGACGTCAATAAGGTGCCTGGTTGAGAATCGTCCGTTTGACCTGTGTTTTTTTCTAACGCAGAAAAGGATCGCAAATGCTCAGTTTAGACATTTCGCAACTTTTAGCCATGTTCAAAAACCTCAGAAAGTGAAAATTTCATGCCATGGGACCTTTAAACTCCTTCACAGACTGAGCAGAGTAGAATAAATGAATAAATGTAAGTTAGAGCTGTATAATGTCATACTGTGGAACATTTCAGGCAGAGCAAACACATCTCCACGAGAAAAGCACTCGACCCTCTGCCAGAAAAGTGACATAGTGCACCTTTCACTTCTATACAAATCTATCTTAATATACAGTATATGAGCAGTTAAAAGAAGGCTATACCTCTATCCACGGGTTTCAGAATGAGGAAAAGTTAGAACTAGAGCTGTCAGGCAATTTAAAAAAATAATCAAATTAATTACAGGATTTGTAATTAATTAATCTAATTAATCGCATTTTAAGGATAGATAGATTCTTTTTGACGTTAATTTTTATACCGCGTTAATTTGCAGTGTGATTCATTAAACTAATTAACGCTTTAAAGATCCCATGACATGGTACTTCTTGATGCCTTTATATGGCTTCTTAATGGTTCCCTAATACTGTAAATGAATCCTTCTTCAAAATCAAGCCTCAATGCATGAGAAAGACCCATGAACACAGACAGAGTCATAAATATGTCTCTGGAACCCTTTATTCTGGGCATTGTTGCTTGAATGCAAATGAGGAGGACAGAGACAGCCCAGTGCAGCGGGTGGGGGCGTGGCCAAACTCTCCGCTCTTTCCTCGTTTAGCGGTGCGCTGGCCCCACTTTCGTGTTTAAGCGCGGAGGAAGATATGAGACGCTTTCCATTAAAAATAAACACATTTCCACAGAAAATAAAATTAAACCACTGCTGTTTCAGAGGTTCGGAGGCTCGGATAAAGGACATCCGAGCCTGGAAACACTCTCACGTGTCTCCAGGCAAATAAAAAAACGCATTTCGTAGCTTGTTCGCAGTCCAAATTCTCTGGGCGTGATTTCCAGAGACGGTGGGTAGACATCCAGACGGGGGGGTGGACCTGCATTTGCATTTTTTCTTGAATGTGACATCAGAAATTTCCCTTGTTCAGAATCGCCCGTTTGGGCTGTCTTTTTTTCAAATGCGGAAAAGGATCGCAAATGCTCAGTTTACACATTTTGCAACTTTTAGCCATGGGGGGGGGGGGGGGGGGGGTTTTCTGTTGTTGTTGTTGTGATACTGCCTGATCATTTGTACAGTCCTCAAAATGGCACCGTACAGAGAGAAGTAGAACCCTTTTCATTTTGATGTAAATATAAACTATTATATAGCTTGTTATTTTTGTTTTCACTTAAAAGGTGCACTATGGAACTTTTCTGGTGAGGGCGTCTGCCACCTGCTTGTTCGCATTGTTTTGTTTAGAATGTTCCACTGTAAGGCATTAAATATCTATTGACTCTCTCTCCACAGAGACGAGCAGGTCTCTGTAGAGAGGAGATCCCATTCACAGTAATAATACAGTGTCATCTGTAGTTGCATAAGTACAGTTCTACATCTGCGTTTACGTTAAGAACTGCACTGGTTTTGCTCGTGTGTATTTTGTAACTTACAGCACTCTATGGGCAGAGAGGCCACCTGCAGAGCCAGCACCCGCCCCGGGGGGCCCACAGGGGGCGCTAGAGGCAGGTGAGTCCGAAACACCAAACGCACTCTGGTGTTCTTCCTCCCAACATCCGTCTCTCCTTTCCTCAGCTCGATGTCCGAATTCCTCAACTTCAGAATCCCAGCGCAGTCAATCCTGAGAGAGAGAGAAGAGAGAGGAGAGGAGGGAGAGAAGAGAGAAGAGGAGAGGACAGAGAGAGAGAGAGAAGAGGAGGGAGAGAAGAGGGAGAGGAGAGGAGACACAAGAGAGTGAGAGAAGAGAGAGAGGAGGAGAGGAGGGAGAGGAGAGAAAGAGAAGAGGAGGGAGAGGAGAGAGAGAGAGAAGAGGAGACACAAGAGAGAGCAAGAGAAGGAAGAGGAGGGAGAAGGAAGAGAAGGGAAAGAAGGAAGAGGAGAGAGAGAAGAGGAGGGAGAGAAGGAAGAGGAGAGAGAAAAGGAAGAGAGGAGGAAGAGGAGAGAGAGAAGGAAGAGGAGAGAGGAGGGAGAGGAGAGAGAGAAGGAAGAGGAAAGAGAGAAGAGGAGAGGAGACACAAGAGAGAGAGAAGAGGAGAGAGAGGAGGGAGAGGGAAGAGAGAGAGAGAGAGAAGAGGAGGGAGAGAAGTGAGAAGAGGAAGAGGAGAGAGGAGGGAGAGAAGAGAGAGAAGGAAGAGGAGAGAGGAGGAAGAGGAGGGAGAGAAGGAAGAGGAGAGAGGAGGGAGAGAAGGAAGAGGAGAGAGAGAAGGAAGAGGAGAGAGAGAAGGAAGAGGAGGGAGAGAAGAGGAGAGAGAAGGAGAGGAGAGAGGAGGAGAGAGGAGAGAAGAGGAAGAGGAGAGAGGAGGGAGAGGAGAGAAGGAAGAGGAGAGAGAGGAGGAAGAGGGGGAGAGAGAAGGAAGAGGAGAGAGAGGAGGAAGAGGAGAGAGAGGAGGAAGAGGAGAGAGAGGAGGAAGAGGAGAGAGGAGGAGGAGAGAGAGGAGGAAGAGGAGGGAGAGAAGAGGAGAGAGAGAAGGAAGAGGGGAGAGAGGAGGAAGAGGAGGGAGAGAAGGAAGAGGAGAGAGAGGAGGAAGAGGAGGGAGAGAAGGAAGAGGAGAGAGAAGGAAGAGGAGAGAGAGAAGGAACAGGAGAGAGAGGAGGAAGAGGAGGGAGAGAAGGAACAGGAGAGAGAGGAGAACAGGAAAGAGAGGAGGAAGAGGAGGGAGAGAAGAGGAGGGAGAGAAGGAAGAGGAGAGAGGAGGGAGAGGAGAGAGAGGAGGGAGAGAAAAGGATGAGGAGCAAGAGGAGAGAGAAGGAAAAGGAGAGAGCAGAGAGAGAGAGAGAGAGAGGGGGGCGTGAGAGGAGAAAGAGGGAGATAGGGGAGAGAGAGAAGAGTAGAGAGAGAAGAGAGAGGAGAGAGAAGGAAGAGGGGAGTGAGAGGAGAAAGCGAGAGAGAGAAGAGAGACAGGAGAGAGAGAGCAAAGAAAGATAAGAAAGAGAAGATAGGGGAGTGAAAGGTGAAAGAGAGAGGGGAGAAAGAGAGGAGAGAAAAAGGAGAGGGTGAGATGGTACCAGGTTAATCAGGATGAAGGGGCGTATCAACTCTCGCACACCTGCGATACAGTTCTGAAAAACCCAGACTGCAGGTGGCGCTGTCAACATCATGTGACACTTGTGGGGAAATGGAGCCAAAACTATGAAGGGATGAAACAAACAGAGGTCTGTACATAAGAATCTAATCTATAATCATTACAGATGATCTAATGAACCTAATGAACTGAAGAGGCTGAAGTTTCTTCTGTGTAACTTTATATACTTTTGTAAAGCTCAAAGTATCAGCTGGTGTAATACTCACAGGGCACTCATGTTGTTCTCTGGTGTGAGGGGGATGTCCAGCAGTTTGGTCCCAGCCTGAATGCTCTCATGAGACGCAGTGCCCACCATCTTCCCAGTCACTCTAAACACACGAATACAACAAGTCACCAATGTAAAGCTCAAAACTCAAAGATCGAAAACAGGGCTCCCCAACCACCAACAAGCCACCTGGAACCAGGACTCAGAGTCTGTTAAAAGGATCTTCAAACTGCAGAAAGGTTTGTTTTTTCAGTATTATTGCTCTCATAGCCAAGTTGTGTAGCAGACCCTTGGTTCTCCCCCTGGGAGTCCACCAGAGGGGGAGGTGCACCCGTGTAAAAGCTGAGTAGACTAATGAACCAAATCTGCTTCATCACCAAAGATGTAGAAACAGGATCATCAAGAGGAGTAGTACCCACCAAGACTGAGCTGTAAGAACAGTCCTTAGGTAAAAAGGTTGGGGACAGTTGGTCTAGAGCCTTCTGAGATGATAATACTGTGAAAGCTTTACCTGTGTATTTGATAAAAAGGGTGTGGTCTGATGGATCTGTCGTCGGCTGTTCCCACAAACACCTGGAGCGACAGAGGCTTCCGCTCTGAGTATCCACACAACTGTGAGCCCCGGAGGAGAGGAGAGGAGAGGAGAGAGGAGGAAGGGGAGATAGATTACATGTGTTTAAATCCATATTCTTTAGATTTAACCCTTGATTTGCCGTACATGTACCTTCACGACTGGATGTCCAGAGGGCGTGGCCTTCACTGCCCCTCTGCTGCCCTCTGTCTCGTAGTGGGCGCGGTGGTGAGGTCGGGGCTGCACCTCGATCTTCAGCTCAAACTGATCAAACTGAGAGGGCAGAGGCCAGTCCAGAGGAGGCAGGGCTGTCGACCTACACGAAATATATCAAGATATTTAGATAAATGTGACCCGCCACGGCAAAAGCCGCTACAACTCAGGCCGAGCGAACAGGAGAAAATCACATTAGAATCTTTTTTTTTTTTCAAAATTTGTGATTTTTGTTTTTTTTTGCCAAATGTGCTAGTTGAGATCATGAAGAAGCCACTTCATGTTTCAAATAACAGCACTGGTTGTTTTAAAAGCATACATTTTGTCTATGAAATTTGCTACTTTTTCGGAAAGAATCGGGGCATGTGTAAATTACCATAATTACCATTCTGGCACTACTGGCCATTCACGTGATGATTAGCACTGTTTTCAGCTGTGAGCAAACCTCGTGAATATTTACACTACAGAGCTGTATGTACAGATGTAATGTACTGCGGATGAGCTGAATCGTGGCTGTTTTACTGCTGGAACAAGGAAAAAGGAAGGAGAACTCTCCTCGGGACACGTTCAGCCAGAGACTTTCTCCGGAGCTTATGTACAGAATGCGATCGGATTCTTTAGCTGCCGGAAGACCGTGGATACATGAATAATTAGACAACAAGGCAAACAGCAGTTACATCAGAGGTGACCACATCCAGCAAAAAAACGCCGACAAAAAGTGTCCCCGATGATGTTTGCAGGAACACATTTCTCTTTCTTATGGGGTGAGTGCCTCTAAACTTTGACACTACAGACTTTAGGACATGTTTAAATACTAATTCAGCTTTCGTGTGGTCATATTATTTCTGCATCAAAGGGAGATATTTAGCTGAAAGTAGGGGGCTTGTGTAATTGTCAACATTAGCATCATATTACTATCCAAACTGCCCATTACAGCGTACTTTTGATTTGCGATGGGCGATTAAAGTAGGCGCTAACAGCACCAGTCACTTCAAGCAATCATTTTCAGTAGTGTCAAAAATAGTTCATTTTATTGCATTGTACTGCATAATGCAGTATTTTGTATTATATACTGTATTATATACAGTATTTTCCTGTTATATACTGCAGTTTTTTTTTTCATAAGGGTGAGGAACAGAACACTGTGTGTATGTGTGTGTGTGTGTGTGTGTCTAATTTTTAAAAAATCTTTATTCTTTCTTTTTCATTTTACATTGTCTAATACATTTCATATTGATTGTATTAAATTGACAATACAGGTGACTTTGACTTAACATATTATCCTGTGTATTATTGAATTACTGAATGATTACTGTATATCGACTTTTTATTATAAAAGCATTTCCATTTTAAAAGTCATTCTAATTCTGACCTGCCCTGAAACACCACAGTGATGTCAGTGACGATATGCAGGGGGAGGGGCTTATCTTAATCTCATGCAAATGAGCACTTCCTGTCCTGATGGCCTAGACTGAGAGAAACTTCAAGAGCTTTTTCCTTAGCTTTCTCTAATCTCATGTGCTGCTTTAAAATGGTCACAAATTCTTCAAATGTTCTCAGATTTCCATGTGTAAGGAATCGTTGGAAAGCTTAGAATCTACACTTTCAGAATCTGTGAATAACAAAACGCCTCAGGATGACTTGTGACTGGTTTTGCTGCGGCTGATCACATATTTCCTAACACAACACCTGAGATGCCATAAACCATTATACTGATGTAAATAAAATTCTCCTGTGTTAGAACTTCAGTGTCATGGTTTTCTCTCGAACTCTCAAACAACAAAAATTTTAAATATGTATACAGAGATACAGCATACAATATGTATGTATATAAGCGAGACAAGGACAAGAAACAAGATAACAGCAAATCAGAACCCAGGAGGAAGGGTGTAACCATTCCATACAGAGGATTTTCAGACAATATGAAATCCCAGTTTATTTCAAACCCACAAACACTTTAAGACAAAAACTCGTCCACCCAAAGGACAAAACACCGAGCCACAAACAAAGCAATGTGGTCTACTCCATTCAGTGTAGTGAAGACTGCAGTGAGCGCTACACTGGAGAAACAAAACAGCCACTTCACAAGAGGATGTACCAACACAGACGGGCGTGCCAGAGTGGACCTCAGTCTGCCGTACATCTTCACCTAGAAGCCACGGGCCATTCATTGAGGACAGTGAGGTTCAGAACTGGTTTGAGAGGGGAGTTGAAGGAAAAGTAACATTTTTACAATCTGGACCTTATTTCGGTGATAAAACAACATCATTTACTCACCCATTGTACTTTGGTGTCATTTGGAGTATTTCCGGAGATTTTGGAGTTTAGTGGTATCCGTTTAACGTGAGTGGTCGGGGCATGCTGTTGCAGTAACCAAATAACACAAACTTTATCACTTTTCAAATGACAAAAGTTCAATGTGTTAGTTTACACTTTCGTTTGAGTCAAAAGTGGCCTGTAACCCGAGATCCAATCATGGTTCTGATTGGATGACGTCATCAACGAGGGCCGCGTGCATTCATTCTGCTACTTTGCTTAGAAGACGCTCAGAACTTTTCTGTTCTGAGCGAGACATGGCTGAAGATTCGGACTTCGAGATTGAAGAGGACTTATTTGAGTATGATGGCTGTCCCTATCGTTTTGAGCCGGAGTATACGGATGAGGAGGTATTAGAAAGAAGGAAGTGGAGAGAGTTTTAGGAGTAGCAGAGAACAGCCATCGGTTTCACATTACTTCTCAGAATCGTGCGCTGAATCCGCTGGCCTTCTTTATTTATTTATTTATTTGTTTATTTCAGGGACAGTGCATATTAATCAACATTTGCATGTAAATATGCCAGAGTTAGCCAAACGGCTAATTTTCATCCGTAGTCCCTTGACAGATGTTAGGTGTCATTTCTACATAACAAAATACATAACATTACAAAGTTAAAATTCATCATTCTAAAAAGTACATTACTTTCTTTTCCTTTGCTGGTAAAAAATCGTCCAGACTGAAGTGGGTACTGCAAACACGATGGTCCAAACGTCTTACAGCTTTGCCTTTCATGTTTGGGTCCATTCTCAAGGCAACGAGCCACAGCATTATTATTCCTTAGCTTCTTTATGAATGTAACCGAGAGCTCAGAGCGTCGTCTTATCTGCAAATCAGCTGTGAATGCGCGCATGCACGCTGTCCTCATCATCTAATCGGAACCATGGCTGGATCTCGGGTTACAGGCCACTTTTGACTCAAACGAAAGTGTAAACTAACACATTGAACTTTTGTCATTTGAAAAGTGCTAAAGTTTGTGTTATTTGGTGACTGCAACAGCATGTCCCGACCACTCACGTTAAACAGATATCGCCCCACTCCGAAATCTCCAGAAATACTCCAAATGACACCAAAGTACAATGGGTGAGTAAATGACATTGTTTTATCACCGAAATAAGGTCCAGATTGTAAAAACGTTACTTTTCCTTCAAAGAGTCTATCTTTGTCAAGAAAGAACCCTTCCAGAACAGAAATTGAGGTCTCAGACATAATTTGTTCCATCTATAACTCTCTCCTCAAACCTAAATCAAAACAAAGAAAACAATAGGTCAGGTCCAGAGGTGTGAAAACACCCATTATGGTCCTGAATGCCCCCCCCATTCCCACTACATATTTAATAGGCTTATTAACTAACAAATAGGTGTGATAGTTTCATAGAAAATGGTCACATCTTTATATAGCACTTTTCCACCTTCAAGGCACTCAAAGTGCTTTACAACCATTCACCCATTCACACACCAGTGTACACAGTGTTTTACCCAAGGACAAGCTGGGTCAGTGGATCTGACCTCTCAACCACTGATGTTTCTTCAACAGCGGGATCTGAACCTTTGGATCAGTGGACAAACGCTCTACCAACTGAGCTACTGCCTCCCATAGTAATTTCATTGTAGTTAGCTCCTCCCTGCAGACGAGCACTCTATCCAGGACTGAAGCAGATTGGATGAGCTGCGAAACATTTGATCAAATAAACTTTTGTCCAGTTGACAAACTGAATTTCTCCTTTTGCCAATATGTATACAGGCAATGAGGGTTAAGTGTCTTCAAGTGTCACAACCGGTATGCATTATAGGTGCATTGTGTAACTTTACTGGTGGGGGGGGTCCATCACCTGTGTGTTTATATGGACATTAAACATTTTGACTTTACATTTATTCAATTACAGGTGGTTTTATAGCTCAAAAATACCTAGAAAAACAGACATTCTGACTGTGAGCGGGGTCGCCTCTCCACAGATCTGACCTGTAACTTGGTCTGGTTTGGTCTCCATGGAGATAGAAAGGTTTAATACCGTACTGACCATACTGTGAAACAATCCAGACAAAGCAATAATAACAATCACAAGTATATGCATACTTTTCAAATGGCAGATTTAATTGATTGAAGACTTTATTTAGATTTAAGATGTGGTCTTTCCTCACCTCCATTATCTAAGCAAAAGTCATTGTGCATGTACCTGAACAGAGGGCTGTGAGCGTTGGCCCTGGTCCTGCCCCACACCAGCGCGGGGGGCACAGGGAGGTAGTCCATGCCAAGAGGAGGGGCCTCTCTCCTGGGCAGAGGAGGCTCGGGCAGTGGGCAGGGGGAGGTGTGTCCCGGAGCCTGCTCCTGATCCACTTCCCGCGGGGATAACTGACACAAATACAAGGAATCTGGGTCAGTTTTTTTTTACTATCATCAAGGTATCAATATCAGTATTGAGTATCGAGTCTATTCCTTAGTATCGAAATTGAGTTTGAAATTATAGTATTGTGACAACAGTAGAATGGTATTTAGAAATATATTTGACTTTTATTGTCGAGTAATAATTTAAATTGAAATTTGGTCTGTGGCTTTACTGTGGCTCTACCTGCTCCAGGGAGGTCTTCCTGGTTTTCTGAGGGACACTCAGCTCACACAGGACCAGACCCTGGTTTTGGGAGTTGGAGTCTCCACCTTCAAGATTACATCCCTGTGAAAAGAAAAAACAAACAATATGCTAATTTTACTAAACATTTATTTTTTATTCTGTGTAATAGATTTACAATCCCCATACACCAGGGGTGCCCACACTTTTTCAGCAGGCAAGCTACTTAAGTCAAAATGATCTACCTGCTACAAAAATGCTAAACATGTATTTATTTATAAATATATTGAGAATTCTTTACTTGTACAATGTATGTTGATGTAACTTGCATAACTGCATGAACCCATATTTACAATTTAACTCTGAACATTTTTTGTCATTACCCGACTCTGAGGACTTGCACTGGATGGAATGATCTAGGGATGCATTGTCCGGATGGTAGACAGGCAGATGAGGCAAACACACTTCGAAAATGACATGATGAAAAAAAAGTGCTTCTCCCTTTCCATATGGAAGTGATAAGTTTTTGGCTTCTTACCTTTACTTAAGTTTAAGAGAAAAAAATCAGGGGCTAAAATTTGAAAGCCTAGCTAGGCACTGTTGTTTGCACATGTGAGGAGACAGGGCAGATTCTACCCTCTACACGTCAATCAAGTGACAAATTTCATAGTGATATGATGAAATATAAAGGGATTATCGGACTATGTCACTTGGTGGTCTACTGTGCATGTCACCTGTCTGTCTGGGATTATGTAGTGTCTTGTAGGATTTCAGCAGATTTCAGGCTCTCCAGGGGGCGTGGATAGGTGTATCAGTCAGGTATGAGTGGATGTCCAGCTACTGAAGTTTGAAACATTTCCTCTCCTCATTTACGTGCTCACCTGCATTTCTGCACTCAGGCTGTGCGCACATCCACTGTTTTGATATCTACCCAAACTACCTTGGCAATCGACTGGTAGATCGTGATCGACATATTGGGCACCCCGCCGTAGACTGTGTGGGAAGTGGGCTCGTATATGCTTCATTTGATTTGATTCTCAGATCAAGTCCATGACTAACCTGAGGCCAGACCTCCAACAGACTCCAACAGCTGCCCTCAAACAGTGAGAGATACAGGACGACATTCATACCATACTCCATACAACTGTACAACAACTCACCCTTATGGAACGGAAAACCTTATGTCCTGTCAATCATCATATTGTTGCGCTTGTCTTTCTTGTCTTTTGTACATAGCTGTGATTTTATATTTTTCTTAGTTATTTATCTATTTTATTTTGACTTGTACATGTACACTTACATAATTATGTCTTATTTGACACCTTTCTCTATCTTTTTTGCTTTGTTATTATATTATATTGTGATGTGTGAGCTACTGTGTCCAAATAATTTCCCTTGTGGATCAATAAAGTTTGTCTAAGTCTAAATCTAAGTGTAACTAGGCCAAAGTCCTAGACTAGTTTTAAATGTGCTGTGTGGTCCTTTAGAGGATACTGGGTATTACCACAACATTGAGCTGTTTATGTTAGAGCCGTATCCATATCATTTCCACTTCCACTTTGTACACATGTAGTGACTCCACCCACCTCCCCCTGCGTGTCCTCAGAGTAGCTCCCCCTTCTGGACGTGCAGGGCGATGCTAGGGGGCTGTTCCTTCTCTTCTTTCCTCCTGGAGACGTGGGTCTGGACTGAGGGGACAGGCCGAAGTTCACCGTGGCCTCATTGAGCTCGTCGTCCTCCACAGACAGAGAGTCACAGCTCGAGGCGGGACTGAGCCAGCCCCGAGACGAGGGGCTGGAGACCGGACTGGGACTCACAGAACCGGGGCTACGCTCTCTGTAGGAGAATGGGTCCAGGAGGGGCAGATACAGACGCTCTCTGTCCCACACTGACGAGAAGAAGAGAGAGTTATGATTCAACTGAAAACAATCTTTGGGTTGAGTAATGGTGTCATTTTTTGTTTTAAGAGACATTAATAATAAACCAGGTCAACAGATCTGGCAGTTAAAGGACCCGTATGACACTATGTTCTAATGTCATTTCCCCATCAGAAACAAACCTGGAGTATTTTGTTTCATTCACACATTCAGTTTGTCAACTGGACAAAAATGTATTTGGTCGAATACGTTTTGCAGCTCATCCAAGCTGCTTCTTCAGTTCTGGCTAGAGTGCTGGTGGACACTGCTGATAACAGGCTGCAGGGAGGAGCTAACTACAGTGAAACTATCACACCTATTTGTTTTCAGTTTCTGTTAGTTAATAATAGGGATGCACGATATATCGGCATTAACATCGGTATCGGCCAATATTGCCAAATTTTAACATATCGGAAAATAAAATAAAAATTAGAAAAAAATAAATAAAAAAATCAGGAGTCAAAACACATTTTGAAAATAAAAGAAAATATTCAAAAATTCAATTTGCATGATTTTCTGTCTGTATAAAATGTTATCTCAGAATAAAAAATATCGGCATCGGCTAATATCGGTATCGGCCAATAACAGTATCATTAATATCGGATATCGGCTAAAATTTTCACATCGGTGCATCCCTAGTTAATAAGCCTTTTCAATATGCAGTGGGAGTGTGGGGTCTTGTTAGCATAGTTATTCAGGACCATAATGATGTTTTCACACCTCTGGACCCGACCTGGCTAAACCTACTGTTTTCTTTGTTTGTTTTGATTTAGGTTTGAGGATAGAGTTATAGATGGAGACAAATTATGTCTGAGACCTCATTTCTGTTCATGGAAGGATTCTCTTTCTTGACAAAAATCGCCTCTTTAACTCCCCTCTCAAACCAGTTATTTTCTCTGGCTAAGATCTGAACCTCACTGTCCTCAAAGGAGTGGCCCGTGGCTTGTAGGTGGAGATGTACGGCAGATCCACTCTGGCACGCCCGTCTGTGTTGGTACATCCTCTTGTGAAGTGGCTGTTTTGTTTCTCCAATGTAGCGCTCACTGCAGTCTTCACTACACTGAATGGAGTAGACCACATTGCTTTGTTTGTGGCTCGGTGTTGTTCTTTGGGTGGACCAGCTTTTGTCTTAAAGTGTTTGTGGGTTTGAAATAAACTGGGATTTCATGTTGTCTGAAAATCCTCTGTAGTTTTTCAGAAACGCCGGCCAGGTAAGGAATAGTTCCACCCTTCCTCCTGGGTTCTGATTCTCTGTTGTTTTGTTTCTTGTTCGACTGAGGGATTTTACACACATTTCATTCACACATGTTTAACACACAAGCCCTTTATATTTAGGTTCTTCTCTTCAACACAAAATACTCTGTTCCACCTTGTGATGCCATGTGGTAATACAGGAAGTGCTCCACTGTGTTTTTAAACTCCATACACCTTCACTAGAATCATTTGGATAGTTTCAGCCTTGGAATGACCAATCTTTACTGAACTAAAAGTAAAAGGAGCTGTTCACCTGAATACTACCTCTTCATGACATTATAAGGTGGAACAGAGCATTTTGAGCTCTGGAGTTTCTGGAATGAAACAAAATATAACTCTGGGTATGTTTGTGAAGAGGTAACATGGTTAAAGGGATAGTGCATTTTTAAAAATGTAAATCTGTATGGCTTCCCCGGATATCGCTAAACTACAAAACTACTAAACTACAGTATCTTGAGATTAACACTGACTTACCCATGACAGCGTGATGTGAGCCCGGTTCTCCTCCGGGTTCACAGCTCGTGAACATAGTTCCAGTAAGTTAGCCAGGACAGTTAAAGGAAAATTAACGTTTTTTTACAATCTGAGCCTTCTTTCAGCAATAAAACAAGTAGTTTTACTCACCCATAGCAGTTTGGTGTCAATTGGAGCAGTATCGCAGAACTTATGTTGTAGCAGTTCTGTTCTACTAATGATCCCGTATCCGTTAACATGGTGCTCGGGGCATTACTTTGCGGTGTCCAAATAACACAAACTTTAGCACTTTTCAAATCACAGAAGATCGCTGTGTAGACTTTTAGTGGATTCCAAAACGGCCTGAAACCCGATATCCAGCTATAGTTTCATTTGATGATGTCATCAGAGAGGACAGTGCGCATGCGTGAACTCAGCTGTTTTGTAAACACCGCTAGTCCGAAAGAAGCTAACACCGCTCTGAACTTTACTTTTCTGTTGCGATATCGGGTTTCAGGCCGTTTTGGAATCTACTAAAAGTCTACCCTGACACAGCGATCTTCTGTGATTTGAAAAGTGCTAAAGTTTGTGTTATTTGGAGACCGCAAATCAGTGCCCCGAGCACTCACGCTAACGGATACGGGATCATTAGTAGGACAGAACGGCTACAACATAAGTTCTGCGATACTGCTCCAATTGACACCAAACTGCTATGGGTGAGTAAAACTACTTGTTTTATTGCCGAAAGAAGGCTCAGATTGTAAAAAAAACATTAATTTTCCTTTAATAAAGCTTGTGTTTCTTCTCAAAACAACATTTGTCCAAAAAGTGATATATTTGCCTCACAAACAGTTGTCCGCTAAAAATTCAGCAGCGTAATTCGCATTTGCATATTTTCTCTCGATTCGTATCACTGGGCGCATATTGGCTGTATCAGCCTGTTAACTTTAAAGGGATATGCCACCCCCAGGTCAAATTTGGGCATCTCCCCACAGTCCAGAGACTAAAATAAGTGGTGGAAAGCGTTTTCCTGCTCACCCAGCCATTGTCCGAGTCTGTCGCCACTGACCGCCGCGGTATCTGCTGCTCCTCCGCCTTAGACTGGAGTCTAACGTCGCCAGAGAAAGATTTCGGCCAAAAGGAATTAATTTGCTCGATGCGTTTCCCAATTACTTTGTGTGTAGTGCGCATTCATATCGAGTGCAAATAAATGTGCAAATCAACACGGAGAGCTTGCCTTGGTCATTTTGGGTGGGAACTATTTTCCAGTGCGTAAGAATACAGCCGTATCACGCAGCACGCTGCCAGGGGAATCCCAGTTACGCACCGGGAAGGGAGTTCCCCTGTTGCACAACGTGGTGCGTGATACGGCTGTATTCTTACGCACTGGAAAATAGTTCCCACCCAAAATGACCAAGGCAAGCTCTCCGTGTTGATTTGCACATTTATTTGCACTCGATATGAATGCGCACTACACACAAAGTAATTGGGAAACGCATCAAGCAAATTAATTCCTTTTGGCCGAAATCTTTCTCTGGCGACGTTAGACTCCAGTCTAAGGCGGAGGAGCACCAGATACCGCGGCGGTCAGTGGCGACAGACTCGGACAATGGCTGGGTGAGCAGGAAAACGCTTTCCACCACTTATTTTAGTCTCTGGACTGTGGGGAGATGCCCAAATTTGACCTGGGGGTGGCATATCCCTTTAAGCGGATGTTTACAGCGGATGTGGTACAGCGACATCCACCATAAGCGGATGTTTACAGGTGAACAGGCTAACAGAGCTAACCTGGGCGCAGTGATACGAGTCGAGAGAAAATATGCGAATGCGAATTACGCTGCTGAATTTTTAGCTGTTTGTGACGCAAATATATCTCTTTTTGGACAGATGTTGTTTTGAACAGAAAAAGAAGCTTTATTAAATGTCCCCGCGAACTTACCGGAACTATGTTCCTGAGCTCCAGAACCAGTGCAGAACCCGGGTCAGACCACGCGGTGAGCGGTGAGCCGGTGTTAATGCACGACACTATTAGAGGGGAACCCATACAGATTAACATAAAAAATAAAAAAACGGCACTATCCCTTTAAGACATAACTTAAAGTTCACAAGAGTCAAATTTGTGTAATATAGGACCTTTAAAGGGATATGCCACCCCCAGGTCAAACTTGGGCATCTCCCCACAGTCCAGAGACTAAAATAAGTGGTGGAAAGCGTTTTTCTGGTGTCCCAACCATTGTCCAGGTCTGTCAGCACTGACCGCAGCGGTACCTGCAGCTACTCCGCGTTAGACTGGAGTCTAACGTCGCCAACGAAAGATTTCGGCCAAAAGGAATTAATTTGCTCGATGCTTTTCCCAATTACTTTCTGTGTAGTGCGCATTCGTATCGAGTGCAAATAAATGTGCAAATAAACACGGAGAGCTTGACTTGGTAATTTTGGGTGGGAACTATTTTTCAGTGCGGAAAAACACAGCCGAAGCACACACCACGCTGACAGGGGAATCCCTGTTACGCACCAGGGAGGCAGTTCCCCTATTACGCAGCGTGGTGTGTGCTTCGTCTGTCTTTTTCCGCACTGAAAAATAGTTCCCACCCAAAATGACCAAGTCAAGCTCTCCGTGTTGATTTGCACATTTATTTGCACTCGATATGAATGCGCACTACACAGAAAGTAATTGGGAAAAGCATCGAGCAAATTAATTCCTTTTGGCCGAAATCTTTCGTTGGCGACGTTAGACTCCAGTCTAACGCGGAGTAGCTGCAGATACCGCGGCGGTCAGTGCTGACAGACCTGGACAATGGCTGCGTCACCAGAAAAACGCCTTCCACCACTTATTTTAGTCTCTGGACTGTGGGGAGATGCCCAAGTTTGACCTGGGGGTGGCATATCCCTTTAAACACCAAATTCCAGCATATAACCCTGCTCTGTCCTCGTTTGCACCTCCTCCTCCTGAGTTGATGTCCCAGCAGGAAGACAGGCTCGGGGTCTCATCCTCTGGGGAGATGGTGGTTATCTGGATACTGGGGCACTCCACCACACGGGACTCTGACACCTGTTTAATACATACAAAACATTTATTGTATTTATTTGAATTAGAGCAGTGTATATTGATTCCTTGCTGGGGATGTTTTGCAATCTGCATTTATGTCTATGATGGAATATTCATCAGATACCATGTTGACACAATGGATATATTAGCAAACACTGCCAATTTTTTTTTTTTTTTAAACCACATAAAAATGACAAAAATGGATTTCAACAGCACATTTTCAGGAGCCTGTGATCAATACAAGTGTTCATGGTCCTGTTTAGGAGTTTGATTTTCAAAAAATGGTGAGCGTGACTAACTGAAAAACTGTTGGAGGAGGATTTGTTTAACAGCACAATCATCTCACCTGTTGTAGTTCCAGCTAAATCAGTTCTTTCTGGACAGATTGTGTTAAAACAAAGCTCAGATTTAAGTCAAAAAGCAAGAAAAGGTCAATTCTGTCAATTGGACAAAATTTTTAGAGTGAAGACATTTTGCCGCTCGTCCAGTTGACAGAATTACATTTTTCGTTTGCTATATGGACCGTACCTGGACAACTGAGGGATTACACAGACACTTCTTTTTTATTGCTGGTTTCAAAAGATATTGCCGCATTCTATTGGCCAATATGATTTAATACAGATGGGGGGCAGCTAAAGAAAATAGAATGGATGGCACAAGATCTCTTTTCCAAGTCTTTACATTTGGATTGGACAAAAAGGGTCAGATGTTGGTAAGTTACAGCTCTTACAGTTCCAAAAAGCAGTACTAGAACAGAAACAAAATTATTAAATCAAGTAAATAAAAAAACAACAACTGTGAGGCCAAAACTGGAAAGTGAATCATGAAATGTATATATTATAAATAATGTTCCTACAGGTTTCTTCAAGTTAAATTCAAGTAGTTTTAAGACCATTTATATAAAAACCTATTTCACTGTCTATTTCATAGAGCTACTGGCAAAGAAAAACAGAATTGCTGAATTTGTGTTCATTTATTTCTCAAATGTGAAAATGTGGAATGTGTAAGGATGATGGAAGCAGCACAGCAGTGAGTGTTCACGCTACAACACCATATCACAGACAAAGACCACAGACAACAAGCCGAGGTGTGAAAAATCTAAGAGGGGCCAGTGGCACAGATTGGCAGCCTCGCTTCTGTCAGTCTGCCCAGGGCAGCTGTGGCTACAGAAACTAGCTAACAGCCACCAAGTGTGGAGTGAATGAACTGTAAAGTGCTTTGGGTGTCATGAAAGGCGCTGTATAAATGCTATGAATTATCAGTAACTAGAACTTGCTGTAGAACAATTTAAAAAAAAAATTTAACTATTGTATTTTTGGCATTTTATATTACCAATTTATATTATGAAATAATACTGGCCTACAGAATACTGAAATGTGATCTGAAACCCAGCAATTTTGAGTTTTTTTAGTGTTTTGTTTTGTTATTAAATGCCAAGTTTTAATTATCTAAAACTGTTTTTGTTGAAAATCACAATCAAATGACGAGTATAAACACGACCTGAACAAAAACTAAAAACTTGTGAATAAATACAGATATGAGTAAAAGCCACTGTGACCCTCCGTGTCCTGTAAACACATGATACTAAAGACTAATGTGGTTTAAAATGAAACCGGTCATAGTGTTAAGACTACAATAGAGAAATGCAGCAGCTACAGTGGATATAAAAAGTCTACACACATGTTCAAATGCCAGGTTTTTGTGACGTAAAAAAAAATGACAGCAAGACAAATAATTTCATAACTTTTTCCACCTTTAATGTGGCCTATAACCTGTACAACGCAATTGAAGAACAAACTGAAACCTTTAAAGGGGAAAAATATAAAATAAAAAACTTAAAATTACCTGGTTGCATAAATATGCACACCCTTAAACCAATACTGTTGCAGCACCTTTGGCTTTTATTACAGGACTCAGTAATTTTGGGTAGGATCAGCGTGGCACATCTTGATGTGGCAATATTTGCCACTCTGTCCAAATCTGACAGATTGAGAGGGCATCTCCTGTGCACAGCCCTCTTCAGATCACCCCACAGATGTTCAGTGGGATTTAGGTCTGGACTCTGGCTGGGCCATTCCAAAGCCTCAATTATTCCGGTGAAGCCATTCTTTTGTTGATTTCGATGTGTGCTTTGGGTCAGTGTTGAGTTGAAAGATGAAGTTCCTCTTTATCTTCAGCTTTCTAGCAGAAGGCCAAAGGTTTTGTGCCAACACTGACTGGTATTTGGAACTGTTCATAATTCCCATAAGGCCCCAGTTCCAGCTGAAGAAAAACAGCCCCAAAGTATGATGCTGCCACCTCCATGCTTCCCTGTAGGTATGGTGTTGTCCAAAAAGTTCAACCTTGGTTTCATCAGACCATAACACATTTTCCCACATGTGTTTGGGAGATTTCAGATGTCTTTTTGCAAAATTAACCCAGGCTTGGATGTTTTTCTTTGTAAGATAAGGCTTCCATTGTGCCACCCTACCCCACAGCCCAGACATATGAAGATGGGAGACTGTTGTCACATGTACTACACAGCCAGTACTTGCCAGTACTTCCTGCAACTCCTTCAGTGTTGCTGTCGGCCTCTTGGCAGCCTCCCTGACTTGTTTTATTCTTGTCTTATAATCTCGTCTTATTAAAAGTCGGTATAATCATTCAATAATTCAATAATACACAGGATAATGTGTCAAAGTCACCTGTATTGTCAATTTAATACAATGCAATATGAAATGTATTATACTGGTTTAGTTCGATTAAATACTGGTTTAGTTCTGGTTTTGTCTTGTTTTAGCCCTGGTTTGGTCCTAGTTTAGTCTTGTTTTAGTCCTGGTTTAGTCTTGTTTTAGTCCTGGTTTAGTCTTGTTTTAGTCTTGGTTTAGTCCTTGGTTTAGTCCTGGTTTAGTCCTGTACACACATGCACACACACATATACGCACATTCTAATGTTGACACAAGGCCCCTGCTTTCAGCTAAATGTCTCCCTTTGATGTAGAAATAATATGACCACACGAAAGCTAAAGTATTTAAACATGTCCTAAAGCATGTAGTGTCAAAGTTTACAGGCACTTTACTTACCCCATAAGAAAGAGAACGCGGTTACCTACGATGCAACTACAGTTTTCGCATATCCATGGTCTTTCGGCAGCTAAAGTATCCGACAGCATTCTGTACACTAGCTCCGGAGAAACGGACGTGTCCCGAACATGTTCCGTGTACCGTGTAAAAGTAGTATTTACAGTCAATTTTCACTGTCCTTATTCTCTTGAAATGCAGCGTAAATATTCACAAGCTGCTCACAGCTGAAAGGCAAACAGGGGGAAACACAACAGCGCTAATCGTCACGTGAATGGCCAGGAGCGCTGTTATGGTAATTATGGTAATTTACACACGCCCCGTTTCTTTCCGAAAAACAAGTAAATTTCAAAGACAAAATGTATGCTTTTAGAGCAGCCAATGCTGTAATCTGAAACATGGAGAGGCTTCTTCATGATCTCAACCAGCACATTTGCAAAAAAACGAAAATCACAAATTTTGGGGGAAAAAAGATTTTCTCATGTTCAACAATCCCAACATGTGCCGGCTTTTCCCGTGGCAGGTCACAATTTTGAACAGACATCCTGTTCTTGGTAATGTCACTGTTGTGCCATATTTTCTCCACTTGATTATGACGGTCTTCCCTGTGTTCCATAGTATATTTAATTCCTTGGAAATTCTTTTGTAGCCTCCACCTGACTGATGTCTTTGAATAATGAGATCCCTCTGATGCATTGGAAGCTCTCTGTGGACCATGGCTTGTACTGGAAGATGTGGTTACAAGAATGTGAGGAAAAGCCTACTAGAACAGCTGAACTTTATTTGGGGTTGATCAGAGGCACTTTAGTTAGTGACAAGTGTGTGCTGACTCCAGTTTAACATGAGTTTGAATGGAATTGGTTAAATCTAAACACAGGCAGATCCCGAGTTATAAAAGCGTGTGCACACTTATGCGACCACATTATCTCAGTTGTTTATTTTTACTCTCCCTGAAAGATTACTTGTGGGGAAGCTGGCCAATGTGGTCTTAAGTAGGAGGCAAATTCTGAAAATATTTCTTTTATCCCAAGATTTATTTCGGCATTTCACCGTGGCATTTGTGGCAATCAAAATAATACATATTTACAAAAAATAACTGTGCTCAAATTAGGCATAAGCAACAGAAATTAACGCAACTAAAGCAGAACCCACATGTGCACGGCTACACAGATGAGAACCCCGAAAGGCTGAGCTGACCTGCTTTTATAGACACTCCCCCAGGAAGCTCCTCCCTCCAGGTAAATCCACAATCTCAGCAGATTGGATGTGCAGCAACTTAACTTTTATCCAAGTTCCCCCTGTTAACTTAGTGAGATCCCATGACATGGTACTTCTTGATGCTTTTATATGGCTCCTTAATGGTTCCCTAATACTGTAAATGAATCCTTCAAAATCAACACTCAGTGCATGAGAAACAGAGATAAGATGAGAAAGAGTATTTTTTCTCTCTCTGAACAGGCCATTATGGGCGTTGTTGCTTGAATGCAAATGAAGAGAAAAGAGATGGCCTATAGTAGAGGGTGGGGGCGTGGCCAAACTCTCCGCTCTCCGCTGATCCATTTCCGTGTTTTTTCATTTCCGTGTTTTTATTTCCACAGAAAATAAAATCAAACCACTGCTGTTCAAAGGTCCAGAGGCTCAGATAAAGGACTTCCGAGCCTAGAAACACTCGGACGTGCCTCCAGGCAAATAAAAAAACGCATTTCGCATTGCCTAGCGCATTCGCAGTCCAAACTCTCTGGGCGTGATTTACAGAGACGCTGAGTACAGACAGACGGGGGTGGAACTGCATTTGCATTTCTTTTTTCGATCTGACGTCAATAAGGTGCCTTGTTCAAAATTGCCCGTTTGAGCTCAGATTTTTTCTAACGCAGAAAAGGATCGCAAATGCTCAGTTTAGACATTTCGCAACTTTTAACCATGGGGGGGGGGCCTAAACAGGGTAGGGGAGCTCACATTAACGTTCAAAAACCTCAGAAAGTGAAAATTTCATGCCATGGGACCTTTAAACAAAAGTGTTCAACATCATCTACAAACACCAAAACATCAAAATCAAATACAAAACCCAACAAACAAAAGGAACTGAAACCAATTCTCCCCCTCCACATGGTCTGGCCCAAACCTCCCCCCAGAGGCTATAAATATGGCAGCCTCAGGGCACGCCCCCTCTTTTGTCTCCAGACCATGTGGTAGTGATGGTGAGATGAAGCCTCATGAGGCATTGAACCACTTGAGCCAATTGGTTCGAGAAAAGGTTCATTTCTTGAAGCTTCATGTGTCTGTATCTGAACCACAGAATGTGGGATGATTTTTGTGTCTGTTGGGAATGAATATGAATTACAAAACATGTATGACCAAATAATTTCTGTACATATATTATCACATATGTGTAGAATAAATTTTTTATATATTCTGTGTGTGTAAATTTTCCCAAAATGATCATATATGACAGGTTAAAGGACTACAGATGGAAATTAGCTTTCAAGCTATAATCTGGTACAAGCATCTCTGCCTTTGGCATTATGTGGCTGTACATTGTCCTGTTGAACAGTGATGGGAATAACGGCGTTAAAATAAATGCCGTTACTAACGGCGTTACTTTTTTCAGTAACGGGTAATCTAACGAGTTACTTTATCCATCGTTATAATGCCGTTACCGGCACCAACACGCCGTTACCGCGCGTTACTGAACCTACTGAAACTGGCATCCTGTGCGCGACTCGCATAGGCACAGGGGAATTTTTCTCTCCCTTTGGTAAGGGCGGGATAAGTAATGATGATTGGCTAAAGCAGAGTAAGATTTCATGTTGAGCCAACCAGAGACACCCAGTGGGCGGTGGGCGGGTATCTACACACAATCCCAGCACACAGTAGTAGCGCGCACACACAATACACACACCCCGTGTCAGATGGCGAGTCCCGAGTCGAAGACAGAAGTATAGGCAGTATTTTAACCTCGTCGAGGTAAAAGGTAAAAACGTACATGTTACGTGCACATTGTGTCAAAGACCAAAGACTTTGTCCACGTCCAATGTAAGCAACTGGAATTTAATGAAGCATCTCTCGACGGCACACGCTTCTGTTAAACTAGTGGCCCCCAGCAGGCCCCATGATGATAATCGCATGCTAGGGCCTTAACAATGAAGGCCACGGTGACGGAGCCACGCCAGCCAAGCAGCAAAAGCTGTATAATGCACTGTAAAAAAAAAAAAAGTCAAATAATTTGGATTTAACTAAAAAAAAAAAGTAACGCATTAGTTACTTCCCTAGGTAACTAGTTACTTTTATAGTGTAGTAACTAACTCAGTTACTTTTTTGGGTTAGTAACTAGTAACTGTAACTAATTACTTTTTCAAAGTAACGTGCCCAACACTGCTGTTGAATAAATAAAATGAAATGTTAAGCAGTTTTTCTGAAAATGGCAAGGGCATAATCGGGCAGAGGACAGTGAAAGTGCAGTGAAAGGACACAGATTATGCTTGTGTAACTTGGACAAAGATGTACAAGACAGGGGAATTTTTTAATTCATTTTTATTCAGAAACAAGAGTTTCTCAGCAGGTTTTGGTTTTCAGATTAATGTGTTCCCACACAGGGGAAGACCTCCTCTTCCTCGCTGGCTCCATCCTATCACCTATCCTACTCTCCTCACTCTCCTAAATCTCTCTCCCTAAACTCTCCAAACTCTCAACTGATGCAACTCTCCTTCAAATACCCACATTTTGAATGGAGCCTGAGGGTCTATACAGCTGGAAAAGCTCGCGGCAAAATCTGAACCGCTTCCTGAAGTAATCACGTGGTACAGCCGGGCAGCGAGGCTTCGAACGTCATCATTTTGGCTCCTCCCCCAAATGAAGCGAGCCTCGAAATGCGCTTTGCGGAAACACCCCCTTCATTACTCGGCACACGCTTTGCAGCCTCGGCCCATCTCATAACATCACTACTAAATAAAACAAACCTGGGATAATTGTATTTAGCAGTTTAGTTAAATATGGAAAAATTAATATGAAATTAATGTGAGAATACAGGGACAAAGGCCCTCTTTGTCACATTACTGTTTTTCAATTGCATTGTACAGGTTATAGGTCACATGAAAGGTGGAAAAAGTTGTGAAATTATTTATCTTGATGTAATTTTTTTACATCACATAAACCTGGCATTTGAACAGGGGTGTGTAGACTTTTTATATCCGCTGTATCTCTATACAACAACCACACTAAAATCTAATAAAATGGTGCTCTAAAAACACTGTTTGGTCCCCATATTATTATTATTATTATTATTATGTAGTTTTTATTATGTACTTTTAACTCCTTAGCCTTAATTATTTCATGTTGACGTGCCTTTGGGCAAGACACTTGTTTTATGTGTGGATGTGGTGTGATTGGTGATGGTCAGAGGGGCAAAATTGAGGCAAAATTGTGGCAAACGTGATCAGTTTTTTCCCGTTAGCCCACTGAAGGAGCTCATTGGTCGCTCATTATTTTGCACAAAATCAGACTTCTCATCTCAAATAAACAGTTTAGTGCTTCATTGATTATGAGAAATTCACTATGCTTTTCAGTCTCTTGTGATATTTTTTCCTTTCCTTTTTCCTCATAAGCAGCCACACTTGTTTTGATGACAAACAATCCGTGCCCCTGATTGGCTAATCCACCTGTCAGTCTTGCCCATTTGAACTCTGGGAGATTCACAGACATCTTTATAAAGTAGTGACGTGTGTATTGTGGATCCCAGGCAATACGCAGAGAGAAAAGCATCAAATTGTAGGTGATGTTTAATATAAAGTTATAAGACTAATGAATTACTGGTAAATCTTATGTACACTCAACAAAAATATAAACGCAACACTTTTGTTTTTGCTCCCATTTTTCCTGAGATGGACCCAAAGATCCAAAATTCACTCCAGATACACAACACTACCATTTCTCTCAAACATTGTTCACAAATCTGTCCAAATGTGTGACAGAGAGCACCTCTGCCCCGCCGAGACAATCCACCCCACCTCACAGGTGCGCCACATCAAGATGCCCATCCAACATCATGACCAGTGCACAGGGGCACCCCAGATTGCCCACAATAAAAGGCCACCCCAAAATGTGCATTTTTTTTGCTTTATTGGGGGTCTGGAGACTCAGAACCAGTCAGTATCTGGTGTGACCACCATTTGCCTCATGCAGTGCAACACATCTTCTTCGCATAGAGTTTATCAGATTGTCAGTTGTGGCCTGTGGAATGTTGGTCCACTCCTCTTCAAAGGCTGTTATGGACGAAGAACACAGGTGCATTTTATTGATGGCATTTTGAATGCACAGAGATACCGTGATGAGATCCTGAGGCCCATTGTTGTGCCATACATCCATGAACATCACCTCATGTTTCAGCAAGATAATGCACGGCCCCATGTTGCAAGGATCTGTACACAATTCTTGGAAGCTGAGAATGTCCCAGTTCTTGCATGGCCAGCATACTCACCAGACATGTCACCCATTGAGCATGTTTGGGATGTGCTTGACCGGCGTATACGACAGCGTGTACCAGCTCCCACTAATATCCAGCAACTTCGCACAGCCATTGAAGAGGAGTGGACCAACATTCCACAGGCCACAATTGACAATCTGATAAACTCTATGCGAAGAAGATGTGTTGCACTGCATGAGGCAAATGGTGGTCACACCAGATACTGACTGGTTCTGAGTCCCCAGACCCCCAATAAAGCAAAAAAAAAAAAATGCACATTTCGGGGTGGCCTTTTATTGTGGGCAGTCTGGGGTGCACCTGTGCACTGGTCATGATGTCAGATCGGCATCTTGATGTGGCGCACCTGTGAGGTGGGGTGGATTGTCTCGGCGGGGCAGAGGTGCTCGGTGTCACACATTTGGACAGATTTGTGAACAATGTTTGAGAGAAATGGTAGTGTTGTGCATCTGGAGTGAATTTTGGATCTTTGGGTCCATCTCAGGAAAAATGGGAGCAAAAACAACAGTGTTGCGTTTATATTTTTGTTGAGTATACTTTGTGTTGTGAGTGTAGTACTAGTCCATATTGTTACTTTACACTGTAGAAGTTATTGAGATCTGAGGGGTATTCCACGAACGTCGCTAAACATAGCGGCGCCTAAGTGGTAAAGCCGCCTGAACTTAGACTAAAGCCTGAAGTCGTTCCACTAACGCGTTTCAGCTGCGCCTCAGCGGCGCTAACTTCAGCCACGCCTATCCTGTCCTGGCCTAGACGCATGCACGGGGAATGTAAGAAGTCCAGAACAAGCGACTGTCGAAAACGCGATCATGTCGAAGATTCGGGCAGATTATTTCCGCACATCAGAACAGAAGTTGCTTTTGGAACTCTACAACGCACTTGCAATAACCAAGGCCAGAGACATGGCGTGGCAGAAGATCGCCGAGCGCTTAAATACGTAAGTCCTAACAATGCTGAATGTTGAGTTTTTTTAAAGTATGTTTTTCACCATCGGTGTCAAGACAAGTCCGTGGTGCAGAGGATATGCTATGGTTTCTCACATGGGAGACACGAGTTTGATCCTCAGGGAGAACAGTTGATGTAATAAATATTATATATTTGTAGAGCAGTCTTGTCAGTTGTAATTTATTTTTACTGTGTAAAAGTATTTGCTGCAATTAATACATTAAATTGTGTTATCTTGTCTTTGAGCAGGAATAATGTGAAGAGGACTGTTTTGCAGGTAAAGACAAAGCATAAAAACATTTTGCAGAGTGGTAAGTAGGCTACTATTAATATTATTATTCAGTGAAATTAGTAATACTGTTGAAATGGTACCTTAATTTAATTTAAAATGAACAGTAGCTACCAAGCCACAGGGGGTGGGAGCCCCCCTCAAAATCTTTCACCTGCAGAGGAGCTGGCACTGGCCCTAAACCGGGGTCGCCCACTGGTGGAGGTAATTGAAGGAGGGACCCCATCAAAGATCCTTCCTGCTTGTGAAGAGTATATTCAAGGTATTCTCTAGACTAATGCTTGCCTCAGCTGTGATCCAAGCATTTGTGTATTTTAATAGTATGTTTGTGTTCTAGTTACTGAAGATGGCGTACACTTGGACCCTCCTCAGCAGTCCTCCAGCAGTGCCTTGCCTGACCCTCAGCAGTCCTCCAGCAGTGCCTTGCCTGACCCTCAGCAGTCCTCCAGCAGTGCCTTGCCTGACCCTCAGCAGTCCTCCAGCAGTGCCTTGCCTGACCCTCAGCGGTCCTCCAGCAGTGGCCTCACACCAGAATGTCATACCTAATGTCTTTTATTGTTGTATGCCTATTGATGGAAATTGATAAATAGGATTTCATTAAAGAGGCTTGCACAGCATCTCTGAAGCAAATTTGTTGAATCATTGAAATGTTGCATCATGGAGTGTGCCTGTTATTTGGCTACATTTTGTTTTAAAAGTAAAGGTTTACCTTTAACTGTATTCTTTGATAGAGATGTCACATAAAATATAAAGTGTCAATGTCGTCAAGTGAGAGTGATATTAGGCCCAGCTGATACAAGTTCTATGATGATATGAATAATTTTAATAATAATTTTAGGTTAAAATTCATTCACATTTGTGTAATGTGTGGCAAATGTAAATTAGTGAAAATGTAACCATACTGTAAATGTGGCCATACCTGCCTGTCAAAGCCTGATCCCGTCAGATCTCAGAAGCTAAGCAAGGCAGGGCCTGGTTAGTACTTGGATGGGAGACCGCTGGGAATTCCAGGTGCCACAGTGGGGCGCCAGTTGCAAAAAACTGACGCTGTGTCCTTAGGCAAGACACTTCACCCACATTGCCTAGTATGAAAGTGGAGTGTGCGTGAGTGTTGGAGGTGGTCGGAGGGGCCGATGGCGCAGATTGGCAGCCTCGCTTCCGTCAGTCTGCCCCAGGGCAGCTACAGAAGGTAGCTTACCACCACCAAGTGTGGAGTGAATGAACGGTGAACTATGGAGCGCTTTGGGATGACAAGGCATGTCATGAAAGGCGCTATATAAATGCAATGAAAAAAAAAAAACACATAATTGACTTGAGCATGAATACGTCAGTAACAGGAGTTGAACCCGGGACTCCCATGTGAAAGACACAGTGCCTAACCACTCGACCAAAGTCTTTCTCTGTGCTGCCTCTAGAATTCTATTTGATAATGTCGTAAAGACAGCGGCTCAAAAGAATATTTTTAAATTACTGGAAATGTGTCCAAACTGACAAAGAACGTAAGGTAACTATTTTTTTTTTGGCGATATTGTTTTCGGACAACACAGATAGTCATGCGGGAGGTGTGCGGAACTGTTTACTTCCGGTACGTATTCTCTGCGACACGGCTTGTTTAAGCCTCGTCTTTAGCCTGCCCCGGACCAGACTAGCCGCTGAAACCATGTTGTCCCAGTAACTCAGCGGGGACTAAGGTTAGCGAGAGTCATGGAACCGAACTCTCACCAAAACTAGCGCGAACTGTCGAATAAAGCCGGGCTTTGCGCTTAGCCGTGTTCGTGGAATACCCCTCTGGACCCCCTCACCTGTACAGATCGCGCCGGCAGACTCTCATAGGTCCCACTGAACTCTCGGACCACGGCTCTGCGAGGAGGAGGAGAGTGCATCCCTGCTCTCTGATTGGACGAGGGAGACAACGCTGCCCTCTGATTGGCTGAGGCTGGGGGGCTCCGGATGGAGATGGAGCGAAGGTGGCTATCTGAAATCACATAAGAAACACAGTAAACACCTTAATCTTAGTGATTAAACTGGAAATATGTGTAAAAACAGTATATAATATATTTTAGACCCATTAAACAAAACACATTTTAAATGACTTGGACCCCCTAGCCTTGTTCTTAGGGGTATAAAGATTAACCGATTTGGATCAGTTATCAGTCTGTGACCTCTGCGATCCGAGTGTACTGATCAACGGAGCCCGGATCAGTAAAATGCACTACGAACGGTCTGATGGCCCGGATTTACGGCCGCGAATCGGTTTCCTAACTCCTGTGACCATGAGCGGCATCTCTCATAGACAGTAGAAGCGGCCCTGCCACTGTGTGTGTGTGTGTGTGTGTGTGTGCGTGTGCATGCGTGTGTGTGTGTGTGTCTGAACTCTCACGAGACGACAGTGTTGACCTTTTACCTGTGACGTCGGCTGATGTAGTTGGAGCGCAGCACAGGATACTTTCTTCGACTTTGCTATGGAACCGACTAACCATCTCAAACAATGCGGATACAATTTACAACGCCTCATACCTCACTCGCACGCACGCACACACGCACACACGCACACACACACACACTGGCACACATCACACACTCTCTGACCTTCTACACTGCCACGCACGCATCCCGCTCCCTCCGTTCCTCCGACACAAACCTCCTGATTTCCCTCCCCTACAGGAGACCAAGGAAATGTTATGGGGTGGACAGAGCCTATTAGTTCTCCATTGCTGCCCCCACCCTCTGGAACTCACTCCCACAACCTCTCCGTGACTGCTCATGACCTCCCCACCTTCAAATCATTCCTCAAGATTCATTCTGATTTTAAAACTGCTTTTAATAGGCAACTTGCTTAATGTTTAATATTTTTCTGATTGTTTATTGTTTTGTTACTTGTTTTATTACTGATTTTACCTCTTGTACAGCGTCTTTGAGTGTCTTGAAAAGCGCTTTATAAATAAAATGTATTATTATTATTATTATTATTATTTTCAGTAGGCCTGGTGTATTGTCTGTTGGACACTAAATAAACAAAAGGATACTATTTTGAAATTTCATTTCTGTTTCTCTCTTTTTCTTCTCAATAACTTTAAAGCACTTGGGAGTAAAGTTGTCAATTTGTACTGAATTGAAATTAACCGGATCGGATTGAATCGTACCGGATCGTTTACCAATTTTATGAATCGTCCCTGAATCAAATCGTAGCCTGTGATTCGAGATTCGAATCGAACCGTTTTGCGAGTGAAAGATTCACACACCTACTTGTTCTTTTACATTATATCACTTAAAGGTGCATTCGGGAGGGAGGACATCCACCTGCATGTCTCCATCTACATGTTAGTTCTCTGGCTGGAATGTTTCACTGTACGGCATTAAATTGGCATGAGATCATGACCCATCCCCATTACATACTGTGCCTTTAAATGTATCAAGTGTATGTTTAAAAGTGCAGTATGGGGGTGTCACCTCTTTTTCAGTTCCGATATCAATATCCATGCTTTGGCTTTAAATATTTGCTGATACCCGATATTAACCGATATCAGTGCAGGGACAGAAAATGGCATTTATTTCTTTAAAACACTGTTAACTTATTAGACAAAGATGATCTAACTGTTATTAAACTTTCAAATAACTACAAAACCACTTAGTATGAATAAAAGTTCAAACCTGAGACATTCTAGGGCAAAAATAGTCTTATCAATACATTCAATTAAAGGCCCAACCAGGATATTAGTTTAACTGACATTTTCTGTATCTGCGCCGATATTTGATATCAGTATCAGTATCAGTATCAGTGCATCCCTAGTCACGCCACCTGCAAGATTCCATGGAAATAGCAAGTTAAAACCATACTCCAAAGCAGTCTCCATGGAAATAGGTTTTATGCCACACTGTGGAATATTATAGTCAATAAAACATTTCCACGGAAAGCAGATAAGAGTCAGGTTTGTGGAGATGCAAGACCGCTCACAGCAAGCACCCACATTTTCAAGTATTTCAGTACAATGAACACATATCACCAAAATGGAAAAGCTTTTATTTTAGTCTGCTTTTTGGCTAAAAGGTTACATACTATGGCTTTAAACTGTCAGATTTGTCCATTTCCTATAACCTGTCAGTACATTTTTTATTGGAATTTTGTCCATTGATAGTTGGGTGACGTCTTTTTTTCAAAAGAGCTACTTATTGTAATTTTCAACATTTTTCTCATCTTTCCTTCACAAACTAAAATGAAGTAACTGAATTCAAACAGCAGATTCATCATAGTAGAGCTAAATCATGAATCACAGTCAAACTGAAATCACAGTTTCCATGGACACAATTAGAAAATCGCAAAGGCAGCTGTATTTTAAGTACCATAATTTCCTCCACAAACAATAAAATCTCCGGTCTTAATCTGCGTAAAAACTGCTCACTCTTCTGAAATGTGATTCTTGTATTAAATTGTCTGTTCATATTTCAATTCTTTGTCCAAAATCAGAACCACAATGTTTGTCAGAAAATCTAAGATATTTTCCAAAATCGTGCAAATCCACTTCAGAGTATAATTATTTTAAAGGGACAGTGTGTAAGATTTTTACCCGTTAATTACATAAATTGAAGATACCCATTCAAAAATACAGTGTTTTCCAAGCCTTTTCACTTCCATCATGAAATCAAAGTATTCTGTTGGACTTGGATATAGTCACATAAAAGGGGGATCTTCCCCATACAGAGGCAGCCATTTTGATTACGAGAGCCGCAGAAGGACATTTGGGCTCCGCCTTCGGCAAAGCTCGTGGTTTAACAACGACAAGCATGTTGCCGGATCACACGTCGTAATGGATCTAACACGTGTTTTGGACTAAATTGTTTTACTGGATTTTATTCGCTGGATCCTTACGGACAGATTGATACAGAGTTTGACCTGTCCAGAGCCTTCAAAGGTAAGCTAAGTAACAAACCTCGTTTTGTGCTTTTCCGTATAAAAGCCCCATGTGCTCGGGGAGTGATTGTTGTGCCGGGAAATGAATTGCATAAAAGAGCAGACTGTAAGGTTTCATTTGATGTGTAGATTGTCATGGTACACGATCGGGAATGTGTGCTTTCATGTGAAAAGAAAAAAAAACAGTGAACAGGACCGTGTTTTATTTATACCGTAGTTGTCGGCAAGGGCTCGCACCGGGTGCGCGAGGTTCGTGCGCGGGTATGCGAGCCGTCCACGTTACGAGGTTTGCCGTAGATAAAACAGGAAGTGCAATAGCCACCATCCACCTATGCGCCACAAATCCTACACACTGTACCTTTAAAAGGGATAGTGCGTTTAAAAAAAAATCTTAATCTGTATGTGTTTCCTTCTAAAAGTGTCGTGCGGTAACACTGTCTTACCGCTGACAGTCTCGTCTCAGCCCGTTTCTGCTCGGGTTCTGGAGTTCACGTAAGTAGGTCCGGTAAGTTAATAAAGCTTGTTTTTCTTCACAGAACAACATTTGTCCAAAAAGTGATGTATATTTCCATCACAGACAGTTCTCTGAAAAAATCCTGCAGCCTAATTCGCATGGTTCCATTTTCTCTCAGAGTTGGATCACGGCGCGCGTAGCCTAGCCTACCTAGCCTGTTCACTTGTAAACATCGGCCGTCGCCGTGTTGCATCTGCCGTAACCACCCGCTTACGAGTGAACAGGCAATAGAGCTAACGTGGGCGGAGTGATACGAATCTAGAGAAAATATTAGGCAACTGGATTTTTTCGGACAACTGTTTGTGACGGAAATATACATCACTTTTTGGACAAATGTCGTTTTGCAAAGAAAAACAAGCTTTATTACCTGTCCCCGCAAACTTACCGGACCTACTTATGTGAGCTCCAGAACCCGAGGAGAACCGGGCTCAGACGAGACTGTCAGAGGTAAACCAGTGTTACCGCACAACACTTTTAGAAAGAAACCCATACAGACTAACATTTAAAAAATGCACTATCCCTTTAAGGGCCCATATTACACTATTTTCTGATCTATGTTCTAATGTTGTTTCCTCATCACAAACATAAATGGAGTTATGTTCTGTTTCATCATTCACACATTTAACACACAGCCCCTGCATATTTAGGGATATTCTACTTTGTGATGTCATGTGATGTCATACAGGAAGTACTCCATTGTGTTTTTAAACCTTCAATAGAATCAATTGTATGATTTCAGCTCTGAAATTGCCAATCTCTACTGAGCTAAAGGCAAAAGGAGCTGTTCACTTGGAAACTACCGCCTCATGACATCACAAGGTGGAACAGAGCATTTTGAGCTTTTGAGACGAATAAGAAAGAGTTACTCAAACGTGTGTTAATGAAACAAAACACAACTCCAGGTCTGTTTTTGAGGAGGTAACAACATTAAACATGGCGTAAAGGTGCACCGTGTAACTTTTATAGTGGATTGTCCACTCATTCCTTGTTTCCATGTGGTTGTTTTGCCTGGAATGTGCCACAATATGGTATTTGTCTATATCCATAAAAACATGCATCCAACACCAGCAAGATACAGGCCAGATCTATGGAGAGACAGTACACACTGACATTAAGAATGCATATTTTTAAAGGTATTTCTGAGCAATAAAAACAACTTTATTTGGACAGGTTTACTTACACACTGTGGAATATTTGAGACAAAGCAATAATGTCATCACAGACACAAGCAGGTGGCGGACTTTCCCCGTGAAAGCTACACAATGCACCTTTAAAGCTTTTAGGGTCATTCCAGAAGTGGAGGACATTTTGGCTTTAAAATTCTTGAAAAATAAACCTTAACTTTTCTGATTTTCTGCTACATATTCATCAATAATAGGTAATAAACTATCAAATGCTTGATTAGCTCAGCTTACGGTCAATAGTAAAATTTGTATTATATGATTTATATGGTTTATTTATTTACTCTAATCACAGTAACAGGGTTGCAGGTAACAGGGTTGCAAAATCGCGCTAATGTTAGCTTTATCTCAGGAGTAGAAGCTAGCTGTTTAGCTAGCAGTTATTACTAATCAAGAGGAAAAACTTATTTATGCAAATACGTAAAGAAAAAAAAATTGTCTTATTCTGATCATTTGTATAACAGGGTTGCATGAGGCAGAGTGAGACATTCAATCAAGGCTAACGGTGTTATAAAAATATGAAAAATAGAACAGAAGATAAACCTTTGCTCTGCCCATTCTTTTGGAAAACTGTTTGATGATGTCAAGTCCAGGGGATCATGTGGTTTTCTGCTTTCTTTTTCTTCTACCAGACTAAAAATGTTCTGGTAACAGGGTTGGTGCAGGTTGTGGGACACATGTTCCATGAATAATAATTATTATTTGAAATATTATGTCTATTAAAACAAATGTTCCCACAGTTACAAGAGATGGAAATGAAACAAATTATAGAAAAAACAAGAAATTTCAATTCAATTTTAACTGTTTTATTTGAGATTCAATTTGGCCATTAGAGGGGTGGGGACCAGAGGAAAATGGCATTTTGGGGGTACCCCAGACTTATTTGTATTTTAAAAACTATTTTCAAGCATTCTTTTCTCTTAGTTTTTTAGATTTGGTCTCAGGACAGGTAAATTCACTCAGAAACTGTATATTTTAGTATTTTGTATGTGGATTATTTAATATTTGATGGGTGGGACGTAAAATGTCCTCCAATTCTGGAATGGCCCTTTAAGCGTCAATTCTGCGTACTGTAGGCCCTTTAACTTCTTTTCAGATCTTCTCAGAGCTGTTTTCGCCTGTTTTCTTTTTGAGCTCACTCCGACCCATAGCGGCCCGTGCCAGCTCCATCAGGACTCAAATGTTTCCTGGCAACGTGGATCTTTCCAGTGTGATTAAAACCTCTGCAGTTGTTGTGGATATTTCTCATAAAACATTGATTTACATGTTTGTGCTCAGACCAGCGCATTTTACAAGGCTCAGAAACATTACGGCTGGTTTTAAGGAGAACTATTGTCAAATTTCACACATCTCTGACGCTGTAGCACTGAGTAAGCCCCAATAATAATGAGTACAGCCTCCACTGCACAATAAAAAGCAGTGATTTGTGGTCTTGAAAATGTAACTTGTGTTTTTGAAAATACGGTAACTGCAGCCATCAAGAAGTGTTAATTAGAATCATTTTAAAAGGTCCCATATTATGCAAAATTTACTCTTGTGAGCTCGTGAGTCATGTTAGAATGTTTGAGTCACCCTTTATTATTAGTTTGTCTACATTTCCAAAGCTCAAAATTCTCTGTTCCACCTGTGATGTCATGAAGTGGTGGTTTTCAAGTGAACTATGTGGATGCAACTTTTTTAGTATCGATGCCTGCAAAAAATGAGTATCTAATTTCGTACAAGTTTTAGTACTGATTAGTATCTGATTTTCTGTACTTTTGATAACCCTTCGTGACTTTAGTTAGTTACATTAGGCAGATTGTCAAGAGAAGCTGAGAAAAAAGTTGAAAGTTTGGGTTCTTTCCCTCCATCTATGTCATCAATACACAAAATGCATGTCCACCTGGTTTAGACCTGGTTTAGACCTGGTTTAGTCCTGGTTTAGTCCTGGTTTAGTCCTGGTTTAGACCCGGTTTAGTCCTGGATTAGTCCCGGTTTAGACCTGATTTAGTCCCGGTTTAGTCTTGGTTTAGACCTGGTTTAGACCTGGTTTAGTCCTGGTTTAGTCTTGGTTTAGACCTGGTTTAGTCCTGGTTTAGCATTGGTTTAGACCTGGTTTAGCCCTGGTTTAGACCTGGTTTAGACCTGGTTTAGTCTTGGTTTAGACCTGGTTTAGCCCTGGTTTAGACCTGGTTTAGTCTTGGTTTAGACCTGGTTTAGACCTGGTTTAGTCCTGGTTTAGTCTTGGTTTAGACCTGGTTTAGACCTGATTTAGTCCCGGTTTAGTCTTGGTTTAGACCTGATTTAGTCCCGGTTTAGTCTTGGTTTAGACCTGGTTTAGACCTGGTTTAGTCCTGGTTTAGACCTGGTTTAGACCCGGTTTAGTCCTGGTTTAGACCTGGTTTAGTCCTGGTTTAGTCCTGGTTTAGTCTTGGTTTAGACCTGGTTTAGACCTGGTTTAGTCCTGGTTTAGTCCTGGTTTTGTCTTGGTTTAGACCTGGTTTAGACCTGGTTTAGACCTGGTTTAGTCCTGGTTTAGTCCTGGTTTAGTCCTGGTTTAGTCTTGGTTTAGACCTGGTTTAGACCTGGTTTAGACCTGGTTTAGACTTGCTGTCAGATAATCTGTCCCTTTGATGCAGAAATAATCTGATAATATGACTCACCCATAAGAACGCACTTCCGATAGTTTGCGTATCCATGTATACACGTGTCACGGTCTTTAATAATCTGGAGCTCCGGAGAAACGGACATATCCTGAACGTATCCCGTGTCCCGAGGCGAGAGTTCCTTCTTACGTAGCATTAACATAGCAAGTTAAGGATTCTTCTTCTCTGGAAATGCCGCGTAAACATTCATGAGGCTGATCGGCGAACAGGCGCAAACACAACAGCGCTAATCATCATGATTGGCGGTGGGTAATTATGCTGCAACATAATTACCCAACTCAATTCGAGTACTGATCAGGGTGTTGTACCTGATCTTGACCATCTTAAACATGCAAAAGTCTAAGGATATTACTTACAGGTGCATTGGGTAACTTTTCTGGTGGAGGATCCGTCAAATGCTTTTCTGCATGGAGATGTTCTTGCTTTGTCTGTAATGTTTCACAGTACGGCATTAAACCTTTCTATCTTCATGGAGACCAACCCAGACCAAGTTACAGGTCAGATCTGTGGAGAAGCTATACAGTTTTTCTAGGTATTTTTGAGCTATAAATCCACCTGTGATTGAATAAATGTAAGGAAGAGTTGTTTAAAGTCCTACTGTGGAACATTCCAGGCAGAGCAATGATAGAAATCTCCACACAAACAAGCAGCTCCAACAAGCAGCCCCCCAGTCAAAAAAGTTACATAATGTACCTTTAAACTAAAATATGTCAAGATTTTTTCAAACAATTCTTTTCAGATTTTCTCATAATGAGAAGTTTCAAAAGTCTGAAATGCAAGATGAGTCACAAAGGCCGAGCTCAGATGAAGATTATTTTTGTTTTTGTTGAAAAGTGTAGCAGAATCAGATGATGACGAATACGGGCGGCTCCCACAATCAGAGAAGCAGATTTAAGCGTAAACATGAGCAGAACGTGAAAACTAAACATGTGGAAATAAATCCAGATATTATGAGTAAAAGTCACTGTGGCCTTCTGCGTCTCTGACCTGGAAACACGTGAAACTGAGGGATTCATGTAGCGTCATACAGATATGCTATAGTGTTATGTGCACTGTGGAACTTTTCTGGTAGAGGGTCCACTACCTGCTTGATTCCATTTAGATGTTTAATGTTTAATTTAATGTGTTTTCCTGGAATGGAGACAAGCAGGCCGCACGACAGGGCCAGATCTGTGGAGAAGAGGGTCCATTCACTGTAATAATGCTTGTTTTTATTGTAGTTTTGAGAAATAAACCCACCTGTACTTGATTAGATCATTTTGTTTAAAGCTCCAGTGTGTAGGATTCGTGGCGCATAAGTGGATAGTCGCTATTGCACTTCCTGTTTTAGCTACGGCAGACCTCGAGGGTCACCCGGGCGCGCCGTAGCGCGGACAGCTCGCGTACCGGCGCAAGAACCGCGCGCCACTACTGTATACATAAAACGCGGCCCCGTTCACTTTTTTTTTTTCTTTTCGCATGAAAACACACATTCCCGATCATGTATCATGACAATCTACACATCAAATGAAACCTTACAGTCTCCTCTTTTTGACTATGCAATTCATTTCCCGGCACAACAATCACTCCCCGAGCACATGGGGCTTTTATACGGAAAAGCACAAAACGGAAAAGCACAAAGCTTACCTTTGAAGGCTCTGCCCAGGTCAAACTCAGCATTTCACCATAAGCTTGGTCTGAAATCTGTCCGTAAGGATCCAGCGAATAAAATCCAGTAAAACAATTTAGTCCAAAACACGTGTTAGATCCATTACGACGTGTGATCCGGCAACATGCTTGTCGTTGTTTACCCAAAACCACGAGCCTTGCTGAAGGCGAAGGCGGAGCCCAAATGTCCTTCTGCGGCTCTCGTAATCAAAATGGCTGCTTCTATATGGGGAAGATCTCCCTTTTATGTGACTATATCGAAGTCCAAAAGAATACTTTGATTTCATGGTGGAAGTGAAAAGGCTTGGAAAACAATGTATTTTTGAATGAGTATCTTCAATTTCGGTAATTAACGGGTAAAAATCTTACACACTGTCCCTTTAATGCCATACTGTGGAACAGCCCAAGCAATGCAATAACATCTCCATGGAAACAACCTGATGGCAGACCCTCCATTAGAAACATTTGTGCAGTGCACCTTTAAACTAATTATTACCGAAATGTGTCAAGATTTTGTCAAATAATTCTTTTTAGTTTCGACTTCAACACGACAGTCAGCTCACCGCTCATGACAACAGACAAAGACTAAGAATAAAACCACGAGGGACAATGTGGTGCAGCGTGATGGCATTCCCTTTAGAGTTTATTTAAAAGAGCAACATAATATTTACTAGAGTTTAAGATGGAAATTGAGTCCAGACGAGGAGTAGCACAAGATTTAGACCAGGACTAGACTAGGACTAGACCAGGATAACGCAACATCTGGTCCTTAATTATAGGTTATATAAGAGGCCTTACAGTCCTGCATGCATGGTTTCCGCTGCATAAACATTTGAAAGAAATGTTGACAAAATGATACCATATTCTTGTTAATAAATCTAATATATAATGTAATACAGATATTTCAAATAATAAATAAATAATGTGCCATAAACATTGGGTATCGTTCCATAGTATGGATGTTTTTCACTTTTGACATGCATTGTTACTCTCAGGGCCCGTTTACACGAGAATGCTTACGGGTAAAAACAACAAAATATTTTATTGGAAGTGCCTTTCGTTTACACGGTGACGGCGTTTTTGGGGCCTAAAAACGCAAAAATCTGAAACCACCCTCCAGAGTGGAAAAGTTAAATACGCTCCGCTGTAGCGTTTCCGTGTAAACTGCCCAAGACGCAAAACTGGTCAGATCTGCTCACGTCATGTACGCGTTTACGTCACATAGATGCGGCAATACAAGAGTCATTTCAACAATTGTATAAATCGCACCCACACACGTCTACGGTGTTTTCTCTTCTTCCCGTACAAGTCTTTCTCACACTCTCACAGCCACACAGACGCCAAGACAAGCGACTTCCGCATGAGGCACTTCAAATGTAAAACCCGATGTGATTTTATATTTTCTAATTCACTGTAATCCTCCTGTAATGTCACTATTTTCAGTACAATATTCAAAAACATTTAAACAAAAATACAAGTCACTGAAATGTTTGGAGCGGAACTTAACAACTCATTTAAAACGCAACTAGAACATTTTATTTTTAAGTTTTACCTTTCTCTTTTCCGATACAGTCGTGGTTAGAAATGTAACTTGACGCTGTTGTGATGTTTTGTTTTGGGTTTTTTTTCAGTCCAGCGCCTCCCTTCGCTGGCTTTTGCGTCCACTTTTGCGTCTTCGTATAAACAAACATTTCCTGTTGAGAACGCGAGCTCGTCTAAACGTGGATAAAAAATTGAAGACGAGATGCCACTTTTGCGTCTTCTGTTTTGATCGTCACCGTATTTACAAGGTCACCTCTCCACAGATCTGACATTTAACCTGGTGTCTGACTGCTTATCTCTATGGAGGCAGATTAATGTTGCACTGTGGAACATTCCACTCAAAGCAATAACATCACTCCCTAACACTGCAACCAACCAGACAAAATTATGAATACGACTAAACTCTGGACCAAGCCAGGACCAAGCCCAGTCTATAACCAGATCAAAATAAGTCTACATCAGGACTAAAGTGGAACTAAACAAGGACTACAACAGGACCAAACCCAGTCTAACCAGTCTGCAAATGGGACTAAACCAGGACTAAACCTAAACTAAACTAAAGTCCAAACCAGGACAGTCCATGTGAACCCTGCCCATGGGTGAGGTGAGGATATAGTGAGGTGTGCAAACGAGAGTCAAAGTGGAGGAGAATACGACGTGCACATGGGAACACTTAGCCCCCCTCTCGCGCTCTCTCTCTCCGTCAAAAACATACAAAAAACACTGATTAGAAACACATTTAGTCTGAGCTCGCACGCACTCCAAACATGCACGAGAACTCTACACGAAGCAACCAGACACACACAACCAGCACAAAGCAAAATTTACAGAGGGAGGAATACAGGGGGACACATGCATGCACTAACAGGGCTGTTCTGAACCATTACATCTGAATGGGCCTGGGGCTGGAACAATAACTCCAATGATTCAGGCATTTTCGACAAGTTTTGGTTGGAGTCTAGAGTCGTCCTGTTTGTTGGTAAAGAAAGTTGTGTTATAATTATTAAAATGATCTACAAGGGACATTGAGGGGGAAAAAAAAGCAGATTCGTCTCCTGCTTGTTTCTATGGAGATGTCATTTCTCTCTCTGGAATGTTCCACAGTATGACAGTAGCTCTACTTTACATTTATTCAATTACAGGTGGTTTTATAGCTCAAAAATACCTAGAAAAACAGACATTCTGACTGTGAGCAGGGTCGCCTCTCCACAGATCTGACCTGTAACTTGGTCTGGTTTGGTCTCCATGAAGACAGAAAAGTTTAATGCCATACTGTGAAACATTCCAGACAAAGCAATAATATCTTCATGGAAAAAAACATCTGAAAATGTACACATTCTACCTTTAAAATTCGTATTACATACTTAGATTTATTTAAATTAATTGCAGTACTGTTGATAATGTAATTCTAGTCTGCAAACATTAATTTCACAAATTTTAAACTTTCTGTGGAGCGTCTGGTACCAGCTTCTCTCCATGGACTTTGTGATTGCTTTGCCTAGAATGTTCCACAGTATGGATTTAAACTTTGCTCCAAGAGGACAAGCAAGTGCTGGTTAATGATCACATTTTTATACTTTAACACTTTTCCACCTTCAGAGCACTTTATATCATGAAACCACTCACCCATTCACACACACATTCACACACCAGTGTACACAGACAATGGGGGTGAGGTTGGTTAAGTGTCTTGCCCAAGGACACAATTGCCACGTTTACATGAGAGCTTTTAATTCCGATTAAAAGTAATTTAATTCCGAATAAAAATTAATTATGCTTTAAAAAAGACCATGCAAACACTTAATTTCTACTGAAAGTGATTATTCTGTCTTAAACTTAATTCCGAATTAAGTGGGTGGGTTATTCCGATTTTAAAGCCGAATTAATTTATTCCTCAATCATGTCAACGTTTATTCCGCTTAAGAATAATTCCGGTGGTTCGGTGCATGCTCGTTGGGTCGCCCTTCTGACACGATGACTTACGGCAAGGTGGCGGCCCGGAGCAAACGTTGATCTTGAACCGAAACAATTTTTTAAATAAGTGCGCTGGAAGAAGTACAGTGGTACCACACCTTACGAAAGACCCTACATACGAAAAATCCAAGTTACGAAATGCCTTCACGTTAAATTTTGGTCTCTAGATACGAAAGAAAATTCAAGTTACGAAACGTAAAATCTCAAAAATTCGAATAATGCGCGCTCAGATGCACGCCCTGCTATTATCCCCGCTCAAAGAGCACCTTTCTCGGCCTCTTAGCTCACAGGGTCAGCCCCCCGGCTCTGGAAGTCGGATAGAACCAGAGCCAGCCCCGAGGAAAACCCCGCGGTCGTGCCCGCTCAAAGAGCACCTTTCTCGGCCTCTTAGCTCTAGCGCCGGACACGCAAGGAGCGCGGAGACAGGAGCACCGCGAGCATGAGATAGAACCGCGACAAACACGCAGCCCGCACAAACGAACGCAAAAGCCGCACGAAACCAGCAAAGAGCCACACGGGGTGATTTAATCCTGGTCTAGACCTGGTTTATTCCACTTTTAGTCCTGGTCTAGTCTCTTAGCCAATCAGGACGCAGAACACAAAGTTACACTATAAAAAAAATGTTACACTATTTTAAAAAAAACTTGGAACGGATCAGGCCTTTTCCATTGAAATAGCTACTCAACTTTCACGTTACGTTCGTAATTCGCGTTACGAAACCACTTCTGGAACGAATTAATTTCGTAAGGTGAGGTACCACTGTACAAATAATGAAAAGAGTGGATGGCAGAAAATAGAAAAACACTAACCAAACCGAGATGACAAAAAGTCGATTTAACATGTTTTCCATGTAAACATCTTTTATTATTTCCATGTAAACTTGAAGGAGAATAATTTAATTTGGAATTATTTAATTCGGAATTTAAAAAAAAAACATCATGTAAATTGATCTGTGGGAGCTGGAATCGCACTGCCAACCTGTGGGCCAGTGGATCTGACCGCTCAACCAATGACGTACTGTATGTATTATGCTGAGATCGGGATTCGAACCGGCAACCTTCAAATCAGTGGACAAACACAACTGAGTTACTGTTGCCATTAAGACACATGTTACGGATGTACAGGTCAGATCTGTGGTAAGAATGCATGTTTTTGAAAGCTTTGGACTTCTTCCCTAAATCAATCAAGTTTTCTGAACTGAACTGAAAGGCACAAGAAAAAAAAAATCACAGGAAAGGGAACATTGCAGATTCCGATTTTATTGCAGATAAAGGTGAACTTTGAAATATACAGATAAACAGATCTGATTGGACGGTTGTGTTTGGTTCTGGCTAGGGACGTCAATCGACTTACGATTAATTGTCGATCAAGACGTTGGTCGAACAAAATGCATTAATTGTAATTAATCGCTAATCGCGGACACGCGCACCTGCGTGGTCACGAAACAAGGCAACCGCGCACCGCACTCACTCAACGGCACTGCTGCTGAGCACGAGATCGAACCGCGGCGCCCGGAATGCGTAGTCTCAACCCGAGCCACAAACCAGCCGCACGAAACCAGCAGCGGCACGTGGTGGTTTAATCCTGGTTTAGTCCAGGTTTAGACCTGGTCCAGTCCTGGTTTAGTCCAGGCCCAGTCCAGGTTTAGACCTGGTTTAGACCTGGTTTAGACCTGGTTTAGACCTGGTTTAGTTCTGGTCTAGACCTGATTTAGTCCACGTTTAGTCCTGGTCTAGTCTCTTAGCCAATCAGAACGCAGAACACAATGTTACACTATAAAAAAAAATTACACTATTAAAAAAAAATAAATAAATAAATAAATAAATCCGCAAACCGCGATAGAGCGAGGGATTACTGTATTTTGTTATTCAGCATCAATACATTTGTCTGCTTTTTACTAAGGAATAATTAATATAATAATACTATGATATATTTTTGACTCAGTGTTATGTATACTATATCTTATATTCTTAAAGACCCTATTGAAACACCAAAATTCAGGTGAAAAACGCCGCTTATCAGTTAATAGTTAATCGATCGATAAGGTCAATCAACTATAGATTAATGAATTAATCGATAATTTGCATCCCTAGTTCTGGCCTGAGACGTGATGTAAAAAGTATGACCAGACTGGTACAGAAAATCAGTCTGGACTTACTGGGCAACCACAGTTATTTCAACCCTTAAGGCCACACACTACAGGAGTTTTTGGTCTTAATTGCAACAAAAAACGCATACCACAGACACGAGAAGAATCTTATGAGATTTAAAATCTCTGATTGCAAAGACTTGCTGCAGAATATGGCTGCGGACCACAGGGTACAAAGTTGTGAGCCTGATTGTGTCAGCTGTTTCCTGTCTACAGTAAAACCACTCGCTTTGAGACTCTTAAGTGTTCAAAAGATCAGAGCACTGCACTTCTAGTTTAGATAGAAGTCAAAACTGTGTTATTATTTGTGAAATGCGGTACAATACTTCAGATTCATGATTTTTTAAGCATGAAAGATTGTCAATAAAGTCCACAGGAAGTAGAGACACTATCGCTAATCTGCAGATGCACCCCGGTCCGTGCGCTGTGTGGATGTGAACAGACACGTGGATTCACAGTGCCGTTTTGTGGACTGGAGGTCCTTATTTGTGGAGGACAATTTCTATGGATAATGTGCATGAGATGCTGCAGTTTAAATGTACCACTAGACGAGAAGTGAGTACCGTAATAATTATTTTCACTAAATCTGGAGTTTGTATCTTGCATCTCTGTGTCCGTCACGCCGTCTGCCCCTGCTTTATTGGCTGTTGTCATAGCGTTGCTGATGTTTGGTGGTTATGATCTGACAGAGCATCTCAGAGTCACACACACACGCACACACGCACACACACACACACACACACACACACACACACACACACACACACACACACACACACACACACACACACACCCCTTTAAAGGGACAGTGTGTAAGATTTTTACCCGTTAATTACCGAAATTGAAGATACCCATTCAAAAATACAGTGTTTTCCAAGCCTTTTCACGTCCAACATGAAATCAAAGTATTCTGTTGGACTTAGATATAGTCGCATAAAAGGGGGATCTTCCCCATGTAGCGGCAGCCATTTTGAATACGAGAGCCGCAGAAGGACATACTGTATTTTGGGCTCCGCCGTTTTCTTTATAGCTGTCGGCACTGGCCCGTGGATTTCACACAACGAGATAGTACGCGTTTGGATAAACAACGACAAGCATGTTGCCGGATCACACTTACTCCGCACATACATCGTAGGAGCAAGCACCCCGGGTTCCGCCTTCGTCCCCCGAAGTGCAGACCACCCTCCGCGGTCCGGTTTCCGATTCTCCCCACCCGCGCACAGCGCCGGGTGCGCTTCACGGCTGCCGGTGAACCCACCTCCGGGTACGCCGAGCTGTCCGCGTTACGCCGCGCCCGGGTGACCCTCGAAGTCTGCCGTAGCTAGAACCGGAATTGCAATACCCACCATCCACCAATGCGCCACCATCCTACTAGGGGTGTGCAAAATAATCGCCATGACAATGCATCGCGATACTAACTTTCACAATATACTGCATCGATTCTTGATGCCAAAAATCGATTTTTATTAATTAATAATTAATTTATTAATTATTAATTATTAATAAATAAATAATTTGTTTATTTTTTTTTTATAAATCCTATGCACTTTTTTCTTTGTGAAAGGGTATTGTTTGTTATGATGGTAGCTACCTCCAAAATGGCAAATGTTTGAACATCATTTTTTGTTTTAGAAAAAATCCTATGCACATTTTTTGTTATTGGTTTGGTTTATTTGTTTTTGTTATTCAATAAATTCAGTTATGAATTGAGTTGCTCAGAGTTATGTATCAATTGAAGACACTACCCAGATACACAGCCACTGATATTTAAGTTATCCTCTTTTTTTTGGGCACATTTTCACTGAAGTATGTCGAATATATTGCAATGCATCGCAATAATTCAAGTATCGTGATGCATCGTGATAGTATCGCATCGTGGCATATGAATCGTGTTTCGAATTGAATCGTGACTTCTTTGCCAATACCCACCCCTACATCCTACACAGTGTACCTTTAAATCAAGCAGATTCTCCTGTAGTGTGTGGCGGCCTTTAATCATCTTGAAATTATAGTGAAAACATTTTAAACACAAGATGAATGATTTTCTATTAGGCGAGGTGCATTTCAGCTGGTCTTATTGGAGACCTCCTGTTAAAGGTCCCATGGCATTTTCACTTTCTGAGGTTTTTGAACATTAATGTGAGCTCCCCTACCCTGTTTAGGACCCCCCCCCATGGCTAAAAGTTGCAAAATGTGTAAACTGAGCATTTGTGATCCTTTTCTGCGTTTGAAAAACACAGCTCAAACGGCCGATTCTGAACAAGGAAAGTTTCTGACGTCACACGGAAAATGCAGTTCCACCCCCCGTCTGTTTTTCTACCCACACTCTCTGAACTCACGACCAGAGAGTTTGGACCGCGAATGTGCTACGCAATGCGAAATGCGTTTTTTTATTTGCCTGGAGGCACGTGTGAGTGTTTCCAGGCTCGGAAGTCCTTTACCCGAGCCTCTGGACCTCTGAAACAGCAGTGGTTTAATTTTATTTTCTGTGAAAATGTGTTTTTTTCATTGAAACGCCTCTCCTTTCTTCCTCTGCTCTTAAAACACGGAAGTGGGGCGAGCGCACAGCACAGCGCTAAAACAAGGAACCAGTGGCGCATTTGCCCCCCCCCCCCTTGCTCTGACCTGTCTCTGTCCTTCTCATTTGCATTCAAGCAACAACGCCCAGAATGAGGTGTTCAGAGAGATTTTTTAACCATGTCTGTGTGTCTTTCTCATGCACTGAGGCTTGATTTTGAAGAAGGATTCATTTACAGTATTAGGGAACAATTAAGGCGCCATATAAAAGCATCAAGAAGTACCATGTCATGGGATCTTTAACTCAATAAAAGCTGGAGCCCACTATCACCAAAACTGGGTCAGTATATCCAGAGTTACTAAATAATGCTGTCTGCAGACTTTTCTATCATGGTACAGGCTATTTTGGATTATTTTAGAAGACATTTATCATGTGTAGATCCCTCTGTGAATGTTTGGAAATATATGAGGTCTATTCTTGAGTATCTGAATTATGAGGTGTGGTGTCTCTGATGGGTCTGAGTGCTTCTCTTGGATTTTCTTAGATAGAAGTCTCGAATTTTTTCTGTGTCATGGTTTAATCTTGATATAGACTTGGTTTGGTCCCGCGCTAGTCCTGGTTTAGTTCTGAATCCAGGTTTAGATGTAGTGTGTGTGCAAGTCTGAACACACACCCAGTCCCTTTATAGTCCTGGTTTAGTTCTGACAAAGTCTTAATTTGAATTTAACAGTGGAGATCTGTGGAGAGGACACCCTGCTCACAGTCAGAATGTCTGTTTTTCTAGGCATTTTTGAGCTATAAAACCACCTGTAACTGAATAAATGTAAAGAAGAGCTATTTAATGTCATACGTGGAACATTACAAGCAGAGCAGTATTTGGATAATATATTAGCTGAAAAAGGATAGCTAATTAACATACGACTTTTTGTAAATACTAACTAACTTAAAAGGTGCTGTTTACTGGCTTTAAAAACGTGAAAGGCAGAACTAGTTTGCACTGGTCCAAAGTTCTTCCTCATTTACCTTAAGCATTCAGAGCATCCTATTTATTAACCGCAATGAGTTTATAAGAATGTTCCACAACTTTCAGAGACTACGGTAATGCCAACAGCAGCTAGCATGCCAACTACACACCTCCTGATTCTTGGGCGATAAAGCGATTTATAATTACCCACAGACAAAATACAGCTGACTTATTCTGACGTCAAGAGCTAATTATATCTGTACGGGGGTGAGATGTATTTTGCTCAAATTTAAGGACCTTTAAAAGACTTTTAAAGGAATATTACCTTTTTTTTTACAATCTGAACCTTATTTCGGTAATAAAACAAGTTGTTTTACTCACCCATAGCACTTTGGTGTCATTTGGAGCAGTTTCGTAGATGTTGTGTTGTTGCGATATCTGTTAAAGGGATATGCCACCCTCAGGTCAAACTTGGGCATCTCCCCACAGTCCAGAGACTAAAATAAGTGGTGGAAAGCGTTTTTCTGGTGACCCAGCCATTGTCCAGGTCTGTCAGCACTGACCGCCGCGGTATCTGCAGCTACTCCGCGTTAGACTGGAGTCTAACGTCGCCAGAGAAAGATTTCGTCCAAAAGGAATTAATTTGCTCGATGCTTTTCCCTATTACTTTCTGTTCGGTTAGTGGCTCGGGTTGAGAGCACGCGGTCCGGGCGCCACAGTTCTATCTCCCCGGTGTACACGGGGCCTCGCGCTGCCTTTTCTCATATTTGTCTCTAGTTTAAACACTCAAAACGTTCAACTTTTGTCCACGATGAGGGGTTTATCGTGGACAAATCCGTGACAGAGCAGCACGTGTCGCACACTTCTCCAAGGGGTTGGTGCGCGTCTCGTCCCGGGACGTGGCAGTGCTGCTCGCGCGTCTGGCGGGGCTCCCGGAGCCGTGTCTCCCCCCCACGCCACTATTACACTAATACATTTTGTTGAAAATCTATGAACGTTTGCGTGTTTAAACTAGAGACAAATGTGAGAAAATGTTAATTCCAGTCTGAGAAAAGCGTATAATGTGTGTGGTGAGGCATTTACAGGCTTAAAACATGTAGAATAATTGTAAAATATAAAGTTGTCCTACTTCACGGATTTCACTTATTGCGGGTTATTTCTGGAACCTAACCCCCACGATAAACGAGGGATTACTGTATATGGATGAGGAGACAGAATGTATACGGAAAGAATGAAGTGGAGACAGTTTTAGGAGCACCAGAGAACAGCCATTGGTTTCACATTACTTCTCAGAATCGTGCGCTGAATCCAGTGGCCTTCTTTCTTTTCCTTTGCTGGTAAAAAATGGTCCTGACTGAAGTGGGTACTGCAAACACGATGGTCCAAACGTCTTACAGCTTTGCCTTTCATGTTTGGGTCCCGAGAGCTGAGAGCGAAATCAGCTGTGACTGAGCACATGCCACCACACCACATCTACGAAACTGCTCCATATGACACCAAAGTGCTATGTGTGAGTAAGACAACTTGTTTTATTACAGAAATAAGGTTCAGATTGTAAAAAACGTTAATATTCCTTTAATGTTCTTCAGCTCATTATTAGGTTTTGTTATTGTCCTTTTAATAATTATTTTTGTAGTTTTCAAAGATTTCCACTCGAAAATCACAATCACAAGACAGAAACATTTAAAGAGTCCCAAATTTTCTATGGAAGTGGCAAATTAAAATAAAGGGTAGTCAAATATTAGTGTTGAGCGGGTTCTTTGAGTTCTGGTTTAATCCTGGTTTAGTCCTTGGTCTAATCTGGTTTAATCCATGTTTAGTCTTGGTTTTAGACAAAGAGTTGTTTTGTCTTTGTTTATGTTAGACTCCAAGCCAACCCTAAAGCCCAGCTATTTTTACGACTCTTTTGCACAGGAGCAGAGGAGGTGGACTGCCAAAATACTGTTACTTTAAAAACTTAAAGATGCACTGTGTCACTTTTTGATTGGGGGTCTGTCACCTGCTTGTTTCTACAGATATGTAATTTCTATGGATATGTCAATGCTCGATTAAGTACATGAGCTGATTTTTAATTTATGGTTGATGTAATTGGACAGGCAAAACATGAAATAATACGGAAAAAAGAGAAGGTTTACCACACTCTTGCTTTATTCTTTATTTATTCTTTATTAGGCCAGAGCGAACGACGCGTTTTGCCTCTACAGTGTCATCAGGTGACGCTGACTCTTACCAGCACCGGGAAGCTGTGCAAGGACTCTTGAACTTATGAAGTAATACAGATATTAGCTTGAAGCTTTTGTCACTTAGTAAGAAGAGAAACCAAAATGTTTAAGTGTATAACCCTTCCAGTGTAGGATCTCCCACTTTCTTGTCTCTATGGAGATGTTATTGCGTTGGAGAGAATGTTCCACAGTATGACATTAAACATATCTATCTCCATTAAGACAAGCAGGTCACATGGCCATCTTAAAGGAGAATTAACATTTTTTACAATCTGAGCCTTATTTCGGTAATAAAACAAGTTGTTTTACTCACCCATAGCACTTTGGTGTCATATGGAGCATTTCCGGAGATGTTTTAGATTAGTGATATCCGTAACACGGGTTCTCGGTCTCCAAATAACACAAACTTTAGCACTTTTCAAATCATAGAAGCTCGATGTCTTAGTCTACACTTTCGTTTGAGTCAAAAGTGGCCTCTAATCTGAGATTTATCCATAATTTACAGCTTTGCGTTTCATGTTTGGGTCCCGGGAGCTGAGAGTGAAATAAGCTGTGACTCCGCACATGCGCACTGTCCTCCTCATCTACTCGAAACTATGGATAAATCTTGGATTACAGGCCACTTTTGACTCAAACGAAAGCGTAGACTAAGACATTGAGCTTCTATGATTTGAAAAGTGCTAAAGTTTGTGTTATTTGGAGACCGCAAACATTTGCCCCGAGAACTCATGTTACGGATATCGCAAATCTAAAACATCTCTGGAAGTGCTCCATATGACAACAAAGTGCTATGGGTGAGTAAAACAACTTGTTTTATTACCGAAATAAGGCTCAGATTGTAAAAAACGTTAATTCTCCTTTAAAGTATAGGTCAGATCAAAGTATTTTTCACATTAAAAACAACACAGTAATGAAATAAATGAAATGAAATGCCTTATTGTGGGACATTTCAAGCAAAGCAATAACATCTCCATGGATACAAGAAGGAAGTGAACCCCTACCCAGAAAAGTTACATAGTGCACCATTAATAAGAGTATGGTTACTTCAAAATGGAGTAAAGAAAGCAAAAGTATTGAAAATCAGATACTAAAACTAGTATTGAAACTAGATACTCATTTGAGCAGGTATCAATACTAAAAGAGTCACATTGACAGGACAGAAATGAAGCTTTCCTGAATGTCTCTGGAATGATTTTGAGCTGTATCAGAACAAGTACAGTGGTACCTCACCTTACGAAATTAATTCGTTCCAGAAGTGGTTTCGTAACGTGAATTTTTCGTAAGTTGTTTAACTATTTCAATGGAAAAGGTCTGATTCGTTCCAAGGCCCCGATCCAAGTTTTTTTTTTTAATAGTTTAACTTTTTTTATAGTGTAACATTGTGTTCTGCGTAGAGACTGTAGACCCAGGACTAAACGTGGACTATACCAGGTCTAGACCAAGGTCTAAACCTGGACTAAACCTGGACTAAACCAGGACTAGACCAGGTGGATTAAAGCGCCGCGCGCAGGTCTATTTCCTGGTTTCGTTTCGAGTCACGGCTGAGGCGAGCAGCGAGGGGGACCGCACGCAGTCTGAGCGCATGAACGAGACCCGTGCTCAAACTGAGCCTCCACCACCAGGTATAGACCAGGTCTAGACCACCGCGGCTCTTGCATGCGTTCGTTCATGCGCTCAGACTGCGTGCGGTCCCCCTCGCTGCTCGCCTCAGCCGTGACTCGAAACGAAACCAGGAAATAGACCCGCGCGCGGCGCTTTAATCCACCTGGTCTAGTCCTGGTTTAGTCCAGGTTTAGTCCTGGTCCAGTCCTGGTTTAGTCCAGGTCTAGACCTGCTGGCAGCCCCGCGCCGGGTCATGCTATCACACGTGTCCGCGCGCAGTTTTCTCCCCCCTCCCCCTTCCTCCCACACTTCACTATTAATACATTTTGTTGAAAATCTATGAACGTTTTTGAGTGTTTAAACGAGAGACAAATGTGAGAAAAGTTTAAATCCAGTCTGAGAAAAGCGTATAATGTGTGTGTGGCTGAGCGCGCATTTAACTCATTGACTGCCGGTGACGAGTTTTCTCGTCATGTTGAATCCGAACGTTGAGTGCCGTGATGAATAAACTCGTCAAGGACGTTTTTCAGCGGGGGTTGCTAGGATACGACCTGGAGCAGCTTTGAAGGTGTAATTCACACTTCCCAACCTGTAGGTGGCGATCTTGTATCATTATCTGCCGATCGGAGAGGCGGGAGAGGAGAGGAGTGTAGTGTGTGTGTACTGTGGAGTGCGAGTGGAGGCGAGTGGAGCAAGATGGTGAGGCGAGTGAACCCGGAAAAGCAGATAACTGTTGATCAGCGCCTACGGAGCGGTTTGATCGCTTTTGGGACCCAAGATCCCGGATCAGAGGATCACCGAGACACGCAGCGATGTCGGGGCAGAGATCTGCTCTGGCTGAGGCAGGGGGCGTGTCCTGATCGCGCTGCGCGGAGCAGGGAGACTCCCTGCTCCGCGCAGAGAGAGAACTACGACAGTGCCAAAGAAGTTTACTGACTTGGATTCTGCTCTCCAAAGAGGCACGAGATGAGAAGAATTGAGTTTATATGTGTGTGTGTGTGTGCGTGCGTGCGTGTGTACGGGCGCGTGCGGCGCGCGCGTGTGTGTATGTGCGTGTGTAGCTGTGTGTGTGTAAAGGTTTATGCATGGGCTTGTGTGTATGTACATATACGTATACATGTGTGTGTGTGTGTGTGTGTGTGTGTATGTAGGTGCGTGTGTGTGTGTGTGTGTATATGAGTGTGTACTCTGAGCCTCAATATTGTTGTGAAGTGACAAAGTTCTATTTTATATGAAAAGATATTATATCCTGTAAACATCTCTTGGCACAATTGAGTTGAAGGATTCACAGAGCCTTATATTCTTATATTTGTAAATAAAAAATGTACTTTGTCATCAAAAATCTCTTTCTCTGTTATTTTAGATGTTTGAGGTGTCACTAAATCGATAAATATTGATGTCAAAGTCACTGATCTGCTCGAAATCCTTCTCTGAACTAAACGCTCGTTTTCTCCATTTCTTGCTCAAAAACCAGTGTTTTTGCTGAAACTTCCCTATGTTCTACTATCAGTTATTTGAGAACCGAAAAGGTTAGAATCATAATTTTTTTTCCAGGTGAAAGAAGAGAGTCGACACTTTATTTTGATGTGTCCCATGTTTATATAGTCAAAGAACTCAGTATTCTGTGGGTCTTGGAAAATCAGTGAAATTCTACTGAAACCTGTGGCACTCTGGGGTTAGAATTCTGAAAACAGGCCGGCAGTGAATGAGTTAAAAATGTGTTTTTTTTTTTTAGATTTCGCGTTTCGTAACTTGAATTTTCTTTCGTATCTAGAGACCAAAATTTAACGTGAAGGCGTTTCGTAACTTGAAATTTTCGTTTGTTGGGTCTTTCGTAAGGTGAGGTACCTCTGTATAAGAGCACATAGTAATGAGTATCAAGTCTATTGGAGAGTTTTCCAGATGCACTGTGGAACTTTCTGGTGGAGGGTTGGCCACTATATGTCTTCATGGAAATGTTATTACTTTGTCTAGAATTTCCCACGTGACATTAAACTGATCTGTTTCCATGGAGACGAGCCCGCAACACCTCTGAGCTAAGTCACGTGTCAGATCAGTGGAGAGGCGAGCTCACTCACTGTATGAATGAATGTTTTGCCGAATATTTTTGAACAGTAAAACATCTGAAATTGAATATATGTGACATAGATAAGTTTAATGCCATAACGTGAAACCTTTCAGACAAAGCAAAAATATCTCCATGGAAACAAGTTTGTGTCAGACCCCCTACAAGTACACATTGCACCTTTAAATGTTAGTATTGAGATGAGACTAGAAGTAAAAATGTGCTTTATTAAAGCTACTTGAATGAGACGTTGGCTTACTGCACTTCTGTGAACGATGTTTAGTACACTTATTTTATTGACTGAATTTGAACAAGTTTTTAGTTAGTTTTAGACAGCTTTACAGTTCATTTAGAGTTTATTTATTGCTTAGACTTCACAGTGTAGCCAGTCAAGGCCACTAAGAAGACAGTTCCCCTGCACAGTTAAACAGAAGTACAATAACAGACAGTGTTTTCATGATACTAAGTCTCTACAAACTTAAAACAATAAACCTGATTTTGATACTAAGGAATAGACTCGATACTCCTCTTTATTTAGACAATAGAAATAAATGGAAATAAACTGAGTAATCATAATGGAGACAGGTTAATGGTCAGATCTATGGAGAAGCAAGCCTGCACACGTTAGCTGTTTCCTCCTTGTTGTCTCCATGGAGATAGACAAGTTTAAAGCCTTATTTTGGTAATAAAACAAGTTGTTTTACTCACCCATAGCGCTTTGATGTCATATGGAGCACTTCCGGAGATGTTTTAGATTTGCGATCTCCGTAACGCGAGTTCTCGGGGCATATGTTTGCGGTCTCCAAATAACACAAACTTTAGCACTTTTCAAATCATAGACGCTCAATGTCTTAGTCTACGCTTTCGTTTGAGTCAAAAGTGGCCTGTAATCCGAGATTTATCCATAGTTTCGAGTAGATGAGGAGGACAGTGCGCATGTGCGGAGTCACAGCTGATTTCACTCTCAGCTCCCGGGACCCAAACATGAAACGCAAAGCTGTAAATTATGGATAAATCTCGGATTACAGGCCACTTTTGACTCAAACAAAAGTGTAGACTAAGACATTGAGCTTCTATGATTTGAAAAGTGCTAAAGTTTGTGTTATTTGGAGACCGCTCGGGGCATATATTATTTGCCCCGAGAACTCGCGTTACGGATATCGCAAATCTAAAACATCTCTGGAAGTGCTCCATATGACACCAAAGTGCTATGGGTGAGTAAAACAACTTGTTTTATTACCGAAATAAGGCTCAGATTGTAAAAAACGTTAATTCTTCTTTAATGTCATACTTTGAAACATTTCACGCAAATCAATAGCATCTTCATGGAGACAGTCAGGTGGCGGACCCTCAATCAAAACAGTTACATAATTATAGTGCACCTTCAGTATAGTGCAGTATAATTTTTGCATAGAAAACGTCTCTGAAGATGCATTATGTAACGTTCTGGTTGTTTCTATGGGTATGTAACTGCTTTGCCTGGAATATTCCACAGCTCTACCTTATATTTATTCAATTATAGGTGGTTTTATTGCTCAAAAAGACTTAGAAAAACAGACATTCTGACTGTGAGCGGGGTCGCCTCTCCACAGATCTGACCTGTTACTTGGTCTGGTTTGGTCTCCATGAAGACAGAAAGGTTTAATAATACCGTACTGTAAAGTGTGAACCATCCAGACAAAGCAACAACATCTCCACAAAGAAAAGCACTTGACGGACCCTCCACCGGAAAAGTTACAGAGGGCACCTTTAACTTTAAACCACTACATTAAGCTGCTTTTGTGTCAGATACAAGGAGTATGGCCTATTCCAAATTATAGTTCAGTTAAATGTAAAATAGGGTCCACCAATCTCATCTGTGGAAAACCAGATCCTAATGAAAATCTTAATCTGAATCCACTGTAATAAAGACTACAGGGTTGAAAGACACAGGAAAAATATTTAATTGCTGCTAATATTAGTTTATATTATTAGATTATTATCATTTTAAACATGTCCAGAAGAAGGGACTGAAATATGAACTATAAAGTAATCCAAAAATCCCATTTCAGAACATGTTTGTACAGATGTAAACTGCAGGGTGAGCAGTTTTATGCTGAGTAAAAATGGATATTTTGTTTGTGGTGGAAATTATAATTATGGGACTTAGAAAATGACGGTCTTTACGATATCCTGTTCAAATTGCGATTTCGATTTGATTGCGTTTAAAGGAGAATTAACGTTTTTTACAATCTGAGCCTTATTTCGGTAATAAAACAAGTTGTTTTACTCACCCATAGCACTTTGGTGTCATATGGAGCATTTCCGGAGATGTTTTAGATTTGCGATCTCCATAATGTGAGTTATCGGGGCACATGTTTGCGGTCTCCAAATAACACAAACTTTAGCACTTTTCAAATCATAGAAGCTCAATGTCTTAGTCTACGCTTTGGTTTGAGTCAAAAGTGGCCTGTAATCCGAGATTTAGCCATAGTTTCGAGTAGATGAGGACGCCAGTGCGCATGTGCGGAGTCACAGCTTATTTCACTCTCAGCTCCTGGGACCCAAACATGAAACGCAAAGCTGTAAACTATGGATAAATCTCGGATTACAGGCCACTTTTGACTCAAATGAAAGTGTAGACTAAGACATTGAGCTTCTATGATTTGAAAAGTGCTAAAGTTTGTGTTATTTGGAGACCGCTCAGGGCATATGTTATATGCCCCGAGAACTCACATTATATATCTAAAATCGCTAATCTAAAACATCTCTGGAAGTGCTCCATATGACACCAAAGTGCTATGGGTGAGTAAAACAACATGTTTTATTACCGAAATAAGGCTCAGATTGTAAAAAACGCTAATTCTCCTTTAATGTTGCAGGCAGCACTAATAAAAGCCTGGACTGTCTCTCAGTGTTAGTCACGTAAACAAAGTTGTCGACATTTCCCATGCACTTTTCACACCAACTTCTGCGTGACAAGGGAAAAATAAGTGAAACTGACCGTTGTTGGTGGTCTCCAGGGGGAGCGGGCCGTCCTCACTCTCCTCCCCGGGCCTGGAGCGCTCCTCTTCGGCCGCGCGTACCGGAGCGGGCCGCTGGTTGTGGTGGTCCTCCTCGAAGACCAACTTGAACTCGAACTCGCCCTCCTCCCAGCCCGAGCCCGGAGCGGCCCCCATCGCCTCCCGGGGCAGCCTGAACGCGGACACAGCGCTGCAAACACACGCCGACTGCAATAAAGTCGCAGTAGTTTTTACCGCAAAAACGCTTAAAACTTTGCCGTGCGCGTCCTGCGACTTTATCTGACGTTTTCCCCTATCAAAACATCGCATCAAACGTGACAAAACGCCTCAAAAACGTGGCAAACACCGAGAAATATCCCATCTTCTTTCATTTCCACGCCATCTTCCCCTCCGCTCAAAAGAAAAAAAAAGTTTATCAAATATCTGGTGGTGGTTTTGGCCTTAATTACACAGGGGAAGGCTCGGCGGCGAGGGGCTCCGGTACGCGGCTCCTGTTGGCTCGTTCGTCTGTCAGTCAAGAAGCCCCTCTGCCCTAGGTCCCGCCCCGCAGCAGAGGATGATGTTTCCCCTCCACTCTCCCCACTCTCCCATCCACTCTCCACGGAAACTACGTTTAAAACCTGTTTTAAAATGCTTCTCGGTAATGCTGAAGTGTGGGTGGCATGTTGGGTTAGTTAAAAATAATGTGAATCAATTAATACCCTATATACATTGCCTGACAAAAGTATTAGGACGATGGCATAATTTGTGATGCTGGGGTACTGGGCCAACTTTTCAATGTATCAAGCATTATTTAAATGTGGTGTTCTTAATACTATTTCATCACATTTATTCAATTATATTATCACACGTTCTCATATTTTCAGATCATTGTGCGCAAATCCATTTGTGGACGAATATTACTCATTATGAAAATAATAGTTTGAACACTCAATTAATAATATTTTAAAATCAACTCATCACAGTTCTCGAATCAGCCCATATGCATGACTGAAAGGACAGACAGAATTTGTAAAGCTGTGATTAAGGCCAAAGGTGGTTATTTTGATGAAAAAGCTATTTAACTTGATTTTGTTACATTTTTCCAATAATGCCTTTACACATGATGAAATTTGCTTTATGAAAGTTCAGAAATACACAATCATCCTTATACTTTTGTCAGGCAGTGTATGTATAGTTTTTAAGCAAAAGTAGTTTTTAAGCCCTACTACATGACATTATTCAGCAACAAAAAGTAGTTATTAGTATTGGAGGAAGAAAACTTTGAAAAATAGAAATATATTTAATTACAGAGCATTGAGAGAGAGAATATATGCATTAAAATGTATTCTGTATTATACTTCATAACATGGTCCAATCAGAGTCCTGCACGCGCATTACTTCAAATACTTGATAATTGGGTTGTCTTATACTAAAATGTAAAAAGTACTTTTTTGTTGCAGTGTTTTTGAGGTTTTTATTAGCTTGAGAGTTGTGAAAAGTATTGAAAATCAGACACTAATCAATACTAAAAGTGTATCAGAACAAGTATAAGAGCACATAGACTAGTATACGCCCATGGAGCACTGAGGGATTACACAGATAAAAGAAGAAAAGAAGAAAAGAAAGCACTGACAATTACATTCTGTTGCCTAAATATACAGTTTTTTATTATCATTGAAGTATTAGAATCAGTATCAAGTCTCCTCCAAGTTTGAAATGTTAGTATCGTGGCACAGTTTAGCAGCTGCACTGACCACAAAAGTGATATATAAGTAATATGTTTGTTTGATTTTAGCAAAGTAACTATATTCTGAATACCATCAGATGAAAGAGTAATATCCCATAATAGTGTTATGGATGGATGGATAGTGTATTTAGTTACTTCCCAAATCAGATGATTTCTCAGTGTCTGTGTGATCCATGATGATGTTGGTGGGGACTGGCAGCCACACAGGCGTCTCACCCTCTCCAGGTGGTGGAGGAGTTCAAGTATCTCAGGGTTTGTTCACGGTGAGGGTTTCGGTCTGGTCGTGCGTTAGATCAATAGACTGTATATATACAGTAAATGGGCATTGCGAACGCGCCTCCTGCCGTGTCCAAAATAGGAGTGAGGATGATGTTTAGACAGCTTAAGGTTTAGACCTGGTTTAGTGAGGGAAGGATGGAGCTTGAAGTAGAGCCACTGCTCCTCTACATGGAAAGGAGCAACTAAGGAGAGCACATCTGTCCAGATCAGGGGTCTCAAACTCAATTTACCTAAGGGCCGCATGGGGTAGAATCTGAATGAGGCTGGGCCGCATCAGGATTTCCACAAGAAAAGTGCAAATAAATCATTCCAATGTTCTCAAATATATTTATTTTTAATACAAATGAAATAAATGAAAAAATGAAAAAAATAATAAATCAATCAGTAATAAATAATTTAATAATAATAATGGTCATACAGTAGATACAGACGACTAAAGAAACCGCATATTGACTGGCTGGCTGGCTAGTTATTTTTTATTCAGTTTTAAATGTATGTATTAACAGTTTTTTAAACGTTAATTGCCTGAAATGGAACATTGAACATAAACTGTTTTAAACATGGATTCTCTGGTTCAGTCCTGGTTTAGTCCTGGTTCAGTCCTGGTTTAGTCCTGGTTCAGTCCTGGTTCAGTCCTGGTTCAGTCCTGGTTTAGTCCTGGTTTAGTCCTGGTTTAGTCCTGGTTTTAGACCTGGTTCAGTCCTGGTTTAGTCCTGGTTTAGTCCTGGTTTTAGACCTGGTTCAGTCCTGGTTTAGTCCTGGTTCAGTCCTGGTTTAGTCCTGGTTCAGTCCTGGTTCAGTCCTGGTTTAGTCCTGGTTTTAGACCTGGTTCAGTCCTGGTTTAGTCCTGGTTCAGTCCTGGTTCAGTCCTGGTTTAGTCCTGGTTCAGTCCTGGTTTAGTCCTGGTTTAGTCCTGGTTTTAGTCCTGGTTTAGTCCTGGTTTAGTCCTGGTTTAGTCCTGGTTCAGTCCTGGTTCAGTCCTGGTTTAGTCCTGGTTTAGTCCTGGTTTTAGACCTGGTTCAGTCCTGGTTTAGTCCTGGTTGAGTCCTGGTTTAGTCCTGGTTCAGTCCTGGTTCAGTCCTGGTTTAGTCCTGGTTTTAGACCTGGTTCAGTCCTGGTTTAGTCCTGGTTCAGTCCTGGTTCAGTCCTGGTTCAGTCCTGGTTCAGTCCTGGTTTAGTCCTGGTTTTAGACCTGGTTTAGTCCTGGTTCAGTCCTGGTTTAGTCCTGGTTTAGTCCTGGTTTAGTCCTGGTTTTAGACCTGGTTCAGTCCTGGTTTAGTCCTGGTTCAGTCCTGGTTCAGTCCTGGTTTAGGCCTGGTTTAGTCCTGGTTTAGTCCTGGTTCAGTCCTGGTTTAGTCCTGGTTTAGTCCTGGTTTTAGACCTGGTTTAGACCTGGTTCAGTCCTGGTCTAGTCAATATATGGATTATCGCAGTATCGCCCGGGTCTCACGCGCGCGCACATCAAACAACACGTAGCGCGAGTGAGGCCGTGACACTATCTGCACGTGTGGGAACAGGGCCGCCCGCCGCCTCTCCACAGATCTGACAGGCTCTGAATGGAGTCAGAGACGGACGAAGACGCGTCCCTCCCGCCGGAGCTGTGCGCGCAAAGCGGGAGGGAGGAAGAGAGGAGCGAGCGAGCACTCTGTGAAGAAGGGACACACAAATGCACCACTGTCTGCCTCCCTCGTGTCTAAGAAATGGATCAATCACTGTCCCTGTCTGATGTCTGTCTGCCGCAACCCCAAACACACAAGCACACACAAACACACAAGCACTAAAAGCTCTAAGCACTGGGACCTCACCCTAGCCCCGCCACACATTTAGAGAAAATAAGCACGACCGATGTCCCGCCCTCCAGAGCCATATACCACATCGTGATTGGTTCATTCACACAAGAAATGAAATTCATATTAATCTTGCGGGCCTCACTTATATTAATCTTTCATATTAAGACGAGGGCCGCAAATTATCGTCCCGGGGGCCGCAGTTTGCCCGGGGGCCGCAGTTGGCCCGCGGGCCGCGTGCCTGAGACCATTGGTCCAGATGCTTCCAGGTTCCACAGGAGGAGGCCCCGTGGAAGACCAAGGACACACTGGAGGGACTCTGTCTCTGGACCTGGGAACGCCTCAGGTTCCCCCAGAGGAGCTGGACGAGGTGGGTGTGGCGAAGTCTCTGCTCAGACTGCTGCCTCCACAACCCTGGATAAAGAAGAAAATGGATGGATGGACAGACACACATTTTACCACCGCCAAATGTCCAGAGCTGCCGGTTGTTGAGTTGTTGAGTTGTGTTTTTACATTACCCAGTTATACCATACTGATACTGCATCCTGCTCCTGTTGAGGTTCTCAACTAAAAGGTGAGAGTGACTAACTGAAAAACTGTCCACTAATGCCAGCGGGATAACAGTTATTGTTATGTTATTTGATAGAGGGACTTGTTTAACAGCACAAATCGGCTCGCCTGTTGTCGTTCCAGCCAAATCAGTTCTTTCAGGTCAAATTGTTAAAAACAAACCTCAGATTGTAGTTTAATTTGAGTAACAGAGCCTCAGACAGAAGAGAGCCTCTAAATAGCTACACCCCCCAGAGATTGTTGATTACGTCAGCTGTAAGTTTATCGACCTTTTAACATTTTATTCCCAGTTCAGTGCCAGTGAGCTTTCCCTATATGATGTTTATACTTGAGCTTTTGGTCACCTTTGTAAATGTTATTAGCTCATTATTTGGCATTACCTCATGTTTAGTCATAGTTTTAAACTGAAGTGCTAACCACATTATTATAACCTTTTAATCTTTTATTTGCTGACTCATCCTTTCCCTCATAAATAGTCTCTCCTTGTGCAGAGCTCCCATTAAAATCCATACGGTGTTTGTAAAGGTGACGCAGAGTGGGACTCACCACGGCTCCACGCCACTTCCTGTATTCAAGACTGTACGCACTACGGTGGGATTTTAATATATTTACAGTAAATTCTAAGATATGTACTTTATTGATCCATTGGGAATTAGTCACAGTGGCTAAAAAGAATTCAACTTATTTTATTTCTATTTATTTTTATTGTTTCAGGAAATACAGTATGTTGTGATTTCATTCAAATAAATTCACATTCTGGCTTTTTTTAATAGGCTCTTTTTTTGTTTTAAATTGTTTATTGCTATGACAAAAGTTCAAATTTTTTCATAATTTGGAATACAGATGGCTAATGCACAGTATTCAGTTGAGTACAGGTAACATTTGCCAGTTCATTTACATATTTTTGACGTTGCATAGAGAATTTATAATATTAGAACAGTATGACAAAGCAATATAACTCAAGTAGAAGTACAAAGTAGTGGTCCAAGAAATGAGTGAAGTATTTGGGAAAAGTACTACACACTTGTATTTATATTTATTCACTTTTACTTGAGGTTTCATTGTATTTTGTATATTGACAATAATATCTAAACTCTAATCTCTACAGTAAGAATAACTTAAAGAAATACTGTATCTTCAAATGATCCATCCATCCATCCATCCATCCATTTTCTTCCGCTTATCCGGGGCCGGGTCGCGGGGGCAACAGTCTAAGCAGGGACCTCCAGACTTCCTTCACCCCGGACACTTCCTCCAGCTCCTCCGGGGGGACCCCAAGGCGTTCCCAGGCCAGGGAGGCGTCCAGGAGGCATCCGGAACAGATGCCCGAGCCACCTCAGCTGGCTCCTCTCCACGTGGAGAAGCAGCGGCTCTACTCCGAGCTCCTCCCGTGTGACCAAGCTCCTCACCCTATCTCTAAGGGTGCGCCCAGCCACTCTGCGGAGGAAACTCATTTCGGCCGCTTGTATCCGCGATCTCGTCCTTTCGGTCATTACCCAAAGCTCATGGCCATATCTTCAAATGATGATATCTGATTTATCATTTGAAGTTAGTGTAATTTGAAGGACAAAACATTAAATAATCCACAAAATGTGGTATGTTGAAAGGACAAACACAAAAATGTGAAAAAGACATTATATACAGGGTGTCCCAAAAACTCCTGACATCACACAAGGGAATTTCTGCAATTCTTGTTCTGTTTGTGGAGATCCTAAATGGGCTTTCAACAAAACTAAGAGAGACAAGGACAAAAACAAGACAACAGAGAATCAGAACCCAGGAGGAAGGTGGAACTATTCCTTACCTGGCCGGCGTTTCTGAAAAACTACAGAGGATTTTCAGACAACATGAAATCTCAGTCTATTTCAAACCCACAAACACTTTAAAGGAGAATTAAGGTTTTTTTTTTTTACAATCTGAGCCTTATTTCAGTAATAAAACAAGTTGTTTTACTCACCCATAGCACTTTGGTGTCATATGGAATACTTCCAGAGATGTTTTAGATTTGCAATATCCGTAACGTGAGTTCTCGGGGCACATGTTTGCGGTCTCCAAATAACACAAACTTTAGTACTTTTCAAATCATAGAAGCTCAATGTCTTAGTCTACGCCTTCGTTTGAGTCAAAAGTGGCCTGTAATCCAAGATTTATCCATAGTTTCGAGTAGATGAGGAGGACAGTGCGCATGTGCGGAGTCACAGTTTATTTCGCTCTCAGCTCCCGGGACCCAAACATGAAACACAAAGCTGTAAATTATGGATAAATCTCGGATTACAGGCCACTTTTGACTCAAACGAAAGCGTAGACTAAGACATCGAGCTTCTATGATTTGAAAAGTGCTAAAGTTTGTGTTATTTGGAGACCGCAAACATGTGCCCCGAGAAGTCACGTTACGGAGATCACAAATCTAAAACATCTCTGGAAGTGCTCCATATGACACCAAAGTGCTATGGGTGAGTAAAACAACTTGTTTTATTACCGAAATAAGGCTCAGATTGTAAAAAATTTTAATTCTCCTTTAAGACAAAAACTGGTCCACCCAAAGGACAAAACACTGAGCCACAAACAAAGCAATGTGGTCTACTCCATTCAGTGTAGTGAAGACTGCAGTGAGCGCTACACTGGAGAAACAAAACAGCCACTTCACAAGAGGATGTGAACTGAAGAAGCAGCATGGATGAGCTGCGAAACGTATTCGACCAAATAAACTTTGTTCAGTTGACAAATTGACTTTCTCCTTTTGCCAATTCTTGTTAAAATAACCTCAAATTTTCACAGAATGTATAAAAACATATCAAGATTTTATATTTAATGTTTTATTTTTGTTCTGGTATCAAAGATTTCAAGAGGAAGGCTGTTTATGAAGGGCTAAAGGATCTGGTAGACCATCATCAACATGAGAAGGTTGAGCAAGTTCATGAAAGACTCTTGCAAAGCCCTAAGAAGTCCGTAACCCAGATTCGTCGAATGATGGTTTGGCGTATCCTGAGGAAACATTTGGAAATGAAATCCTACCGTCTGCAGCTCGTTCAGGTTTTAAAACCAGATGACAAGCGAAAATGTCAAGAATTCTGTGCTACAGAAACTTGAAGAAGACGAGTTCAACAAACAAACAACATTTTCAGCGATGAAGCCACATTTCATATGAATGGAAAAGTCAGTTGGCACCAGTGTTTGCATTTGGAACCTAGAAAAAAAACACTTATGAAATCGGTCCTATAATAAACTTATGATGCTATGAACACCTAAACTGTTCCATTTCATTGAGCTCGGCTTCAAGATAATTGCTTTCAAAATTACATCATTTTTTGGGGGGGACATTTGGGGAGTACTACCCACCCCTGTATATGACCCTTTTCAAATTGGCTTTTCCTCTTAAAAATACAATAATTTTTATGGCAAAAGGACAAAGTTTATTTGGTCGAATACGTTTCGCAGCTCATCCAAGCTGCTTCTTCAGTTCAGCTTGGATGAGCTGCAAAACGTATTTGACCAAATAAACTTAGTTCAGTTGACAAATTGACTTTCTCCTTTTGTCATGGATTCTGGACGACTGAGGGATTCTTCACACAAAAAATGTCAATGCATTTGTTAATCTTATTGCAGGAGACTTAAAGCTCTTTCAGAAGAATAAATCTCGACGCCTTATTCGTCTGAAACAGAAAACACGGGATCCATTTTTTCATTTTGTTGTGTTGGTCTGTTTTCCGTCTCTTCCAGAATGATGTTTTCACTCTCGTCATTGATCCATTTCGATCTCACTCTCTCTTTTCACGTACATGTTTACTGTGACTGGGTGACCTGGTAGGTGTTTGACTTTTTTCTGTTTGTGATTTAATTTCATTCTGACCATGCTGATATTTGGAAAGTTCTATTAAATAAAGTTCTGATAAAAAAAAAAAAATAATAATAATAATACCATACTTTTTGTACTATAAAGCGCACCTGAATATAAGCCGCACCAAAAAAAATTAAGATTTGTACATACAGTATATAAGCCGCCCCTGACTATAAGCCGCAGGTAACCACATTGTAACTTGAGATACTTACACAGAAAGATGGTACACAAAAGGATTTTTAAAAATTTTAATTAACGTAAATACCGTACGTGCTTTTTTCGAACAGCGCAGTAAAACAACTGTAAAATGGACAGCTTGTCGCCTCTGGAAGCCTTAAAATAAAGTTCACGTGCAGTGGAGCTCGGTCAGGGGTGGGCAAACTTTTTGACTCGTGGGCCACAAAGGTTCTAAAATTTGACAGAAGGGCCGGACCAGGAGCAGCTGGATTTAGTGTTTTGGTAATCCACGTCATCAGAGCAAAAAATAACATGGGATATGTAGAAAACATTATTTATTTCAATTAAAAATGACAAAAGCATTGCAACAAAATGTCCATCTTTCAAGTTCCACAGTATTTAGCTATTTATTGAAATGACTCATAAAACAGACACAATTTAATGAATAAAATACAGCTTTTTAAAAAAATTACTAACAGTTACTATTTTAAAGCACTGAAAGTTCTGTTCTCCTTCAGGTTCTTTCGTTCTTTCGTTGACTGTTTTGTGGCAAAGTGACGGCTGATATTATATTCTTTAAAAACCGCTACAGTCTCTTGGCATATCAGGCATATACCAGCTGATAAGTATTCTGTGAAAAAATATTTACTTATCCACTCCTTATTAAAGACTCAACATTCTCTGTCCACTTTTCTTTTCTTAGCTCCGCTCATCTTTACAGGAGGCTGAGGGGTCAAAGAGTAAAGCACAAACGTGGAGCAAAACGCCGCACCTCAACAACGGTCAATGTATGTAGTCCGCCAGCTCTTGGAAAACACCAGAATTGCAGGGAAATTAAAACATTAACAAGCTTTATTCATATAATTTCTTCAAGTTCGGCGGGCCGGATTAAAAAGCTTAAAGGTCCCATGGCATGAAATTTTCACTTTCTGAGGTTTTTGAACGTTAATGTGAGCCCCCCTCCCCTTTTTACCCCCCCCCCCCCCCCCCCCCCCCCATGGCTAAAAGTTGCGAAATGTCTAAACTGAGCATTTGCGGTCCTTTTCTGCGTTAGAAAAAAACACAGCTCAAACGGGCGATTCTTAACAAGGCACCTTATTGACGTCAGCTCGAAAAATGCAGCTCCACCCCCTGTGTCTGTGTCTCTACTCAGCGTCTCTGTATATCACGCCCATAGAGTTTGGACCGCGAAGGAGCTACGCAATGCGAAATGCGTTTTTTTATTTGCCTGGAGGACCGCGAAGGAGCTACGCAATGCGAAATGCGTTTTTTTATTTGCCTGGAGGAACGTGCGAGTGTTTCTAGGCTCGGATGTCCTTTACCCGACCCTCTGGACCTCTGAAACAGCAGTGGTTTAATTTTATTTTCTGTGGAAATGTGTTTATTTTTCAATGGAAGGCTTCTCATCTTTTTCTCCGCACAAAAACGCGGAAATGGGTCAGAGCGCACAGGCACAGCTGAGAGCCGAGAGTTTGGCCACGCCCCCACCCTCTACTATAGGCCATCTCTTTTCTCCTCATTTGCATTCAAGCAACAACTCCCATAATGGACTGAGAGAGAAAAATTACTCTTTCTCATCTTATCTCTGTTTCTCAGAGTGTTGATTTTGAAGAAGGATTCATTTACAGTATTAGGGAACCATTAAGGAGCCATATAAAAGCATCAAGAAGTACCATGTCATGGGACCTTTAAAACATTAACAAGGTTTATTAATATAATTTCTTCAAGTTCGGCGGGCCGGATTAAAAAGCTTAACGGGCCGCATATGGCCCCTGGGCCGTAGTTTGCCCATGCCTGAACTCGGGTTACGCGCTACATTCACTGTCTCGATAAAGAATTAATCCATACGCCGCACCTGACTATAAGCCGCAGGGTCCGAAGTGTGAGAAAAAAGTAGCGGCTTATAGAAGAAGAAGAAGAAGAAAAAGAAGTGACTTTATTGATCTCACACTGGAGAAATTCCTCTCTGCATTTTAACCCATCCTATATATATATATATATATACATATATCAGGAGCAGTGGGCAGCACACATTACTGCGCCCGGGGACCATCTCCATGATCTTCTTGCTTCGGCTTGGTCAGGACCTAAGCTGGAGTACCTATGGTGCATGTTTTGGGTTGGTGGGGGAAACCGGAGTGCCCGGAGGAAACCCACCCAGACACGGGGAGAACATGCAAACTCCACACAGAAAGGCTCGGGCGACCCGGGGATCGAACCCGGAACGCAAGAGCGCTAACCACTCAGCTACCGTGCTGCCAAGTCCGAAAAGTACAGTAATAATAATACTGCAATACTTTCTACATAAATACTGCATCCAGCTCGGATCTGAAGGACGCCAGCACATTTTCATTATTTAAAACAAACTCAAAATTCTCACTTCATTTTCCTCATCTTCTTGCTCCTTCCTTCCTCTTTTTTCTGTCCACTCCTCTCTTCCTCTTTCTTCTCTTTTATTCCCTTCTTTCTCTCTCTCCTCTCTCTCTATCCCACTGTCCATTACTCCTCCCTTCTTGCTTGGTCCTCTCCTCTCTCTCTTTCTTCTGAACTCCATACATTCTCATCCCTTTTTTTGTCTCCTTTCTCACACTCTTTTCCCCAACCCTCTGATTTTCTTCTTTTTCTCACCATCCCTCGCTCTCTTTTCTCCTTTTGCTCCTCCTTCCCTCCTCTCTCTCTCTCTCTAATCTTTCTCTCTCTTTCCCCCTCTCCTCTTGTCTCCTCTCCTTTACCCCTTGCCCTCTCCTTTTTTTAATCCTCTCCCTTTCTCCACTCACTGGTCTGCCCCCATCTCTCCACTCCTCTCTCTCTGTCTATCCCTCCTCTCTCTCTTCTTTCCTTTCACTCCTCCCCTCCCCCACTCTCTTATCTGTTTCTCTCTCCTCTCTTTCCTCCCTTCTCTCTCTCTCTCCACTCTTCTCCTCTCCTCTTTCTCAGTCTCTCTCTCCTCCCCTCCCCCGCTTTCTGGTCTGTTTCTCTTCCTCTCTGTCTCTTCCTCCTCTCTCTCTTCCCTCCTCTCCTCTTTCCTCTCTCTCTCCTTTCTCTCCCTCCTCTCCTCTCCTCTTTCCTCTCCTTCTCTCCCCCTCTCCTGTCCTCTCCTCCCCCTCTCTCTGGTCTGTTGCTCTCCCTCACTGCCTCTCTCTCCCCTCCTCTTTCCTCTCTCTCCTTTCTCTCCCTCCTCCCTCTCTTCTCTCCTTTCTCTCCTCCCCTCTCCCACTCTCATCTGTTTCTCTCTCCTCTCTTTCTTCCCTTCTCTCTCTCTTCACTCTTCTCCTCCCCCACTCTTGAGCTTGTTTCTTGTCCTCTCTCTCTCTTCCCTCTGCTCCTCTCCTCTTTCTCAGTCTCTCTCCTCCCCCCACTCTCTGGTCTGTTTCTTTTCCTCTCTCTGTCTCTCCCTCCTCTCCTGTCCTCCTCTCCCTCTCTCCTGTCCTCCCCTCCCCCTCTCTCTGCTCTGTTTCTCATTATGTGGGGGTAGTCTCTCTCTTCTGTCTCACTCAGAAAAACTTTAAATAAACAATACAGTGCACCAGGCCCCGCCCCTTCTCCTTATTTGGACATCCCCACTTCCCCCCGTGTTTCACCCCTCCTCGATCACTTCCTCTTTCTCACAATCATTCAGAGCCACAAAAATACTCCTCTGTGTGTTGTTGTTGTTGTGTTCTCTGGCAAGACACTCCGCTCAGATCTCCCACTTCAGTCAGACAACACTTTGTTTCCTTCAGACACGTTTGAGGAATCCTTCATCCGCTGTAGGGCATCCGGCTTTTAACAAAAAAATAAATCAATAAAATAAATCCAAAACTGAAGGTAAATTATGGAGACAAGCACTGAGACCATCACACTAAGTTACAGGTCAGATCTATGTAAAGGCGAGCCCCATCACACGAAGATAGAAAGGTTTAATGTCTTATTGTGGAACATTCCAAGGAAACCAAAGGCCCAGTATGTGTTCTCCTCATCCACCTGGAACACAGAGATAACAGGATCAATGATAATAACTGATAATAACTGATAATAACTGATAATAACTGATAATAACTGACACCACTGTCACTGCACAGGCTCACCACAAGAGGGAGCTATTGTAAAACAGAATAAGCAACTGCTGCTACTGCTGCTGCTGCTACTACTACTGCTACTACTACTACTACTACTGCTGCTGCTACTACTACTACTACTACTGCTGCTACTACTACTACTACTGCTACTACTACTACTACTGCTGCTGCTACTACTACTGCTGCTGCTACTACTACTACTACTGCTACTGCTACTACTACTACTACTACTACTACTACTGCTGCTGCTGCTACTACTACTACTACTGCTGCTACTACTACTACTACTGCTGCTACTACTACTACTACTGCTACTACTACTACTACTACTACTACTACTACTTCTTCTACTGCTACTACTACTACTACTACTACTACTGCTGCTGCTGCTGCTACTACTACTACTACTACTACTACTGCTACTACTGCTGCTGCTGCTGCTACTACTACTACTACTACTACTACTACTACTACTACTACTACTACTACTACTACTACTACTTCTACTGCTACTTCTACTGCTACTACTACTGCTACTACTACTACTACTGCTCAGGGCTCTCAAGTCTCACGCATTGAGAGTGTGACACACGCAATTCGACGTGTTCACACGCTCACACGCCACACATGGCATTTCTCATGCTGATTTCTTTTTTTTTTTGTGCCCAGAAAATCGGTCTGTGTGGCTTAGTTTATGCAGGCTCCGCGCGTTTTCAGCGAAAAAAACTCCCCCTGCTCCGGGCGCACGGTCCGAGCGGAGGCCGGAGCAGACGCGCCGTCCCCCGGGCACGTCCTGAGCCTCAGTCCCGGTGCCACGTCTCCTCTGAGACGCACCGACTCCGGTCCCGGTGTCTCCGTCTGTGCGTAACGTGTCCCCCCCGACGGCTTACGCGCGGAAAACGCGCGGCCCAGAGCCGAACTGCCCGCGGTGAGACGTGGTGAGACGCGGTGAGACGCGGGCCCGGTGCATTAACCAGACTCTTACATGAATCCGTTAAAAATGTCCCGCTCCCCCCCGCCCTGGTCCCTCCTCCCCGCCCTGGTCCCTCCTCCCCGCCCCTCTCAGCGCGCACTGACAAAGTGCGGTGATGATAAAACAAACTGAGAACCATCAGGTAATAACTTCATTTGTATAACTGGCATTAGTTGCTTTGTAGTTTAAGTTTGCTCTTTAGACAAACAGGGCTCTCAACACGCAATTCGACATGTTCACACGCTCACACGGCATTTCTCACGCAATTCAAGCACCCCCCGCTCCTCGGGAAAAATTGTTCACTCGCCCCCTCCCCCCCCGCTCCAGTCTCACGCACGACCCCGCTCAAAACTTGAGAGCCCTGCTACTGCTGCTACTACTACTACTACTGCTACTACTACTACTACTAATACTGCTGCTGATGCTGCTGCTACTAGTACTACTACTACTACTACTACTACTACTACTACTACTACTACTACTATTACTACTACTATTACTACCGCTACTACTACTACTATTACTACTACTATTACTACCGCTACTACTACTACTACTACTACTACTGCTGCTGCTGCTGCTGCTACTAGTACTACTGCTACTACTACTACTACTACTACTACTACTACTACTACTACTACTACAACTGCTACAGAAAGTTCCATGATTTCATGATTTCATGATTTCAGGGTTACTTCTCGCCTCTCGTCAGCACCAGAAGCAGAACTCCAGTTAGATGAAAAGAGCGTGTCTTTGTGGAGGTGACACGTCACCTGGTAACAGAAAGTTAAAGTCTGGAACATTCTCCATGGAGATAGTTCAGTTTTATGCCGTACTGTGGAATTTTTTTTTTCACCAAAGGAACATTTCCATGGAGACGATCTGCAGAATGCCCTCCTCCAGGCCAAGTAAGTGTCGGGTTTGTGGAGAGGCGAGCCCACTCACAGTACAAGGACACAGGTTTTCAAGGAATAAAAAAATCTACAAAATGAGGCTTTAATTTGACACAAAAATAACAAATTGACAAAGTAAACATCATATAAATAACACTACATTATCAATAAACACAATAGACATAGGACAGCTGCTGTGGTTAGCACCTTCCGTGTTGTTCCAGCCCGTTCAGAGAAGTCACATTCTTGTAGTGGATACAGACTTGTTTGAACAAGGAATGCAGGCATCTTATTACTGCATCGTTATACCTGTTAATGCCTGTGCCAGCCATTGATTCAGCATGTACCCCGAGCCCTGAGTGCTTTCCAAACACAAAGTCACTCAAAACGCCAGAGGACGCTTAAACTGAGGGACTTCATTCACTTTCTTTATGGTGTATGACGAAACATATTCAAATCATTTATACAGTATGATTGTTAAAGCTGAGGGTCATTCACCTGTTTGTTTCTACGGATACGCCATTGCTCTGCCTGGAATGTTCCACAGTATGACATTAAACAGTTCTACTTTACATTTATTCAATTACAGGTGGTTTCATAGCTCAAAAATACCTAGAAAAACAGACATTCTGACTGTGAGTGGGGTCGCCTCTCCACAGGTCTGACCTGTAACTTGGTCTGGTGTGGTCTCCATGAAGACAGAAAGGTTTAATGCCATACTGTGGAACATTCCAGACAAAGCAAAAAGCAGAAAACCATTTGACGGACCCTCCACCAGAAAAGTTATGCAATGCACCTTTAATGTTTTGCATTTTAAAAATACTGATGTATTTCTGTAGTGTTTTATCACAACGTTTATTCTTATATTTCTCAGTACCAATGCCAGTACCTTGTTTCTGCTAAGAAGTACTATACTTCCTCTGTATCAACCTCTCATTCCAAAAAAGTTTAGTGTTGATCCTTTTTGAATATATCATGTTACTGAAATAACTACATATAACTATACATATCCTCCTGAGACCCGCCCATTCATTTGTGTCCTTTATAGTTAACCAGTCTGTTAAAATAAATAATACATAAAAATAAATAACAAAAATACAAAAATAAATAAATAAATAAATAAAAATAAATAAATAAATAAATAAAAATAAATACAAAATAAATAATACATAAAAATAAAAATAAATACAAAAATACAAAAATAAATAAATCAATAAAAATAAATAATACATAAAAATAAAAACTAAAAAACTAAAATAAATAAATAAAATAAATAAATAAAAATAAATACTAAATAAATAATACATAAAAATAAAAATAAATACTAAAATACTAAAATAAATAAATACAAAATTAATAACACATGAAAATAAAAATAAATAAAAAAATACTAAAATAAATAATTAATTAATTAAATAAATAAGAAATTAAAAGGGAGACTAAAAACTATTTGACGTGAGTGTAGAAGCTTGTCAGAGATGTTGGTCATCAAAAAAAAAAAGTTTTTGTGAGGTTGTTAATTTCACATAAATTTAACACCAAAATGTCCCCGACGTCCATTACAGAGGACATGTTACAACATTATGAATACAAATAAAATTAACAAAATGTAAATGCTGAGGTGTTCATTTACCTCCAAATACAAAATTAAAATAATAATAATAATAATTCAGATACACTTTTTTTCTTCAGGTCCCAGGAGGATATATAGATTACATATGTCAAATCTAATTTGTTAAAGCCATAATATGTAACTTTTAGCCAAAAAATTGTCTAGGAGAAAAGCATGTTTTTGGTTGGTGTTTATAGGAGGCCCACCCACACGTTCACTCTCCAAAAAAATTAATGAAATGGTTATATTTATCCAATGATTTGTACTATAAAGTTATTTTCTATTTAACTTCGCCATTTTAATTCTTTTTTTTATTCAAAATCACTGAATATTTTTGCGAGAGGCACCAGCCGTTTGTGTCTCACATGGACTGACTGTGCTGTAGCTCAGCAGTGATAGATAAAGCGGCGGTGAAAAGGCGCCGGGTTAAAGTGGCGGTGAAAAGGCGCCGGGTGAGGCTCGTAGTTACCTGGCCTCATGGTAGAGGCACTCGTGAGCCCAGGGATTCTTCTGCCACTCCTGGGGCAACAGATTAGTATAAGTGACAGCAAGATACAATTTAGAGTTAGCAAGGCAAGTTTAATAATCCGTTCACTTTTTTCTTCTTGTCAGGCCGTACTTTTTAAATAGGGGAAGATTTCATATTAAAGCTGGAGCAGTTTTCTAAACTGGACTTTGGGTTGAAGCAGGAGGTTATAATTAAAGGAAGACCAACGCTGGAGCTAAAGAGTTTGCTCCAGACTACGGGACAAAAGACTCGCTCTTTCAAACAGCATGGTTCACACGAAAAGGCTGTGTGGATGTCCAATAAGAAATCATCTTTTCTGCTTTTCCTGCCTTCTTTTCTCAACCTGCTGTGACAATGTCTGGACTCAGATGGATATTGTGACCTGAAAAATTTACAAAGGAGCCTCTTTAAACATGAGTGGTCCACCGCTCACATTCAAAACCAGATTGCGCTAAAAACATTGCTATTTTAATTTATGACGCTGCTCGGTGCTCTGGAAAATGCACTGAACAATAATAATTAATTTTCAGCTTCACATCAAAAACATTCCGAGCTCCAGTCACTTACAGGGAGAGAAACTGGCCCGGGGCCACATGTACTTGCCGACACCTGGTTTACATATTTGTAAATCTGATTGTGATGATGTCAGTGCCATGGCCCTACGCTTTAAACTCTATGCTGTGCTTCTTGGGTACTTTTTAAAGACAATACAGTTGGAGATGTACTTACCTTGGTGATAAGTTTCGGCTGCTGCCATCTTCAGAACTGTCACCAGCCAATGAGTTCGCTAAGACCACGTCTCCTGCCCTCGGTGGTCTCTAGAGGAGGGTGTCCCAGGTTTGTGAGAGGAGGAATGCTCCATCATCTCGGCTGATGGAGACCATTCCCCTTTTCCTGATTCCAGTGGCCTCCCAGATCCAGAGTTTGAACTTGTTCTTCCCCAAATCCAATCAGCCGTGTCCCATCCCGATCCAGAATGTGTTTGTAGTGAGAGAGCTGGTACACTCTGGTGGGCACGTTTCTACAACAGCACATGACCACTCTGAAGAAGGAACAGAGTGCAACCGAAACTATCAAGATATAAAACAAACACAGAATAATTTAAAGTACAACTATCCCAATGATATGCCCTATCTGCTCACTTCACCCTCACATGAAAACAACACAGACAACAAGAAATAATCATTGTATAAACGTACAAGAAATGAAATGGAAGGAATGAAAAGAAGCACAAAAAAGAGTGATCTTATGTCATCTGCTTTTATTCTGCTCTCAGTCTGTTTCTGTCTATTTGAGGTCTATGCACCTGGAACTTTCACCTGGCTGGACTATAAAGTGCATCTTATCTTATCTTAAAGGTGCATTACGTATGTAACCTTACTGGTGGAGGGTCCGTCAAAGGCCTTTCTCCATGAAGATGTTATTGCTTTGTCTGGAATTTTTCACAGTATGGCATTACACCGTTCTGTCTTGATAGAAAGCAAACCAAAGTTTAGATCTGGTTTAGCCCTGGACTAGACCTGGAATAATCCTGTTAAACTGTTAAACTAAACTAAACCCTGTTACACACAATACACAATTACACAATATCTCCTTTTAAATCATTGTGCAATCATTGTGAATTCCATTTCCTCCGGGACGGTTGGAGATTATAGTGAAAGTTTAAGCATGGTGGAGCGTGTCATGTGTCATTTGCGGTAAGAGGAAGACGGAGAGTTTTCCTGACCACCCCCTTCTTGCATCTCCGTGACGATAAGTGTTCAGGGCGAGTACAAGCCTGTGTGTGATCTGCGCTACGCCTCAGTCAAGAGTCAGCCCACGGCAAGTACACAACAAGAAAAAAACAAGAAGAAGAGAGGGAAGAAAGAGAAGAGAGCCGCAGAGAAACAACAAAAAAGAAGGAAAAAGAGAGAGGAGAGGAAAGCTATAAGGAACACAACAGGTAGGTGACGGGAAGAATACTTTGAAAATGTATTCATTTGCAGGTAAAATTTTAAGGTGTATTGTGCAACATTTCTGGTGGAAGGTCCATCACCTACTTGTCGCCATGGAGATGTTATTGTGTTGCCTGGAATATTCCATGGTTCGATCTAGTATTTATTTATTACAGGTGCTTCAGTTGCTCAAAAATACAATAATTCTCTGTAAATAGAATGTTCCCCCTAATTTTTAATGTGTCTGAGCAAACACACTAACTCCCTGAGCGTCCCTTGGACCCCTGTGAGCGACATCCGACATGCACACTGTGGCCACACCAGTGTCACACCTGAGATCATCACAAGTTACAGCTTATTCATCAAATTACTGCAGTTATTTGCGTTAGATTACTTTTAATTTAACTGATTTTTTTGGTCCACTTAGAATGACAAAGAGAAAAATCTGTTCATGAGCTTTGTACATGTTGCGTCAGTGAAACATTAAACAGTACAATATTTTGAAAAATAACCTCAAATAATTAAAATAACTTCAAAAAAAAAAAAAAACCTGTGGGCTACGGCCCATAAATGAGCAGTGTATAAATCTGTAAAATTACATTAAGAGATTTTTTTAGCTTGATAAATATAGCCTGCATATAGCTGTAGATTTTTTTTATGGATTGTAGGACCTATAGGCCATAAGATGGGTAATCTTTCCCAAAATAATGATCACCAAAATAAGTATAAATTATTATCACTTTATATCTTGTTTTTTAATTATTAGCCTATTTCAGTAATTTTGCATGAGTGACAGAGCTCTGTGGTGTAACGCTCTGGGGAGAGGATTCACACTTTGAGAAAGTCCCATCTTTTTGGCTCACAAAAAAACTATGAAAACAAAGTAAACAGGGGAAGATTACATTATGGCCTGTCTCCTCTTCCTGTGTTCTTCCCTCCATGATCTGCCGCTCTGACAGCGGAGATGTGCAACTACAACTACTGAAGGAAGCTAGAGAAACGCGGTGGAAATGTGTCTGTAGTTGGCTTCTCCCTGACGCGTGTCACATTCACATGTGCAGTCTATCAGATTGGTCGTTCCGTGTGTCTAACCAGCGCTTTGTTTGTCAGTTGAGGTTAGATTTTATTTTATGCGCTGCACGCACCTAGAGGGAGCTCTGGTTAGCATTAGCGTATCTTAACTCCGCTGCACTGTTATTACAGTAATAGCGTGTATGGGCAGGGCACATACACAAGTACTGTCAATGCCATGATTGGCTGCGTAGCGTAAGTGAATCGTACCGTATGATTGGCTGGGCACCTGTCACTCACTGAGTTACACAGCAAAATGATACAGAAAAAAATATAGATCTAATTCATTTACAGTGTTTTAAGGTTTTCTTGTGCGCTGAGAATGTGCGAGCAGTGCGCAATTGCGCAGGCGCGCAGCTTAGAGGGAACACTGGTTGCAACTCCACAGATCTGACCTGTAATGTAGCCTATAGTTGTCTGCATTGAAATGTTTAATCTACTGTGGAACATTAATTCTACACAAAGCATCTCCATGAAGATGAGCAGGTGATGGACCCTCCACCAGAAAAGTTGCGCAATGCACCTTTAATACTGGAGCCAAAAAAAAAGTAAAAGCAAAAGTGAAAAATCGACATAAGTAAACGCATTAAAAATGTACTTCAAGAGTAAAACGTAAAAGTCTTTTTCCCAGATTTTGAGATCTAATTTCTAGCTGTTCTTATTTGTGTATTTTTCTTTGCTCAAACTATGAAATGTGTTCAAAATAAACCCTCAGCCTTTCCAGCAGGCCTCAAACTGTAATAAAACATATTTTTATTTGTTCAAAAGTGTATTGGAGTTGAAAGTACAGATACCTGCTCCAAAAGTAATGACGCAAATATAATATCCAATTTAAAATATACTTCAGTAAAATACAGATAAAATGTATGCTTAAATACAGTACTTTACTACTTTTACTTCGCTACGATCCACCACTGAACCAGAATACTGTATTCTGGACACGTAGAATAGTTTTACATCGAGTTAAAAATGATTAAAAATAGCTTTTTTGTTTGACTGTTATTTATTTCTCATTCATTAGAGATGGGGAAATCACACACACACTAGTTTCTATTTTTATCACGAATTCTGCACAGTTTGATGCCTAAATTGTAATACTGCCAAGTATTTCTCTGATTTTGATTTCAGAAAAGTAACTGTAAACTCAATATCACCAAATGAAAAAGTAACTGTACCAGAATATAGATGGGTCATTCCAGAAGTGGAGGACATTTTGGCTTTAAAATTCTTGAAAAATAAACCTTAACTTTTCTGATTTTCTGCTACATATTCATCAATAATAGGTAATAAACTATCAAATGCTTGATTAGCTCAGCTGACAGTCAATGGTAAAATTTTTATTATATGATTTATTTGGTTTATTTATTTATTTCCTCTAATCACAGTAACAGGGTTGCAGGTAACAGGGTTGCAAAATCGCGCTAATGTTAGCTTTATCTCAGGAGTAGAAGCTAGCTGTTTAGCTAGCTGTTATTACTAATCAAGAGGAAAAACTTATTTATGCAAATATGTAAAGGGAAAAAAAAATAATTGTCTTATTCTGATCATTTGTATAACAGGGTTGCATGAGGCAGAGTGAGACATTCAATCAAGGCTAACGATGTTATAAAAATATGAAAAATAGAAGAGAAGATAAACATTTGCTCTGCCCATTCTTTTGGAAAACTGTTTGATGATGTCAAGTCCAGGGGATCATGTGGTTTTGTTTTCTTCTTCTTCTACCAGACTAAAAATGTTCTGGTAACAGGGTTGGTGCAGGTTGTGGGACACATGTTCCATGAATAATAATTATTATTTGAAATATTATGTCTATTAAAACAAATGTTCCACAGTTACAAGAGATGGAAATGAAACAAATTATAGAAAAAAACAAGAAATTTCAATTCAATTTTAACTGTTTTATTTGAGATTCAATTTGGCCATTAGAGGGGTGGGGACCAGAGGAAAATGGCATTTTGGGGGTACTCCAGACTTATTTGGTATTTTTAAAACAATTTTCAAGCATTCTTTTCTCTTAGTTTTTTTAGATTTGGTCTCAGGACAAGTAAATTCACTCAGAAACTGTATGTTTTAGTATTTTGTAATATTTAATGGGTGGGACGTAAAATGTCCTCTAATGTACTCTAAATTAGAATTCACTGTACACGTATTCAGTAACTTTCCAGCACTGTCCGGCCAAACGGAGTACTGTATCCTGAACACTTGGAATACTTTTACATCGAGGTACATGATATTATAGTAAAAAAAACTGTCATAGAAGACATTGACTGCGTGCACATGGTAGAATTGGATCAGGATTGGATTGTTTTTTTCACACTTGCTCGGCGGGTGGTCTGTCTTCCAATCCGAGTGCACACGCATGTCGCGCAATCAGATTCAGGTCAGCGACCTGGCCGGCTCCGCAATGCTATGTGGCGCTGTAGTTCAACTACTTCCGGGTGATGGCTACTCAATAAAAACACAACACAGCTATCTGGCAGTATACTGCGATGGCTTTTCGAATAACAAACAGCTTTACTTTTGTTGCACTGTATGTATTAGTCACGAGTCATATTGTACAAAATTGACTCTTGTGAGCTGTAAGTGCTGTCATAAAAACACACCTGGAGTTGTGTTTTGTTTCACACATATTTGAGTAACATTTTATTATGAGTCTGTCTACAAAGCTCAAAATGCTCTGTTCCACCCTGTGATGTCATGAAGAAGTAGTTTTCATATTCCACTTCTTCCTTTCTTTTTGTTCAGTAGAGATTGGAAATTCCAGGGCTGAAATCATCCAAATGATTCTAGTGAAAGTGTGTGGAGTTTAAAAACACCTGTATTACCACATGACATCACCAGGTGAAACAGAGTGTTTTCAGTGTGAGAGAAGAAGTCAGCCTCGATACACAGGGTTTGTGTGTTAAACGTGTGAATGAAACAAAACACAACTCCGGGTCTGTTTATGATGAGGAAACAACATTATAACTTACAGTAGATCAGAAAATAGTGTCATATGTGCCCTTTAAAGTGAACAGTGATACTCTCGCACAGTGATAGTAGATGAAGGTTTGTAATTGTACTTTTAGGTGTGTGAGTAAACCCACAGTCATCCAGGCGAATTCCTGTTGTTGTTATCTATAGTCCCATCTACTTTTAGCCTGGGAGGAATGAGAGTGAAAACATGCTGGGTTCTCTGCATTTGACCCATTCTTCACTGCCTCTGGGTTAAACAAGTCAGGAGCAGTGGGACCCATCTCCAGGTCTTGACCTAGTCTTGATCAGGACTTCTCCAGCTGGAGGATTTGACCTATTGAGCACTTTTGTGTTTTTGCTTAAAGGAGAATTAACGTTTTTTACCATCTGAGCCTTATTTCTGTAATAAAACAAGTTGTTTTACTCACCCATAGCACTTTGGTGTCATATGGAGCACTTCCAGAGATGTTTCAGATTTGCGATAAACGTAACACGAGTTCTCGGGGCATGTAATATATGCCCCGTGCGGTCTCCAAATAACACAAACTTTAGCAGCGTGAAGAGTCCCTCAGTCGTCCAGGTAGAATCCATGATAAAAGAGGAAATTCAATTTGTCAACTGGACAAAGTTTGTTTAGTCAAAAATGTTTTTTATCACAAACTTTAGCACTTTTCAAATCATAGAAGCTCAATGTCTTAGTCTACGCTTTCGTTTGTGTCAAAAATGGCCTGTAATCCGAGAATTATCCATAATTTACAGCTTTGCGTTTCATGTTTGGGTCCCGAGATCTGAGAGTGAAATAAACTGTGACTCCGCACATGCGCACTGTCCTCATCTACTCGAAACTATGAATAAATCTCGGATTACAGGCCACTTTTGACTCAAACGAAAGTGTAGACTAAGACATCGAGCTTCTATGATTTGAAAAGTGCTAAAGTTTGTGTTATTTGGAGACCGCAAACATGTGCCCCGAGAACTCACGTTACGGAGATCGCAAATCTAAAACATCTCTGGAAGTGCTCCATGTGACACCAAAGTGCTATGGGTGAGTAAAACAACTTGTTTTATTACCCAAATAAGGCTCAGATTGTAAAAAACGTTAATTCTCCTTTAAAGGTGAATGCGTCAAATGCTTTTCTCCGTGGAGATGTTATCATTGGTCAGGAATGTTTCACAGTACGGCATTAAACCTTTCTATCTTCCTGGAGACTAAACCAGACCAAGTTACAGTCAGATCTGTGGAGGGGCGACCCCGCTCACAGTCAGAATGTTTGTTTTACTAGGGATTTTTGAGCTCTAAAACCACCTGTAATTGAATAAATGTAAGTAGAGCTGTTTAATGCCACACTGTGGAACATTTCAGACAGAGCAATGACATATCCATAGAAACAAGCAGGTGACGGACCCCCAACCGAAAAGTTACAGAGTGCACATTTAAGTACAGTACTTTCCTCCTTTTATGTTGTTCTGTTCCACCACTGAGCACGATTAAAACCAGGACTGACCCAAAGGTCTGTGGGGTATGTGGATAAATGTGTGAATCCACTTTTCTTCGTACACTGCAGTCGTTCGTAGAAAGTATTTTTCATGTTCAGGCATCTTCATATGAATGTATCTTTGGCTCCATTTCAGTTTAATAATCGAGCAGGTCTGGTAAACTCAAAGCTTTTAGTGGCACCACAAGTTAGAAAGAAAGTTTACATTTTGTACTGACGTTAATACGGAGTTTGAATTGTCTATTGATTTATCACCGCAGGTGGTTGTGTGTGTGTGTGTGTGTGTGTGTGCGTGACCAGCTAGCCTTATGTATTCTGTTGTTGTGCTCTTGAGCAAGACACTTCACTATGTTTGAGAGCTGTGTGTGAGTAAATGAGAGACATGGATAATGCAATGTTAAAGAGCCCATCCGATCTATCTTCTAATGTTCCTGTTGCAGACACGGAGTTCTTCTCTCGAAATGAAAACGCTCTCTTTCACCTTGTGATGTCATGTGGTAATTCAGGAAGTGCTCCATTGTGTTTTAAAACTCCACACATCTTCACTAGAATCATTTGGGTGATTTCAGCCCTGGAATTGCCGATCTCTACTGAACTAAAGGTAAAAGGAGCTGTTAAGTTCAAAACTGCCACTACATGAAATCACAAGGTGGAACATTTTGAGCATTTTGAGCTTTGGAGATGTAGAAAAATTCTGACTTTGCCATGGTAACAAGTCCTCAAAATGTCTCTTATCAACAGGAAGGTGAAAGCTTTTAATACAGTACTGATAATACTGATTGTTGATGTTTCTGCCCTGGCAAATTGTTGCCCTACATATAGTAGTTTGGGTTCACATGACATCACACACACAGATGAAGGAGAGGTCTTCTCTGGTGGAATTTGCTGTGTGTCTGATATCAGATTTGTTGACCTGGTTTATGGTTCATGTCTCTGTAACTACTGTACCTATCCACATGAAACAAAAAAGGAGTCAGATTTCAGTGTTTTCCCTGTCCATATAAATAAACAAAAGTGAAATGATGTGCTAAAAATCCAGAAAGCAGCCATGATTCCCTGGTGGTATGATGCTAACTGTAGGCTCTGCTCTGTCTTGAGGCTACGTTTATACGGCGACGATAAAAACAGAAGACGCAAAAGTGGCGTCTCGTCTTCAATTTTGTATCCCTGTTTAGACGAGCGTTCTCAACAGGAAATGTTTGTTTATACGAAGACGCAAAAGTGGGAGCTCTTCGCTTAATGCAACAAGAGCTTGTTTAGTCATTCTGAAGTTTTCCACCCAAGCACTGCCAGCAACTAATCCATTCTCAAAATTGTCCCACCACTGACTGGTTCTGCCCGGTCTTGTCCAAACTCGCCTCTGTCGCCTGCGACGTATTGTTATTGTTTTTACCGGCTTGGCACATCCAGTCAGCTGTATGCAACGTGAACATGTTTTGCGCGACCCGGGCCGTCTTCAAAACTCCACACTCTGGAAGGAGTCTTCAGATTTTTGCGGTTTCAGAGCCCGACGGCGCCGCCGCCGTGTAAACGAAAGACACTTCCGATAGAATATTTTGTCATATTCAGTCGCAATCGTCCTCGTCTAAACGGCCCGGCTTTGTTAGACTTTAATCTGAGCTTTATTTTAACACAGTCTGACCAGAAAGAGCTGATTTAGCTGGAACTACAACAGGTGAGCTGATATGTGCTGTTAAACAAATCCCTCACACATACAATTCACAAGATAGCCAGCATTAGCCAACAATTAGTCAACCATAATAAAAAATAAAAAAAATAAAAAATAAACATGCTTTATCTAATTTTTGGTTCAAATGTTCCTTACTGTGGCTTTAAAATGACCACTTGAAGCACACACAAAATACAATAAGATTCTGTCTTAAACCAAAATATTAAAAAGACAAATAACGACGAACATTTGAATAGCATTCTAGCTAAATGTTCAATGACCATAAAAGTTAAAGGTGCACTATGTAACTTTTATGTCATTGCTCTGCCTGGAATGTTCCACAGTGTGACATTAAACAGCTCTGACTTACATTTACTCAAACATTACTACATTACATTACTAAATTTTTATAGCTCAAGAACACCTAGAAAAACAGATATTCTGACCTGTAACTTGGTCTGGATTGGTCTCCATGAAGATAGAAAGGTTTAATGCCATATTGTGAAACATTTCAAACAAAGCAATAACATGTCCATGGAGAAAAGCATCTGACTAACCCTCCAGTAGAAAAGTGTGTAGAATCCCTCAGTCATCCAGGTAGAATCCACGGCAAAGGAGAAATTCAATTTGTCAAATGGACAAAAGTTTATTTGGCCGAATACAAGGATGTATCAACACGTTACGACATGCGAAATCCGCGCCAGCTTTATATTTTACAATTCTTCTCCATGTTTTAAGGCTGTAAACGCCTCACCACACACATTCTACACTTTTCTCACACTGGAATTAACGTTTTCTCATATTTCTCTCTTGTTTAAACACTCAAACTTTCGTAGATTTTCAACAAAAAAGCACAGTATTATAGAAGAAAACCAAAGTGTATTTTGCGTGTATTTCACAGTTCTTCTAACCGAGCCTCTTCGTCCTGGCGCCGCTTCGCTGTGGCGGGTTTTGTCGGGGAGAAACAAACATACAGCACTTCAAAGTCACACTGAGATCCAACATTTATATAAATCTGGCAAACTGAACACATTATGTACAGGAGACACGGAGGAGAATGACTGACGAATTGGCAAAGGTCTACAGTCACTTAGCCAATCAGGACGCAGAAATGCGCGTTGATATACTATAAAAAAAATTGGAATTAAAAAATCCACGAAACAGCAAGGCCACGAAAAGTGAACCACAATATAGCGAGGGACCACTGTATTTAATTAAAATGTATTTTATTTTAGTTCATTCATTTTCAAAATGTAATTCTATGGCACAAAGGTTAAAAAAAAAAAAAAGCCGTTACATGCAGTGTTATTTCATTTTAAATTTCAAAAGGGTTTTGTGGCTCCCAGTGTTTTGTTTACTGTGTGAAACGGGTCCAAATGGCTCTTTGACGGGTAAAGGTTGCCGACCCCTGGTCTAACCAGACCTGAAGAAGCAGGTTGGATGAGCTGCGAAACGTATTCGACCAAATAAACTTTTGCCCAGTTGACAAATTGAATTTCTCCTTTTGCCTCCAGTAGAAAAGTTACACATTGCACCTCTCCATATATAGCCAGTTATGAGCTCTTAACCACAGAACACGTTCAGCCCCAGACTCCACACACTGAAATATGTCTCTGCTGGTCCTTTAAAACGTGTCAGTTGTATATAGTTTAACCAAAAGTGAAACGCATCACTCTCATTTCCCCCGACACTCCTGGAGTCCTCATGTACACATCAGAGGGGTGTTCCATCAACACGGCTAAGCGCAAAGCCCGGCTTTCGACATTCCGCGCTAGTTTTAGTGAGAGCTCGGTTCCATGACTCTCGCTAACATTAGTCCCCGCTGAGTTACTGGGGCAACATGGTCCTCAGAGCTCACCCGGTCCCAGGCAGGCTAAAGATGAGGCTTAATCAGGCAAAGAATACATACCTGACGTAAACAGAGTGTCAAAAAACAGTTCCAGACACGTCCCGCATGACTGTCTGTGTTGTCCGAAAACAACGGTGACAATATCAGCAAAAAATTAAAAAATTACCTTACGTCAGTTTTGACACATTTCCAGTAATTTAAAGTATTCTTTTGAACCGCTGTCTTTGGCCGAGTGGTTAAGTACTGTGTTTATCTATTCTATATCTATATTTGTCCCGGGTTCGATTCCTCTTACTCACGTATTCCTGCTCAAGTCAATTATGTGTTATATTTTCACGAATTTACATTTGCCACACATTACACAAATGTGAAAGATTTTAACCTACAATTATTCATATCATCATAGAACTTACACCAGCTGGGCGGCACGGTGGCTGAGTGGCTAGCGCCGCTTCTTCAGGCGAGGTTTAACCACTTAGGCGCCACTATGTTTGGCGACGTTGATGGAATACCCCCCAGGTCTGCTCTGGTTTTCAACTCAAATGTACGAAACTTTTATTAGATGTCTGATGAACTCAAGTTTGGTGGTGTCAATGTTGCATGATGCTGTTGTGCCCTTGAGCAAGACACTTTAAAGCAGTTAAAAGCAGTAGGCTATGCACACGATAAGACAAAAGCCGTTTCCCAATTCAGCGAGTGCACGGTTCGGAGTGTGGTCTCAGTCTGCAGTCGAGGCGGTGCATACTCGCTGAGCCCTGAGTGCAGTCCGGGGATCACATGGGCGTCTGCGAAATGGAACAGGTCCCGCCTCAGCTCAATGAGCCGGGTGGTCTGCTCCTTGTTCCCTAAAGACAAAAATATTATTCTATTGTGACTAGTAATACTTGGAATTGGGACATGGCCAATGTTCCCCCTAATTTTTATGTGTCTGAGCAAACACACACTAACTCCCTGAGCCCTCCTACGCGCACCCCCCCACCCCCCCCCCCCCCACACCCCCCACCCCCCGTGCAGCTCGCATTTTGCAGATATAAAAAAAATGACCCCGCGGCTGAATAAAAAGCGGAGATCCGCTACAAGCTCTTTCATCCCTGATTTACAGTGCGCTGCATAGGTTTTCTTGTGCACTGAGAATGTGCGAGCAGTGCGCAGCTTAGAGTAAACGTTGGACATGGCTACACTGTAGAATATCCAGCATTACAACAGCAAAGGAAATATAGAAGTGTAAGGGGAAAAGCATGTGAACGGTAATACAGGTGCCGTAATCTATGCCGTTACGGCTACCGTCACACATGTTTAGCGTAGTTTATGAAGAGTTTCATGGAAACGACGGCGCCGTTCAGACCATGTCTTAACTGTGCAGGGGACAAAAAACGAATGGAACGGCGGTTGTCGCGTGAGGGGGGGGTCTGGACGACTAAAGGGGAGAGTGGGGGGTCTGGAGGACTAAAGGGGAGAGTGGGGGGGGCAGGGTCTGGAGGACTAAAGGGGAGAGTGAGGGGGGAGGAGTCTGGAGGACTAAAGGGGAGAGTGAGGGGGGGTCTGGAGGACTAAAGGGGAGAGTGAGGGGGAGGAGTCTGGAGGAATAAAGGGGAGAGTGGGGGGGGGTCTGGAGGACTAAAGGGGAGAGTGAGGGGGGGTCTGGAGAACTAAAGGGGAGAGTGGGGGGGCAGAAGGAGGGGGAGTCTGGAGGACTAAAGGGGAGAGTGAGGGGGGAGGAGTCTGGAGGAATAAAGGGGAGAGTGGGGGGGTCTGGAGGACTAAAGGGGAGAGTGAGGGAGGAGTCTGGAGGACTAAAGGGGAGAGTGGGGGGGGTCTGGAGGACTAAAGGGGAGAGTGAGGGGGGAGGAGTCTGGAGGACTAAAGGGGAGAGTGAGGGGGGGGTCTGGAGGACTAAAGGGGAGAGTGAGGGGGGAGGAGTCTGGAGGAATAAAGGGGAGAGTGGGGGGGTTTGGAGGACTAAAAGGGAGAGTGAGGGGGAGTCTGGAGGACTAAAAGGGAGAGTGGGGGGGGGTCTGGAGGACTAAAGGGGAGAGTGAGGGGACAGGAGGAGGAGGAGGGGTCTGAGGAGGGGCCACTGGAGGCAGCACAAACTTAGATTTAGGCATTTTTGATCAGAAAGCTGCAGCTTTACCTAGTTTTCTCTAAAACTGCCAAAAAATGACTAAAACCAGTAAATAATGCTATACACAGTTTAGCAGTGAAGTCTCAGTGTTTAGTTCCATTTGAAATATTTTGGTCAAAAAGGCTTTAGATGAAGAATGATCCATTGTGAGTAAATAATAAACATCTATAATATATAATTTTGAAAAACTTAGACGTCAGTTGCCTGTCTCCATGGAGACGTTCGACAAATCCTATGAGTTCATTCAGTCTATAACCTTAACCGTAACCTTTCTGCCTTCTCGTCACCATGGATCATATTGATTTTCACGGAATGTTCCACAGTACAACCTTAAATGTATGTATCACGACAAGGAGGAGGTGTCCGCCAACAGGTCAGTTTACAGGTTAGATTGGTGGAGAGGCAAGCCAGCTCACAGTAAGAATGCCTATAATGATTTAAAGTGCCTATGACACATTCGACTACTCCTTTCATTAAATCATACTAAAGATTTTCCTGAACGAACGCATGCAAGAGCCGCGGTGGTCTAGACCTGGTCTAGACCTGGTCTAATGTTGTTTCCTCATCGCAAACAGAGGAGGCACGGTTTGAGCACGGGTCTCGTTCATGCGCTCAGACTGCGTGCGGTCCTCCTCGCTGCTCGCCTCAGCCGTGACTCGAAACGAAACCAGGAAATAGACCCGCACGCGGCGCTTTAATCCACCTGGTCTAGTCCTGGTTTAGTCCAGGTTTAGTCCTGGTTTAGTCCAGGTTTAGTCCTGGTCCAGTCCTGGTTTAGTCCAGGTCTAGACCTGCTGGCAGCCCCGCGCCGGGTCATGCTGCGCTATCACACGTGTCCGCGCGCACACTTCTCCACCCTCCCCCTTCCCCCCACACTTCACTATTAATACATTTTGTTGAAAATCTATGAAAGTTTGAGTGTTTAAACGAGAGAGAAATGTGAGAAAAGTTTAATTCCAGTCTGAGAAAAGCATATAATGTGTGTGGCTGAGCGCGCATTATTTGAATTTTTGAGATTTCGCGTTTCGTAACTTGAATTTTCTTTGGTATCTAGAGACCAAAATTTAACGTGAAGGCGTTTCGTAACTTGAAATTTTCGTTTGTTGGGTCTTTCGTAAGGTGAGGTACCACTGTATAATTTATATTTACAACAGGTATTATTTTACCAAATAAAGTAAAACATTGAAAGTTTTTAACGCTATAACTTTCCAGACAAAGCAGTATGTTCCATGGTGACGAGCATACATCTTTAACGTAAACTGAATGAACTAAGATTTAGCCAACATCCTTGAATTATTCACATGTTTTGCACTTTATGGCGTTGCTCACGGACACTATTTCCTCTAAATAAAGATGAACATTACAAGAAAATGTCTGTGGTGAGAGCGGGTCCATCTCACTAAACCACAATGGATTTCAAATCGCGCTAGCAGCATTAGTGCTACAAACCGACAAAGCTTTTTATGACCAAATCTGGGTATAGTATAACATTATTTGTACATTAATGAGGCTGACGAAAGCTTTTTAAGAGATGAGGGTCACACAGGTCACAAACATAAGTGCTTAGAAGGAAAGTTGAGGAAAATTTAGAAATGAGTCCAACAGTAATTCATTATTATTATTATTATTATTTTCCTAATCAGTGATACACGTAGGATTGTGCAACATTGCGTAGTTATGTTGGCACAAATTTTGGCACTTGTTTGTCATTTCCGTCAGCGGACTTGTTTCTTTTATGAAGGCATTTTCGATGAATATTGTGATTTGAAATTCCCAAATGATAACATAATGATGCATGGATGTCATAGATTATAACTATACGACAAATGTGTACAATGTGTCTTCTTTAAATGTTCTTTCAAATTATCACAACTATCAGTTTGTGGGCAGAGATATGGGTTAGGTGAAAACAGTAATTTTCAGAGCACTCATGCTTCAAATGCAGGACCGTACAGGAATAATCAAACATACATGAATCAATGAAAATATAACTTTGAATAGAATGAGGAAAAATCATTATAACATGTGTAAAAGCTTATAAAAGCTGCTTTTACATAATATGTCTCCTTTAATAAAAGTTTTATTAGGATAGGGTAGGTAGGTTTGTTGGCACTGATTGGCAGCCACATCTCCATCAGTCTGCCCCAGGGCAAAATAGCTGTATTTAAACAATTCAATTTTGTTACATTACCTTTACCTAAAATAATCAGGTTGAGAATTAAATTTATCTACCTCCATAGGATCTGTTCATACAGGTCAGATTTGTGGGGAGGTGAGCCAAATTACAATAAGACATTTTTTGAATAAAATGCCTGTCAGTATATTGTGTACATTTTCTGGTGGACGGCCCGTCAAATGTTTTTCTGCATGGATTGTTTTGTCTGTAATATTTTGGAGTACAGTACTGAACCTTTGTATCTTCATAAAGAACAAACCAGACCAAGTTACAGGTCAGATCAGTGGAGAGACGACCAGGCAGAGCAATGACATATCCACAGAAACAAGCAGGTAACGGACCCCCAACCAAAAAGGTTACACAATGCACCTTTAAATAAATGTAAGATAAAGTTTTGGGCTCTGGGTTTTGCCCATATGTCCTAATGTAGTGCATAAGAAACTCCAGAATGAGAGCCAACTTGGAGCACTTTTACTTTTTATGGAAATGTGGTGGAACTGGCCAAGAGCACAACTGTTTTACTTCATCTATCAGATTGAAATCCTTTTATCTTCATTGGTTAAGTCATAAAGATCTATATATGCTAAGGTGATGTCTGTACAAGCAGACACGAAGCAGATGCAGATGTACAAAGCAATAGAAAAACTGTAAATAAGCCAGTGTGCTGTTTAATCGGATAAACAAGATTAAATAATGTTGAGTGATTCATAAATTACAAAAAATTAAACAGGGACGACACATTTTAGAGATTGAACCCAAACATTGCAAAATTGTAACTTCCTAAATACTTAGTGGCCTGGCCTTTACTAAGCCAAACTATTTTGTACTTTCTTCTGTAGTATTTTTTAATCAAAGATTTTATAATGGCACAACATGAAAACAAAGAAACAAAAAAAGATTTATACTGTCCCAAAGCAAGGGTCTGTCCTTGATAAAAATCTGTGCCACATTCCACCAGTCAGCCCCAAGGCAGCTGTGGCTGTAGTACCATTTTAAAGTGAATGTAAAGACAAGAATTTTTGTAAACTCTAAAAGGTACACTTTGCAACATTTCTGGCAGGGAGTGTGCCTTCTGCTTCTCTCAAAGCAGGAGTGCCCAACACGTCAAGTCGATCGCCAAGATAGTGTAGGTAAATCGTAGTGTCGTAGCACTCGTCACCGGTCTTGGTCTCGAGATGAGTGCGATCATATTTCATTACGGCCGCTGCCGTCAGCAAAAAACTATGCGCGGGGCTTCTCAGTGTAGCCTGTGCACTCGTCTGGAGCCGTGGACACCGCATAGAACATCACCACACGCGCCCCCAGCGCACACAGCTTGTTCGCAACAGCGTGTACCTTTGCATACCAGCGTGTATCACAGGGTAGGTTAAACTTTATAAAACATCCTACCTGTCCGTCCGCCTCACGTCAGCGCGCCGCTCCTCGCCTCTTGCTCCTCCTGCTCATAGCGCACACAGGCTCCTGTGTGAGCTCCTGTGTCCTCAATGTGCTCTGATTAGAAGTGCAAGACTAAGTGCAAAGCAAAAACTAATGTAAATGTATGTTACAGTGTTAATCTGTTTCAACTTCCTGTTTGAATAATTCAGGGGCGGAATGAGACCCCCAGATCTCCCCTCTTGGTAGTCATAGTCATAGTCATAGTTTGCTTTATTGTCGAAAAAACCATACGTACATGTACAAAGAGTAATTCGAAATTCCATTTCCCCGCTAACCAGGCAGGACAGTGATAGAGCGACTAGGGGAGGGGCCGCTGTGCATGTGTGCGCCGCCGACTGGGAGATACAGAGTGGAAAAGTTGCAATACAATCAGTCGGCCTTGAGAGAAAGACAAAGAGTCCATTTGGATCACATTTTTCAGGAGAATTGATTATGCCAAACTGGAAATTTAACATAGTCGATAGATTTTAGAACCCAGGCGAACAGACAATTTGCCAGAACCCTGGTTTCTGCCCGGCCCCAACTTCCTGCAGGTCTGTGCGACTCGCAATCCTCCCCCCGCACATATGATAATGAATACGGACTGCACCACTATTACCCACAGTTCCATATCCATTTTCCACGATGTTATCCAGCGCCGGGGAGGGTTTCCATAGATGGATGGAACAGTTCATCTGTGTTTTCTCCTTCTGATGTTGCCCCCCCGAATTCGCATTTCCCCGTAAATGACTATTAGGCAGATCGAGGCTCTTTTATCCACTCGAATCCAATTACTGATGGGCCAGAAAACATCCCCCAGGCTAATCCAGATGTCCTGCCATCAAAATTCCAATAGTAAATTATTCCGCATCCTCTGGTAACAGCAGTGCCAGGTGCACAACCCTCGTGTATCAGGTAGCACGTTCCCTTGGGACTGACTGGCTCTCCAGACCGGCGCTCCTCCGTGAAAAAAAATATATATCAATTGCGTAGGGGACAGGGACATGCACAGGAATTTTGAGGGGCAGTTGCTCTGACCTGAAGAAAGGGCAAACCAATCCCCCACCCAGGGAAAAAAATCACAGGCTATATGAAGCATCTGGAGGAGGCTTGTGGCTGCTCCTCATCTTAAATGTTATGTAATTATGAAAAATTGCCAGTAGTAGGCTAAAATGTCTGATTAATTAATCCATTAGCCTACACAGTATCATCTCATCTTCATCACAATGCAACGTCTCTGTCTCACCTGCTGATTGGCTTTTTCTTAGCCAACCCTGCAGTGATGTGCTCCCCTTTGCTGCTTCCCTGAGGGTTTTCTCTCTCCTGCAACCGCCTCTTTTCAGTGGGCATCACTTAACATAACACACATTACCCAAAATAGTGAGAAGATTTAGTCATTTAACCATTTTGACTGAAAGAATTCATGTGAGGCATTACTTCCATCATTCATTCTGCTGCTAAAACGAAAAGTTAGAAACTGCAGACATGTAGCTTAGTTTACCTACAACAAAATTAGCAGCCTGTTTAAATAATGGGTTGCTTGTCTGCATGGTAGCTAGCTGTCTGATTATTTAGGCTAAACGTGGCAAACTGAACATGTATTTATGAACATTTTTATTCAATTCATAAACCTTCATGGTGATCATTTGTAATGCATCTCAATCTCACCTTTTACGACAACGTCAAGACAACCGCGATAATCTCTTTCAACATGCAGGCTCGGGTCAAGTGCCAGTGTCCTGTCGAAATGTCCTACCCTTCGAGTCGCGTATATCAGCAGTGGGCACTGATCCCACGGCCCCGGGAAGCGGCGAAGCAGGAGGCCTCCCGCACCGGGTGGTCGTCCCTTGCCCACCGAGTTGAATCCCCTGTGTGGTCCGTGCAGACCCCACCCGTTTCCCGTGCCCGCCCGTCGGATGGGGATTCTGCGCTCGGCTCTTCCCTCTTCGCTCGCTGCTACTGAGGGAATCCTGGTTAGTTTCTTTTCCTCCGCCTGGTAATATGCTTAAAGGTCATGGCATGAAATTTTATTATTGGCAGCACGGTGGCTGAGTGGCTAGCACTCATGCTTCACAGCAAGAAGGTTCCGGGTTCGATCCCCGGGTCGCCCAGACCTTTCCGTGTGTGTTCTGTGTGGAGTTTGCATGCATGGTGTGGGTTTGATCCCCGGGTCGCCCGGGCCTTTCTGTGTGGAGTTTGCATATTCTCTCCGTGTCTGGGTGGGTTTCCTGGGTGGGCACTCCGGTTTCACCCATCAACCCAAAACATGCTCCAGGTAAAATCCTCCAGCTAAGGTCCTGACCAAACTGAAGCAAGAAGATCATGGAGATGGTCCCCGGGCGCAGTAATGTGCTGCTCACTGCTCCTAATAACAGGATGGGTAAATGCAGAGAAGAATTTCTCCTGTGTGAGATCAATAAAGTCTCTTCTCTTCTCTGATCACCGCTCGCGGACATCCCACTCCCCCCTTTACTTTCAATCTCAGTGAGAGAATGTTAGAAATTTTTTTTTTTTTTTTTTTAATTTATTTTTTCGACTTGTAAGGGCAATGTCAGTCCAGGAGGGCACAGGGGCAGTTCCCCGGGCAACCTGAGCAGCCCCCCTGTGCACGTCCCTGATGGGGGACCAGCTTTATCCAATTCATGATTTAGGGTTTGAAAATCTGTTCCAACAGGAGAAAAAGGACGAGATGAGAGAAATAAAACATCAGACAGAGCAAGGTTTAGGGAGGAAGAGAATGTGTGTCTGCTCCTCACAACAGCTAGAAGGAAGATGGTAGATCTCGGCACACCATCAACCTCAAAAGTAGATCCCGGTTAAAAAAAGGTTGAGCATCCCTGTCTCAAAGGGTGTTTTTGCCCTGTCTGAAATGACCTGCAACTTGGCCTTCTCTCCATATAGAAGTTTAATGTCGTGTAAATAACTTCTCCACTGAGAAAAGCAAGTGCTGGTCCTGTTAAATGAAATTATTTAGTGAAATGAATACCCAACCATCACATGCACTGAAAGTGTATCAAAAATGAATTGGTGTGATATATTCTTTGTTGTGGCCAAACCTCCTTGTCAAAGGAGCCTTAGAAGCTAAGCAGGACCAGGTCTGGTTAGTACTTGGAAGGGAGACCGCTGGGAATACCACGTATCACTGTTGTTGTGTCCTTAGGCAAGACACTTCACCTAGATTGCCTAGTATGAAAGTGGTGTGTGAATTCTGATAGTGGTTGTAGGGGCTTATGGTGCAGATTGGCAGCCTCACTTCCATCAGTCTGCCCCGGGGCAACTGTGGCTACAGTAGTTTACCACCATTGAGTGTGGAGCGAATGAATAATGGACAAAAGAAGAGCCTAGAAAAGCAGTATCCATGGGCTTGAGAATGATAAAAAGGGCCGTAGCCACAGCAATTTACAATTCAAAATAAAATCTTACGTCTTTTCAATGGTCCTCAAAATGGCACCATGTAACAGGAAGGTGAAACAGATGAATATCAGTGGTTTTCAGATTCTAGAATGTGATGATGGGGGAAAGTGACAGTTTTCCCTATTGATTACGTTGTACTTTGTCACAAAATATACAAAACTTAAATGCACAAATGTTGGCGGCACGGTGGCTGAGTGGGTAGCGCTCATGCTTCACAGCAAGAAGGGTCGCCCATACCTTTCTGTGTGTGTTCTGTGTGGAGTTTGCATGCATGGTCTGGGTTCGATCCCCGGGTCGCCTGGGCCTTTCTGTGTGGAGTTTGCATGTTCTCCCCGTGTCTGGGTGGGTTTCCCCCATCAACCCAAAACATGCTCCAGGTAAAATCCTCCAGCTGAGGTCCTGACTAAACCGAAGGAAGAAGATCATGGAGATGGTCTCCGGGTGCAGTAATGTGCTGCTCACTGCTCCTAATAACAGGATGGGTTAAATGCAGAAATGGAATTTCCCCACTGTGGGACTAATAAAGGCATAGCCTTCTAGCCTTCTAAACCTGATCATTTCCATCAGTGTCGACACCCAAGTACTCAAAAAAAAAAGGCATTTTAACAATATTAATTTAAAGGACAAGTAACATTTGTACAATCTGGACCTTCATTTACTCACTCATTGTACTTTGGTGTCATTTGGAGTATTTCTGGAGATTTCAGAGTGGGGCGATATCCATTTAACGTGAGTGGTCGGGGCACGATGTTGCAGTTACCAAATAACACAAACTTTATCACTTTTCAAATGACAAAAGTTAAATGTGTTAGTTTACACTTTCGTTTGAGTCAAAAGTGGCCTGTAACCAGAGATCCAGTCATGATTCCGATTGGATGACGTCATCGAGGACATTCACAGCTGATTTGCAGATAAGACGACGGTCTCAGCTCTCGGTTACAGTCATAAAGAAGCAAAGGAATAAGAAGAAGAAAACATCTCTGCTTCAGAAAACTCAAAATGGTGTGAACATGCATTTATCCCGGATGTGAAAACAAAATGACAGCTTGGACGAAGTTGAGTTTTCACAGACTTCCTCATCACAATCCAGAGTTATTGAAGCTGTGGCTCGTCGCCTTGAGAATGAACCCAAACATGAAAGGCAAAGCTGTAAGACGTTTGGACCATCGTGTTTGCAGAACCCACTTCAGTCTGGACGATTTTTTACCAGCAAAGGAAAAGAAAGAAGGCCAGCGGATTCAGCGCACGATTCTGAGAAGTAATGTGAAACCAATGGCTGCTGCTCCTAAAACTGTCTCCGCTTCCTTCTTTCTTATACCTCCTCATCCGTATACTCAGGCTCAAAACGATAGGGACGGCATCATACTCAAATAAGTCCTCTTCAATCTCGAAGTCTGAATCTTCAGCCATGTCTCGCTAAGAACAGAAAAGTTCTGAGCGTCTTCTAAGCAAAGTAGTGGAATGAATGCGCGGCCCTCGTTGATGACGTCATCCAATCGGAACCACTGGTTCCACTGACTGGATCTCTAGTTACAGGCCACTTTTGACTCAAACAAAAGTGTAGACTAACACATTGAACTTTTCTCATTTGAAAAGTGCTAAAGTTTGTGTTATTTGGTGACTGCAACATTGTGCCCCGACCACTCACGATAAATGGATACAGCCCAACTCCAAAATCTCCGGAAATACTCCAAATGACACCAAAGTACAATGATGAGGTGAGTAAATTATGTTGTTTTATCACCAAAATAAGGTCCAGATTATAAAAACATTACTTGACCTTTAAGCTGCCTTCCATCTGTCTCCAAACAGGAGTCTCCAACATTTTTCCTCTGGTGAGCTCCCTTTACAAATCAAAAATGCCAGAGAGCTACTCATTTTAGCAGTCACAAGAAATTGAGAAAGTTTATGTCAAGCCTTAGACAAGGTACAGTTCGATGCCTATAAACAATAAGCAATAAGACTAATGCCTTTTATTATTATTTTTCCTCTTTAGGCTCCTGTATTCCCCCTCACTATGCAGACCCCCACCGCCGCCCCCATCCTTATCATCTCCACCACCGACCCTAACCAGGAGGACGACAGCCTGGTCAGCAACGACTTTTCCACCACTCTGGGCGCTCTCATCCTTGCCTTCGTCTTCCTCCTCGGCGTTCCGGGAAACCTCTTCATTGTCTGGAGCATTTTAGCACGGATTCGCCGCCATTCCGTGACCACATTCCTTATTTTAAACTTGGCATGTGCCGACGGGTTCCTAATGGCGCTTACGATATTCTTTGTCATCTACCTGGCTAAGCAATCATGGATTTTTGGAAATGTTATGTGTAAAGGGCTGTTCTACCTCTGTAATACCAACATGTACGCATCTATATTTTTGATCACATTGATGAGTGTGCATAGGCTGATAGCGGTGGTGTGGCCGACTAGAGTTTCACTTATTGCAAGTCCCAGGATTGCAAAAAGAGTGGTGGTTGGAATGTGGGTGCTGGTTTTTATCATTTCAATTCCATCAGTGGTGTTCAGAAACATCAGGTATGATATAAATGAGATGGGCAAGCTGAGAATGGTGTGTGCGCCCAATCATACGCTGCCAACACATGTAAGTGAATGATCTATCTGACCCTCTCCTCTCATCCTCTGCTCCGTCTGACCCTCTCTTCTGCTCCATCTGACCCTCTCCTCTGCTCCTCTGACCCTCTACTTTGTATCTTTTGCTCCTCTGCATCCTTCAGTCCATCTGATCCTTTCCCTCAAAGGAGTACATTTTCAGGATTTAGTGCTTTATGGATATTTTCTATATACAGTAAATAATGAATTTTTAAACATGTTTTATTGCCTCCCCTGCAAATACAAATCTGGAGTTGTATTTTGCTTCATCCTCTCTTTTTTCATTAATCCATTATTCCAAAATTTTCTGAGCAATCTTTGTTGCATCACAGGTAAAAATACAGATTTCCCTACACAGAGAATTTTGTGTAATATAGGACTTTTAAGTTAGAACATATGAAATGCTTCTCCAAAAGTGACCAGAAGCATGTTTAAGAGGGAATTAAAGACAGGAGAATACATATGTGTTTTTTGACCTATATGGTACCTACCAATTCTCCATCTTGCTCCAGGTGAGGTTCCAGTATGCATTTGAGACTGTTTCTGGGTTTATTCTTCCGTACGCTGTCATCATCACCTCTTACGTCCTGATCCTGAGGCGACTGAGGCAGACACAGTTCAGGAAGAAAGTCCGGAGTGAAAAACTCATCCTCGCCATCGTCATCACCTTTGGAATCCTCTGGTTCCCGTATCATGTCATCAACATGATCCAGGTTTGAGGAGTTGGATTTCTGTGGAATATTTGAGAAAAGAGAAAAAAATATTAAGTTTTTTGGCTTTTGAAGGTGGCTGCAGAGTGGTATCCTGAAGATTCACCCACAAGAGAAGCGTAAGTACAGAAATTTACACCAACAAAACATTGAATTAATGGTGCACTGTGTTACTTTTTTGGTGGGAGGGCTGCTGTCAACCTTTCTCTATGGAAATCCAATGTTTTGTCTGGAATGTTCCTCAGTATGGCATTCTATCCAGTTGTAACACCCTTATTATCTAAAAGTGTGTGTAAATACAGAATCCATGTTATTAGCATGAAAGGTGCACAGTGTCATTTTTCTATTGACTGCTTCAGTCACCTGCTTCCGTGGAGGTGTTACTGTCTCGCCTTGAATGTTCCACAGTACAGCATTAAACTTATCTTGTATTTATTCAGTTACAGGTACTTGTTTTGCTAAAAACACATGCATATTAGCGGGGTCACCTCTCCACATATCTAACCACCAGCCTGGCCTGTCTCCATGGCAATAGAGTTGAGGCAATATGTTTAAGAAGGCATGTGGCCTGTGGAACATTCTTGGAAAAGTTATAACATCATCATGGAGACAAGCAGGTGGTAGATCTCCCACAAGAAAGGTTACATAGTGCACCTGTATCCATGGGCTTCAGAGTGACGAACTCTAGCATCAACTCAAAAACGTTTATGTTCTTTTGTACATGTTCTTTTTAAAGACAATGCAGTGGGAGGTATATTTACCTTGTTGACATGTTTCGGCTGCTAGCTGCTAGCCATCTTCAGAACTGTCCCCAGTGTTGGTGTGATGTGTCGTATATTAGCTGTTGTTTTTCCTGTGGGCGTGGTCAGCCTGACGGACCATCCAGGTCGGTCAGACTGACCACGCCTCCTGCTCCCTGGTGGTCTCTGGAGGGGGTTGTCCCAGGTGTGTGAGAGGGTAAACACATTAGCCGTTTCCCAATTCAGAGAGTGCACGGTTCGGAGTGTGGTCTCAGCCTGCAGTCGAGGCGGTGCATACTCGCTCAGCCCTGAGTGCAGTCCGTGGACCGCATGGGCGTCTGCGAAATGGAACAGGTCCCGCCTCAGCTCATTGAGCCAAGTGGTCTGCTCCTTGTTCCCTAAAGAGAAAAATATTATTCTATTGCAACTAGTAATACTTGGAATTGGGACATGGCGATACTGTAGAATATCCAGCATTACAACAGCAAAGGAAATATAGAAGTGTAAGGGGAAAAGCATGTGAACGGTAATACAGGTGCCGTGAACTATGCCGTTACGGCTACCGTCACACATGTTTAGCGTAGTTTATGAAGAGTTTCATGTAGCATAGTTGTAGGTGAGGTGAACCAGTACACACATTTTATAGTGAAGTCGCAACTGTCACATTGCGATGTTGCTGGCGAGTCCATCTTTGTAGTCATATATCCTGCCGCGCTGTGCATGCTGGGGCTTTTGAGTGTGCGAAGCGTGCATGTTTGCACGCTTGGTCCACGCCCTGATTTCCATGGAAACGACTGCGCTGTTCGGACCGCGTCTTAACTGTGCATGGGACAAAAACGAAATGGAACAGCAGTTGTTGCGCCGGATATGATGCACATCCCCCTCCAAGCACGCGCCGAACCGTGCACTCGCTGAATTGGGAAACGGCTTGTGCCTCATTTCCTGATTTCAATGGCATCCCTGATCCAGCGTTTGAAAGCGTTCTCCAATCCAATGACCCGTGGCCCATCCTGATCCAGAATGTGGTTATTTCTGTGACAGTGATCTGATATGGTGTATTCAGGAAAATCTAAAATCCGCCTTATCAGATCAACCGCTGATAACACATCACCACCAACAGTGGTGACAGTTCTGAAGATGGCATCACCTAGAATCAGAAACATATCAACAAGGTAAGTACATCTCCAACTGTATTGTCTTTAAAAAGAATCCAAGAAATTAAAATCTAGCACCGTTTCCATAGCAATTAACAATTTAAAAAAAAAAATGGCCAAAGTCTTCAGTGTCACCAATGAACAGGACAATGAAACTGGTGAATACCTGTATTGATTTATTTTAGTCTATGTTTTTGGCTGAAATGTTACACAGGGAGGCTTTAATTATTTGAATTTCTTCTTTGTCTTCTAGCTTGGACCACATCTGGAAGTCGAGTCGCGCGGTCACCTCAGCGTTAGCCTTCATTAGCAGCTGTGCTAACCCTGTTCTCTACACTTTCGCTGGGAAGTCGTACATCAGACAGAACGGCTTTGCTTTCATGGCGCGTCTGTTAGAAGGGACGTCTCAGGACCAGGGCACAAAAAAGGAGAGGAATCCAAACTCCGAGTCCAGTGTGGGGTTAAATAATGCGGTTTACAATGGCAACGGAGGCTGTGCAGCGCTCACTACTACTGGTTAATAAAATTGAGTCTTGTTTTGATGGACAATGTTCAAATGTTGACCTGCTTAAAATGTACTGAATGTAGTTTTGTGTGTTTTCAACCAAAGTACATTTTTGACACCAAGTTCATGCCATACAATTGTGCACATGTAGCCCATAGACTGTATAAGAAGTGGACTAAGGGAGTGTGACCTGACCCATAGTGTTCGGCTCCAATCAAATGAAGCTTGCGATGCTAGCAGTTATAGGGATGAATTTGGAGCCAGATCCATATTAGGATTAGGATTTTTTTTACGGACAAAAACAAAATAAAAACACGAGGATTATGTAGAGCCGGTTAATACGAAGATGTTAAGGCCAAAATGGTGAGGCTCACAGAAGCAGTTACAGATGGGTGACCATTTTTGGTCAATGTAGTCAATGAGTTAATGAGTCGATGGAGCCGGTGTACTGTCGAAAAGGGGCTAAATCAACTGTGGCGTCCATCGATTTACCCCCCCACGGTAATCATACTTTATGCCTTTGTCATGTAAAATTTCAACTCATTTATATATGTGTAGGCAGTTGTATTACGCTATTAAATAAGGCTCCGACTGAAGGTAACTCAGAGGCAGCACATTTTGACAGCCCACTTGACCCAACAAATAGTGCTCCCACTGTAGAATCACCACCATTCACTCTTTTATATGAATATAGTTAAAGGTAGCTCATTTCAACAGGCTTATATTTTCTATCAAATAATGATCCTACTGTAGAATCACCATTATTTACTCATTTGTATGAATATGTGTAGAGGTAGCAAATCTTGACAGACATATATCTTCACCCAAATAATGCATCCACTAAAAGTAGTATACCTCACCTTTGTGATACAGGGACACTGAAGATGGGACAATTTCATGCAATTCAATTTAACACAATGGGCTTGTCTCTTATTCATGAGAGGAAAAGGGACAACAGAAGAAACATTTATTTACAAAAATATATACAGTCCATCCAAGGAGGGAAATTTATCCCAACTGTGATGCCTCTAGGAGGGCACATGCGACCTCCAGTCGAGCCTTCAAGACCTCTCCAGGGGTCTTGATCGATGTGATGTCGCCATTTTTCAGAATCTCTTCTGCAAAATTCAAAATGTAATTTTAGGCATTCAGTTACATATAACTGGATAGATATAAGAGAAAGAAATGACTGGAAACACTGAAATCTTTACCTTTAAAACCAAAATCCCACAGCTACTGCCGTCTTGCTGCTTGTCATGAACAACAGTTTGAACAGTCCATTTCTGTCTTGGGACTTCACGGCCTGCCATCCTCAAGAAGTTCCTATCATTATGTGAAAAGCATAACAAGCATATGCCATACATGAGACACATTATCACATACAAAAGACTTCAAATTTTTCTCAAACTGCCTCCAATTTCGTCTTGGTCTTGCGCGCATACTTCTCTTCATTACCCAGTGGATCACCAAGAAGCAGGGTCTTTTCTGACAGGCTGACAATCTATAAATGTCTACCACATTCATGTTATTCAATCACATTTACATATTTATGTAGCAAACCCCTTAATAAAAATTGACCTCTGTTGCATGAGGTCAGCAGAAATCCCCATATATTATACATGCCAGAAATATGTCTGAAGAAAATATAAGAAAGGCACTGACCACTAAAATCCAGTGAGCACCTACATTTACTGCTGGAGACATTCTTCTGCTGGGAATTTCATCTGAATAATGGGATTCATACCAAAGTATTATTAATTCAGGTTACTGGTGTTACATAATATGGCGAGATAATAACAAACAAATACATTAGTTTTGTAAGAGGCTGAAATCTTCCGTTCAAAGTTCAAGTTCAAAGTCAGCTTTATTGTCAATTCTGCCATATGTGTTCAACATACAGTGAATCGAAATTTCGTTTCTCTCTGGCCAGGTAGTGCAAAAAGACAGTGTACAAAATACAATATGAAGACAAAACACAACAAAAACTATCTAAGACAGAGATCTAAGTTAAAACTAAAGTCTACGGTCTAAAATCTTAAAACAGTGCAACATAATAAATAACAAATAACCTATACTATATACAGATTTCCAAAGTGTGCAGTGTGCAGTGTGTCCGTTGAACAAACATCCAGTGATCACAGCACTGAGCTGATGAACGCGTTCCTGTTAGAAAACAAGTGTGTAATGAAAAAACTGTACTGCAGGGGACATAAAAAAAATGTAGTGAGAACATAATATTATATATATATATTTCAACAAGATTTTTGCATATATATATATAACCAGCTAACCAGTGTGGGTCCTTGGGCAAGACCCTTCACGGTACTGCCCCCCGGGCGCCGAAAAAAGATGGCTGCTCACTGCTCCTGAAAAAAGGATGGGTCAAATGCAGAAGTCAAATTTCTCCCGTGTGTCACTGTGTGTCATTGTGTGTGAGACCAAATAAAGGCTTAAGCCTAAACTTAATCTATATATATATATATATACGTTTTCTACGTTCAAATCACAAAATAACAAATACGATGTAATAAAAGCGATAACGATGCAGTTAAATGTTAAATCCAAACTATTATCATCTGACGTAGGTATTCTGCCGCAAATCTAACATTCACATATCGTTCGTTACATGCTTAATTTGTTAAAACATACAATAAAACCAATACACTGTTAAAATGTTACTTACTTGCGTTGTCACTGCTGAAAACAACTCCACTTCTGCCTCGGGATGCTCAAATCGACGGGCATTTAAACTGTAACAGCAATGCATGTGCATGCGCAGTAGCGCTTGGCAGCTCGACGGGTAGGGCATATCGATAGGACACCGGAAGCGCACCCATGCTCACTTCAATTTGGAAGGCTAGCAGGTTAGGTATGTCCATTTATATACAGTCTATGGTGTAGCCAAGAGGAGCTCAAGAGTGACTGCCCACCCCCTGTTTCTAGAAGTAAATTTCCTAGTCATTGGTAACTAATGAACACAGGGCCTATAATTTTATTTCAGATCTGTTTCTGAAACTTTATAAACCGCTAAGCTATTAAAACATTTCACCTAATATTGTATTTAAAATGTGCTTTTTGGACTTAAAACAACCGATTTATGGATATTAGTTAGCACATAGCTGCTTAGCCTCTGCAATGTCTTGGAATTCTCTTAATATTTTTCTATAAGTCTATGTGAAAAAATAATGGAACATTTATTTTCAGAACCAGAGCAGACTTTGAAGTACGTGGGCCTCCATTTGTGAATTTAAGGCTAGAATTAAATAGGAAAATACATTCTTATACATATCATTTCATAGCTTCGGAAGTAGACACAGGGCAGTAGATGGAGGTGAGACAAAGGGGTCTGAAACAAAACACAAGTCCAGGTCTGTTTTTGAGGAGGTGACATTATAACATGGTTCAAAGCTCACATGAGTCCATTTTGCATAATATAAGAACTTTAAATATTGACTTTGGGAGAAACGGAGAAAGATGTTCAGATGTTTGAGATATACTCTGCACAGTATTAATGACTGGCACAAGGAAATGCAATTTTGTACAAATTTATTTGTGTAAATTAAACATGCCAGTGATTGCTTATGAGGTGTAACTATAGCACTATATTATCTGAATAATGTAAAGTTACAAGCATGAAGCTGTTATATCTGCCTCAATAATAAAACAAGATTTTTGCATTCAAGTCTATGGACACACATGTATTTGAAGAGTAGACCATATGGAAGATCATTTGTCCCATTAGATTTAGAATTTTAAATACTGCTGAATTTTTGACTTTGAATTTTTTAACTCTGAAAAAAGATGTTTTGAATTACAGTATTGTTATTTGGGGTTTTAGTTGCTGAAATTTTAGTATACAGTGGTACCTCACCTTACGAAATTAATTCATTCCAGAAGTGGTTTCCCCGATCCAAGTTTTTTTTTTTATAGTGTAACTTTTTTTTATAGTGTAACATTGTGTTCTGCGTCCTGATTGGTTTCTCAGACTGGATTTAAACTTTTCTCACATTTGTCTCTCGTTTAAACACTCAAACTTTCATAGATTTTCAACAAAATTATTAATAGTGAAGTGTGGGGGGAAGGGGGAGGGGGGAGAAAACTGCGCGCGGACACGTGTAATGGCGCAACATGATCCGGCGCGGGACTGCCAGCAGGTCTAGACCTGGACTAAACCAGGACTGGACCAGGACTAAACCAGGACTAGACCAGGTGGATTAAAGGTCTATTTCCTGGTTTCGTTTCGAGTCACAGCTGAGCTGGAGGACCGCACGCAGTCTGAGCGCATGAACGAGACCCACGAACGCATGCAAGAGCCAGGTCTAGACCTGCTCTAGACCTGGTCTAGACCTGGTCTAGTCCAGGTTTAGTCCAGGTTTAGTCCTGGTTTAGTCCAGGTCTAGACCTGCTGTCAGCCGGGTCATGCTGCGCTATCACACGTGTCAGAGTGCAGTTTTCTCCCCCCCTCCTCCTTCCCCCCACACTTCACTATTATTACTATTATCACTATATTCAAATTCAATTTCAAATTTCAACAGCGTGGGCAGCTCATCCAAACTGTTGGATGAGGGCCTGTTAACAATGTGTGTGTAAAACCCCTCAGTCGTCCAGGTAGAATCCATGGCAAAAGGAGAAATTCAATTTGCCAGCTGGACAAAACTTTATTTTGGTCGAATACGTTTCGCAGCTCATTCAAAATGAACTTTTGTCCAGTTGACAAATAGAATTTCACGAGCCTGTTAACAATGTCATGGAACACCATTCCCAGGCCCTGTGGTTCAGCTTTTTTATCTATGTACTAGCTCAGCATGGGGTTAACCTTAAAGGCAAAGTAATGTTATTTTACAATCTGAGCCTTCTTTCGGTAATAAAACAAGTCGTTTGACTCACCCATATCACGTTTGTGTCATTTGGAGCTGTTTGAAGAAAGTTATGTTGTAGCGTAACCATTAGCATTTGTTTTCGGGGCATTACTTTGCGGTCTCCAAATAACACAAACTTTAGCACTTTTCAAATCATAGAAGCCCGATGTCTTAATGAAATATTTCGTTTGAAGCAAAAGTGGCCTGTAATCCGAGATTTATCCATAGTTTTCAGCTTTGCGTTTCATGTTTGGGTCCCAGGAGCACTCCGCGCATGCGCACTGGCGTCCTCATCTACTCGAAACTATGGCTAAATCTCGGATTACAGGCCACTTTTGCTTCAAACGATTTCTTACATTAAGACATCGGGCTTCTATGATTTGAAAAGTGCTAAAGTTTGTGTTATTTGGAGACCGCAAAGTAATGCCCCGAGCAAATGATACAGCACCATGTTAAGGATACGGGATCATTACTAGAACAGAACGGCTCAACATAAGTTCTGCGATACTGCTCCAATTGACAGAAAAATGCTATGGGTGAGTAAAACTACTTGTTTTATTGCCGAAAGAAGGCTCAGATTGTAAAAAAACGTTAATTTGCCTTTAACCCTAACATTAATGGAACGTTATGCTCGTGGGGTCGATTTGAGTGAGTCCCTTCCTGTCAATTCCCACCGTGAGCTGATTTGTGAGGGGAAAGAGCCCATTTCTTGGTCCCAGTCCGTCCCTGTTCCCACCCCACTCTCTCCATCCCTCTCTCCTTCCCCATCTCCCTTCGTCTCCCCCCCTAACCATCAGTGAGAGCAGACACCGATTTGGTCATGACATACCTTGCGAGCCAATCTTCTGTACGTGGAAGATCATTTTGTTTATGTATTCTAATTTGGTTAGCGTATAAAAATGTGGTTAGTGTATAAATATATGGCGAATGCTTTCAAATGCTTCTGGAACCCTAACCAAAGTCCAGTTTCTCTGGAGAGAGGCACACACCTACAAACTGAGGGAGTGACATGATATCGTCAAAATCGTTTGGTTTCCACGACGACACACACAAACGGAACAGGTGATGTCAGAGCATTCCAGTGGAACCGTGAAATCGTGGTTTTCAGATTGGAGAATTTGTTGCTGTCATATTGTCAGATGCACTGCACTTTGTCACCAAATATGAAAAAGGTAAAGGTACAAATGTTGAAGCTGGTCATTTCTCTTATTGACAGTCTTTGTCACTATTCTCTCTAATCACAAACTCACCTGCTTGTCTCCATGGAGATGTTATTGCTTTGCCAGGAATGTTTCACAGTCTGTCATTAAACCTGCTTCTTGGAGCAGGTGGTTCTAACAGGCTAGACACAGGTCAGATCTGCGGGGAGGCAAGCTCACAGTAAGAATGCATGTTTTTACGGTATTTTTCAAACTATACAAACAGTAATGTAATTAATGCAAGATTTTGTTTTTGTTTGTTCATTTCATTCATAAAGTATAAAAAGACATCAACATGACATAACAATACAAAAAAAATTGAATGAGATAAGACAAATGTCATGTCATATTGTGGAACATTCTAGGAAATGCAATTATATCTCCGTGGAAACAAGGCAGTAACAGTGCGTGTTTTCAAGACATTTGCCTTGCAATAAAACTCTGTACATCTGAAACTGAATAAATGCAAGACAGACAAATGTAATCAGGGGCGTTCTTTGACGGGGTCCACCTGGGCAATTGCCCCTAGCGCCATTGCGGGGAGGGCCCGCGGCGCACGGAGGCGCGGAGCAAGGATCCACGCGGATCCTTGTGCGGGGGGTGGGGGGCTGGTGCTGGCTCGTGAAGACAGTTACGTGAAGACAGAAGACAGTGAAGACAGTTACGTGAAGACAGAGTAGCGCGAAATGGTTCAGGTATAACAGTCTGACTCTGACCTCTCGCACAGTACAGAGTTTGTTTTAGGGGGAGGGGCCAGGGGGGTAATCATTCGGATTTCGGTCAGTGTCTTGAGGAGGTCACGGTGTACAGTATGACAAAACAGTCGCGGTGATGGACCGAAAAAGATTGAAGCCATCAGGTGCCCAATTTCGAAAGAAACGGAAAGAAGAGGAGGAGAAGCGAGCAAAAGAAAAAGGTATGCTATCGACTAGTCTTCAAGTTTGACTTCATGATGATGATGTTGTATTAGTTAAACTCCCCTGATGTGATTGTTGATGCATGTTTGCCCTTCCCCCAAGCACGAAAATATTGCTATCATCATTGCTTGGGTTAACGAAGGCATAAGCTATATACATGGTCGTTCAAACATTTATCGTGTCCTATGGCGCTTAGCTACAGGGAAGAGTTGTTGGCGAATGTCGACGAAATGTTTTTTGTTTTTTGTTTTTTTTGCTGGAGTGCACTTTTGCTTTCTTAAATAGCTGTAGGCCTACATGGCTATAATGTGAAATAATTGCGCCTTTGGTCTTTTTTATGTTTTTATGTTATGTAGTTGTTGTGAATTGAGTTTGTATGGACAACGGTCTTGTCTTGGGGTCTTGAGGGGAGGGGGGGGGGGGGGGGGCAAGAGTGGGTTTCGCCCAAATCACTCTAGGAACGCCACTGAATGTAATGTCATATTGTGGAATATTCTAGGAAAAGCATTAACATCTCCATGGAGACAAGCAGGTTGCAAAGGACTTCTGTTCCTCTTGTACCTCTGAAGAACAAGAAACAAAATATTTCATATTGTCACATAAAGCTTTTGTCACTTTAGACTTACTCACAGTGGGAAGAGAAACTGTTACTTCAATACAAATATTACTCAAACAGAAGTACAAATAAAAACTCTGAAAAGTACAATTTGTTAAAGGTCCCATGGCATGAAATTTTCACTTTCTGAGGTTTTTGAACGTTAATGTGAGCTTCCCTACCCTGTTTAGCCCCCCCCCCAATGGCTAAAAGTTGCGTAATGTCTAAACTGAGCATTTGCGATCCTTTTCTGCGTTTGAAAAAAACACAGCTCAAATGGGCGATTCTGGACAAGGCACCTTATTGACGTCAGATCGGAAAAAGAAATGCAAATGCAGTTCCACCATCGTCTGGATCTCCACCCCCTGTCTCTGGAAATCACACCCAGAGAGTTTGGACCGCGGAGGAGCTACGCAATGCGAAATGCGTTTTTTTTAGGGCTGGGAATATTAACGCGTTAATCGCGATTAATCGCGATTAGAGTTATGATCGTGAACAATTTTTTTAATCGCGATCAGAGTTTGCCAGCATTTTCCGCAATTCTACCATCCATATGCAGCTCATTTGGTTGTATTAATTAAACTCATTGTCGGTTAAACGCGCTATTTTGAGTTTGCTAGTATTTTGTTCCTTCTACGCATCCGTAGGCAGCTCGAGCGGGCTTCAATCATTTATTTACAATTTCTCAAAGTAAGCACTATTACTGGTTCATTGTTACTTTTTCCTTTCTCTGCACTTTTTTTAAATAAAAAGAGAAATACTTTGCATTGTGAGTTTAACTTTAGATTCGAACGGTCTTACTGCAAGATATCAATTTTAAACATGCAAAATAAATCACGATTAATCGCGATTAACTATGAAATTTCTGAGATTAGTTGCGATCAAGAAAATTAATCGTTTGACAGCCCTAGTTTTTTTATTTGCCTGGAGGCACGTGCGAGTGTTTCTAGGCTTGGAAGTCCTTTACCCGACCCTCTGGACCTCTGAAACAGCAGTGGTTTAATTTTATTTTCTGTACAAATGTGGTTTTTTTCATTGAAAAAAACCACATTCCGCTTACACACGCGGAAGTGGGGCCAGCACACAGCGCACCGCTAACACAAGGAACCAGCGGCGCATCCCCCCCCCCCCCCTTCCTCTTACCAATCTGTGTTCTTCTCATTTGCATTCAAGCAACAAGGCACAGAATTAGTTGTTCGGAGAGTTATTTTTTGACTCCGACTCTGTACATGTGTCTTTCCCATGCACTAAGTGTTGATTTTGAAGAAGGATTCATTTACAGTATTAGGGAACCATTAAGGAGCCATATAAAAGCATCAAGAAGTACCATGTCATGGGATCTTTAACTAAAGTTAATCAAGTAAATGTAACTGAGGAGTATCCACCTCTGTTAATTAATTTAACTGATAAAATAATCATAAAACTTCCCTAAAATTATTCAAAATGTCTGATATAATTAAAGGTCCTATATTTTGCAAAACTGACTCTTTGAGCAAGGTTAGAACATTGTTTCCCTCCTCAAAAACACACCTGGAGTTGTGTTTTGTTTCATTCACACATGTTTGAGTAACACTTTGTTATTAGTCTGTAACATCTACAAAGATCAAAATGCTCTGTTCCACCTTGTGATGTCATGAAGTGGTAGTTTTCAAGTTAACAGCTCCTTTTTATCTTTAGTTCAGTAGAGATTGGCAATTCCAGGGCTGAAATTATCCATTATTCCAGGTTTGATCCCCGTGTGGCATGTTGGTACTGCCGTAAGATTCGGGCCTCAGGCCTTTGGTGTCTGGGGAGGTTTCCTCCGGGCATTCCGGTTTCCCCCATCAAGGCATAAGATCATGGAGATGGGCACATGTGCTGCCCACTGCTCCTAATAACAGGATGGGTCAAATGCAGAGGACAATTTCTCCTGTGTGAGATCAATAAAGTCAATCTTCTTCTTCTAAATGAGTTTAAAAACATCATGGATCACCAACTGGAGCAGAGTGTTTTCCGTTTGCGAGAAGAACCCAGGCTTGTGTTTTAAACGTGTGAATGAAACAAAACACAACTCCAGGTCTGTTTGTGATGAGGAACCTTTAGGGATGGTAAAAGATCTCGTGCCACAAGATCTCACGAGACAAAAATGCCACAAGACTGCGCACATAAGAAAAATAATCTTGTGAGATTTTTCCCCATTTGGATTGGACAACAAAAGCTTAAGTGCCGGTGGGTTGCATCTTTTTAAAAAGCTGTAGTTCCAAAAAGCACTGACAGAAAGACAACAAAATATGAACTGAAGTAAATATAAAGTCTGAAGCCAACTTTGGGATTATTACATCTTTGAAATTATGTCACAATCTCATTTTGTCTCGTGTCTTTGTTCTTGTGGACCCAATCTCGTCTAGCTCATCTTGTTTTGTGGAAATTGTCTCGTCCCACCCCCAGGAAACATTATAACATGGATCAGACTGAAACACTGTATACTGAGGCCTAACCAGCAAAAACAGATCTATGTACAGATATCACTCAACATACTGTAAATGTCATCATCCAATCCAGTCCACTTTATTTCTATAGCACATTTCATAAACAGTTTCCAAAGTGCTGCCCAAATACATAGTAATAACAACAATAATATAATGATACTATAGACCCCTTTACAGTTAGTAAACAGACGTGACGTCACCGGCATGTGCGCGCATTGTTGACCCAGAATCAACCATGGCGGACCATAGCGGAGTATCTGAATGATAGGGAGAGCTACATTCAAAAACTCACGTTGAGCAACGGGGTTCGACTACCAGATCCTTATGCGATCACGGAGTGGCAGTACGACCGCAGAAAGTGGCCAGATTTACAGTGGCCAGATATCCACTGTTATTTAGTGGAGAAGCCCAGCGTGTATACAAGAGAGAAAGTGCGCGCATACAAATCCATGGATGCCTACCAGTTTGCCGTGTGTGGCCATGTACAGGAGGTAAAATACCACGATATCGATGGGGAGTTTTGCGTGTTGGCATCTGATGTTCTCCCCAGTCAAAGACAAGGCCACAAGACGACCATGCACAATGCTTGGGCTATCATCAACAAGCCCGATAACTACGTTCTGACTGCCAACTGCACTTGCGTTGCGGGGTAAGTAACATACTACGACTTAATTCACGAGTCACAGATGTGATCTCAGTCATGTCAAATGCCATTTATGATGGTCATGCGAAAACTTATCATGAGTTTTAACAAAGTTGTTCGTGTTTGTTTACATGTGTCTGTCGTAGAGGTTACCCGGTTAATATGTCTGTGAGCTTTGCGGTATCCTGTGCTTGCTAGTTAATCAGCATGATTAAACACCATTGAACACCTGGACAAATTACCCTAAACAAGCAGCAGGTGTTCACTTGTGTGTATGTCAGTTGAATGATATGAACTATCATTTATTCCATCTGTTTCTCTTTATTCGAGTTCTTCTCTTCTATATCTTCGCTGGGGGTTTTATGGCGGCAGTGGCTTTGTTTTGAGTCAACACTGCGCGCGCATTCAGTGATGACGTAGCTTTGAAACTGGTCTATAAATGCTCAGATTGAATCATACTAGTCTTCAAACAATAAAACCACTCAAATAAAATAGAATAGCAATAAATAAATATAACCAATCAAATAAATAAAAAATAAATAAAAGACACAGAGGAGCAGTGTTAAAAAACACAGAATAAAAGTGGATCTTAAGACGAGACTTAAAACCCTCCAGTGTGGGGCTGTTGGGACGTGGGGGTCAGAGTGTTCCAGAGAGAAGGGTCCCGGCCCCCTGGTTTTAAGGCACATCTTAGGCCCCACGAGCTGGAGATGGCCCTCGGACCTCAGAGCACGCGTGGGGGAGTCAGTTTGGAGGAGGTCCGAGACTGTGGGGCTAGTCCAGTCAAAATTTTAAACACAAACAATAAAATCTTAAAATCAATACTAAAACCATCACGTACCCAAGGAGACAAGCACTTAACTAAAAAGCTTTGAGGATTTTCTGGACATGTTTAAACTGTATTTGAACTGCTGCCATTTTCCTGAAAACATTCAAACACTGGACACTTTAATCTCTTGTTCACCCCCGTCTTTAAATCGCTTGACTTGACTGAGATCCAATGACTTCTGTCCAGGAAACTAAAGCACAATAGAGCCACTGTTTGGTAAAAGAAAAGATGAGAATTAAATGTAATAAAAGTGTAAATGCCAACATCTCTAATGTCAACAAAACTCACTCTTACAAATTGCTTTCCCTCCTTATTTATTCCCAGTGATAAATATTTACACTAAAATGGATTTGGCCGGTGGCAGTTCTGGTGTTGGACAATAGCGCCCTCTACAGACCATCAACATAAATGTAACTTTTTCTGATAGGGGGCTGTTAAGTTATTATCCAATTCCACAGTCTGGCATTAAACTACTTCTAGTTTTATTGCTCAAATATACCCGTCACCTCTCCATAAATCAAGCCTGTAACTTAACCTGGTGGCAAAACCTGCTTGCCTTCATGGAAATAAAGGTCAACTGTGGAACATTTCTGGAAAAATCTACAAAGATCAGGTAGCATCCGACCCTCCACTAGCAGTTACAGTGAATCGAAACTGTGGAACTTTTGCTACCACAAATCATAGTAACTTGGAGCTACAGAATAAAAATATAAAACTATAACAAAGATTTTTGCCAATTCTAAATATTACAGATCAAAGGACATTTTCTTCTGGTCCTCCAGATATTTAGGAAGACTGTTTGATTTTTGTTCAACTTGAACCCTTCTCCCAATGCACAACTCTAAAATACATTCACTGAAAAATGTTTAATGATCCAAAAAGCCAAAGGGATATTCCAAATTTTTATTCAAATTTTAAGTTAAAACATTGCACATAACCTTGAGACAAAAATACAAGTACTTTTTACAGTGACTCAGCCCGAAGAACACACACCTCCTCGACATGACGTTCTGAAGTTTCTGAAATGAAAATAAAAACACCATTTGAGAAAATTTCAACATTAAAAACACAGAAATTACATTTTTCTGTCAAACTGTTCAGTGCAGTAAAGGCTGTAATCATGTGTTCTCAGGTGAAACACGGACTGCAAATCATCATTAGTTTGACGTTTAGGCCTACACGTTTGAAATTATAGACCGGGTAAAAAAAAAAATAAAATAAATAAAAATAAAAAAAAGGACCAACATGCCATTAGATTTAAAGGTGCATGGTGCAACTTTTCTGGTGGAGGGTCCGTCAAAGGGTTTTCTCCATGGAGGTCATTCTCTAGAACGTTTCACAATGTGGTATTAAACCTTTCTATTATCATGGATACAAACCAGACCAAGTTACAGGTCAGATCTGTGGAGAGGCAACCCCGCTCACAGTCAGAATGTTTCTAGGCATTTTTCAGCTATAAAACCACCTGTAATTGAATAAATGTAAGATAGAGCTGCCATGGAACATTCCAGGCAGAGCAATGACAGATCCGTAGGAAGGGAAAAAAAAAAAGCGGTTGACGGACCCCCAACTAAAAAGTTGTAGTGCACCGTTAAAGGATTAGAAATGATCTTGGGACATGGACCATGAAAGACGCAGGTGTTAATACGGCTCTACAAAACCGTTAACTCGTCTGTTTAAACTAGATTCAATATTTCTGCTCAAGAGAATTATCGTTACCATATTTCCCCATGTTAGATTTACACGTTTTCAGAGCGTGGTTACTCGGGGTGGGACGAGACACGAGACTGGATCTATGAGAGACAAGGCGAGATTTTGACATTATTGAACTGCTCAAAACACTTTTTCCTCACAGCCTACAGTCCCCACACGACTCTCATTACTGTCCTGGTTTTTGTGTTACTTTATTGTGAAGCATCTTTCTTATTGTGAAAAGCTCTATATAAAAACAGTTTGTTTTGGGTTTTTTTACATTATTAATTAAATTTTAAAATATGTTTTATTAAGGCTAGAATAAATACTTTGTGCATTTCGGTTCCCAGTTTTAGCCTCACTATTTTTAATATATTTTATTTAATATTTCTGCTGTTTTTTTTGGGACGGCGGATTCTCAAAAGAAAAAAATTCAATCCAAACGCAAAAACATTTCGTCTTGTGCCAATTTTGTCTCTTGTCCCATACTGATTGATAAAACGGTTCTTTGCCACTTTTATATATGCAATTCACAAAACTAGATTAAATTAATTGATCAAACTAAATATATCGATTATTTGGCAGGCCACATCTTTAGGAACACACCACACTCATTGTTGCACCACGAGGTTTCCCCTTTCTTCGCGATTACAAGAGACAAACACGAGAGTTTACAGACTACAAATCACAGCAAATCAAACATGTGTAAATCCACAATTCTAATTTGAACAGATTCATTTACGACACTAAATACGAACCACATGTGCGCTCCAAACACCGCCACAAGGAAGAGGAGGAGAACGACGATCACCCGCAATTTATCACATCAAACCACGTGGTGACGACCTGTCCTTACACCACTTCCGGATAAACAAAATTAGAAATTTATTTATTTATAGAAAGAATAAAAATAGCAAAAGATTCACGGATCAGCATCAGTCACTACAGCAGGTGTACGTAATATTTAGGTTAAACATAAATTGTATAAGATATGATGTGATTTTTATGTTTTAGTGACATTATCAAACGCTTAAATGTTGGATAACGCTAGTACAACTTTAGAACAACGTGTTAAATTAAAATATATGTAATAAAATAGGTTTGTTTGTGTTTTATCATGGATTGTGACGTGCTGCTCCGATAGATGGCGCAGTTTAAAATGAATCCCTGGTATTTCAACGAGGAAGAAAAAGACGCGCTCTGATTGGTTTAAAAATATTTTAATTTGAGCTAATGCTACTTTCAGATAACTAGTTTTCACTTCGGGTTTGAGACAAAAGTGTGGTAAAATGACTGTAGGGATGGTGAAACAGCAGTTGTCCGACTGTGCCGGAGCTGAAACTCTGTTCACAGTGACATCTAGTGGCGAAATGTTAGAACTACAACATCCAGAATGTTGGAATGACTTTAAATCCACACTGAGAACATCTGAGACAGCCTCCTTAACTTGTAACTGTTTTACATGATTTGTACATCATTTTAAAAGTTGATTGTATGTGTTTTTTTTTTTTGCATCCTCTTGGCATCCAGGGTGGGCAGCAAAGTAAGAATTTCATTGTACAGGGAAACATGTTTCTTTACTGTGCACATGACAATAAAAGCTTTGAATCTTGAATCTTGTACTATACTTCTATACATGTTCAAAGTTATTTAAAGCAGGGACATTAGTTTAAAATATTATCTTAATCATATCTTCTAATGATTGTAGTTCTAAGAGATGAGAACTGGGCTTTTTAACGTTGATCATGTGCCCTAATCCTACAGCATTCGAAGGACCAAGTAACACTTGAATAACATTTCATTTACAAAGTTATTTAAAACTTGCCGTCTTTCTTCCTCCAGGTTCATGGATACTACACACTGCTTTTCAGGTAAGAGAATTTTCTTTTATTCCCTCAAATTTTCTTTGTTGATGTGATGAAACAAAAGGCCAACTGAACCTGTCCCTTAACTGTTTTGTTTGGGGTCAGACATGACTAAAACCTATTGAAGCGTTATTTCTGATCTGAAATTTTTTCCATGGACCTCAAATATTAAAAGTTCAAAGGCATGGCAGAGGCAGCTATGTGCTAACTAAAATCCATAGCACAGTTGTTTTAAATTAAAAACAAAAACAAAAAAACACACATTTAACCACAAGATTCAGTGAAATATTTCAAAATTTACAGTTTAAAAAGTTTCAGAAATAGATTTGAAATAAAATGATAAATCTTCTCGTCATTCTCACCACGGAGCTGATTATTATCCCTGAGCAAACTTTCAGACTTTTAATATGAATTTTTTTGGGAATGTCTATGAGAAAAAAGTGTTGGTAATTTTGTCACTGTCACTGTCATTAAGGCAAGTTTAAGACCATACTGCGGAACTTTCCAGACAAACCCTAACAACATCATAAAGAAATCATATTACTGCACTAACTTCTGCAGGACTTTAAGTACAAGTACTACAGGTCTGTGTCCATCTTCTGAACCCTGGATTATGACAGTGACACCTTCACTCACTCCCGTCCACCTCCAGGCTGGATCACCACAAGGTCCAAAACAACAGCACCGTGACTCCAAACAACAGCTAAAAACCCACTGTCACCTGTTGTTTTTTCTGATCAGTTTTTTCTTGTGAATTTAAGCACAGCAAAATCAGATCTAATATTGGGTTATCTGATTATACTGAGGCTAAAGTTGATTTCAAACTTGTGTATGTATTTGTTGTATAGAAAACCTCTGAGGCCTAGCAGTTCTTTTGATTTTCAATTTTCATCAGTGATCTTTCTCAAGCAATTTCAAACTGAAATTAAATCTTCTCTTCTGTTGCTATTGGAGACAATGCACAAATCATTTACTGGACTTTGTGTGCAAACTTGGAAATAACTTTTACTAAGACCTATTCTGGCTGCTGTTTGACCCCATGAAATCAAAATTGTGGTTTATTAATACAGTATATGAGAAAAAACACTCCAAACCTCCAAATCTATAATACACTTTAGTCAATGACAGACACTTTTGAATGCTTAGAGTAGATCCCTCTGTTGAAGGTGTTGCTGTGGGATACGACGGACATCAGGGAACATTTCTTGCAGGTTGGTGGATGGCGGTATCCGGTAACATACAGCTAGACTTTTTCATAGAGGTGAGCAGTTTGCACAAAGAGCAATGAACCACCGTCTTTACAATCTTTACATATCACACTGAGCTCAACTAACTTTTTATTTTCTTTTTGTTTGCTGACTCACACACATGAATAAACACAATGAAACCACTATTTTTATCAAACATTTTCTGGATTATTGGGATTGAGGTTTAGTCCTGATTTAGTCCAGGTTAAGTCCTGTTTAGTTTGAGCTTAGCCTGGGTTAAATCGAGGTATAGTTTATATCTTTATCTTTTATAACCTTAGTACTGGTTTGGTCTGGGTTTAGTCTGGGTTTAGTCCTGCTTTAATCCCGGGTTTAGTATTGGGTTAGTCCTGGTATAGTCCTGAGTTAGTCCAGGGTTAGATCTGGTTTTGTCAAGCGTTAGTCCTGGTTTAGTCCTGGCTTAATCCTGGTAAACCAGGATTAAGCCTTGGTTTTAGTCCTGGGTGTAGTCCTGGATTAGTTCTGGGTCAGTCCAGGTTTAGTCCTGGATTAGTTTTTGATTAGTCCTGGGTCAGTCTGGGTTTAGTCCTTTGTTAGTCCTGGTTTTAATTCCAGATTAGTCCTGGGTTTAGGCCTGTTTAATTCTGCTTTAGTCTGGGATTAGTCCTGGGTTTAGTTCTGGTTTAGTCCTGATTTAGTGTTGGGTTTAGTTTTGGGTTAGTCCTGATTCATTCTGCGCTTTAGTCCCATTTAGTCCAGGATTAGTCCGGGTTAAGTAGAGGTATAATTTAGTTTTCCTAGTTTAGTCCTGAGCTATTCCTGGGTTAGTCATGGATTAGCATTGGATTAGTCTTGGGTGAGTCTGGGTTTAGCCCTGGGTTAGTCCTGATTTAGTCCTGGATTAGTTTTGGGTTAGTCCTGGATCAGTCCAAGTTTAGTCCTGGGTTAGTCCTGGTTTTAATTCCAGATTAGTCCTGGGTTTAGTCCTGATTTAATTGTAGTTTGGTCTTTGTTTAATCCGGGGTTAGTTGTGATTTAGTCTTGGGTTTAGTCCTGTTTCAGTCATCGTTTGGTTCTGGTTTAGTCCAAGGTTAGTCCTTGCTTAGGCCTGATTAATCTTGGTTTAGTCCTGATTCAGTCTTGTCTTTAGTCCTGTTTAGTCTGGGTTTAGTCCAGGTTAAGTCGAGGTATAATTTAGTCATCCTAGTTTTGTTCCTGTTTAGTCCTGGTTTAGTTCTGGTTTTGTCTGGAGTTAGTCCTGGTTAGTCCTGTTTTAGTCCTGGATTAGTTTTGGATTAGTCCTGGGTCAGTCCGGGTTTAGTCCTGGGTTAGTCCTGGTTTTAATTCTGGATCAGTCCTGGGTTTAGTCGTAGTTTGGTCCTTGTTTAATCCGGGGTTAGTCCTGGTTTAGTCTTGGGCTTAGTCCTGGTTGAGTCCTGAGATAGTCCAGGGTTAGTCCTGGTTTAGTCCTGGTTTAGTCCTGGTTTCGTCCGGAGTTAGTCCTGGCTTAATCTGGGTTTATTCCTGTGTTAGTTCTGGGTTAGTCCTGTATTAGTTTTGGGTTAGTCCTGGGTCAGTCCAGGTTTAGTCCTGGTTTTAGTCCTGGATTAGTTTTGGGTTTAGTCCTGGGTTAGTCCTTGCTTAGGCCTGTTTAAATCTGTTTAGTTCTGATTTAGTTTTGGCTATAGTCCCGTTTAGTCCGGGTTTAGTCGAGCTATAATTTAGTCATCCTAGTTTTGTTCTAGTTTAGTTCCGGTTTAGTCCTAAATTAGCACTGGGTTAGTCTTGGTTTAGTCTGGGTTTAGTCCTGGCTTAGTTCTGGGTTAGACCTGGGTTTAGTCCTGTATTAGTTTTGGTTAGTCCTGGGTGAGTCCGGCTTTAGTCCTGGATTAGTTTTGGGTTAGTCCTGGATTAGTCCTGGGTCAGTTCGGGTTTAGTCCTGGTTTAGTTGTAGTTTGGTCCTTGTTTAAACCGGGGTTAGTCCTGATTTAGTCCTGGACTAGTCCAGTTTAGTCCGGGTTTAACAAGGAGATATAATTTAGTCATTCTAGGTTTGTCCTAGTTTAGTTCTGGTTTAGTATGGGTATACTCCTGGGTTAGTCCTGAGATAGTCTTGGCTTAGTCCTGGGTTTAGTCCTGAATTAGTTTTGGGTTAGCCCTGGGTCAAGCCTGGATTAGTTTTGGGTTAGTTCTGGTTTAGTCCTGGATTAGTTTTGATTAGTCCTGGTTTAGTCTGGGTTTAATCCTGGTTTAGTCTGGGTTTAGTCCTGAGTTAGTCCAAGGTTAGTCCAGGTTTAGTTCTGGTTCTGTCCAGGGTCAGTCCTGCTTTATTCCTGGATTTAGTCCTGGGTTTAGTCCAGGATTAGTTTTAGGTTAGTCCTGGATTTAGTCCTGGGTTTAGTCCTGGGTCAATCCAGGTTTAGTCCTGGGTTAGTCCTGGTTTTAATTCTGGATTAGTCCTGGGTTAGTCCTGGTTTAGTCCCGAGTTAGTCCAGGGTTAGTCCTGGTTTTGTCCAGAGTCAGTCTTGGTTTAGTCTTGCGTTTAATAATTAATTAATAATTATTATTATTAATGAATGCTTCTTAATTATAAATATATTATTATTACATTATACTTTTGCTCACGTGCAAATCGGATGTGCACAAAAACAACATATTTGTATTTCTAAATGTGTTTATTGCCCGAACTCACACACAGTAACAAACTCGACTTTCAGTGCATGTGTGACTCAGAGGTTTGGAACCTTCTGCCCGTCTTGTCTGTTGTATGTTTGTTTGTTGTTTGGTTGTATAAATGTATTAACATTGTCCTTGTGGAGTGGGTACAGTTCTATACAGCTCCATTCAGATACAGAGACAGGAATTTCTGAAATGTCTCTGGGTTGTATCCTGCCAGTCCAGCGGGGACCTGCAAGCAAGAACAGAACAGCATGTATATCAGAGGTGTGTGTGCCTCAGATCACATTTTTCTTTTTGAACAGACTCATGAGTAGGTCTGTCACTATAACTAATAACAAATATTTAAATAAATTTAATAATAAATGAAATCAGGATAATTACAGTAAATCCTTTTCTAAATGAATTACAGTGGCTTGCGAAACTATTTGGCTCCCTTGAACTTTGTGACCTTTTGCCACATTTCAGGCTTCAAACATAAAGATATAAAACTGTAATTTCTTGTGAAGAATCAACAACAAGTGGGACACAATCATGAAGTGGAACACACTTTATAGGATATTTTAAACTTTTTTAACAAATAAAAAACGAAAAATTGGGCGTGCAAAATCATTCAGCCCCATTGAGTTAATACTTTGTAGCGCCACCTTTTGCTGCGATTACAGCTGCAAGTCGCTTGGGGTATGTCTCTATCAGTTTTGCACATCGAGAAACTGATATTTTTGCCCATTCCTCCTTGCAAAACAGCTCGAGCTCAGTGAGGTTGGATGGAGAGCGTTTGTGAACAGCAGTTTTCAGTTCTTTCCACAGATTCTCAATTGGATTGAGGTCTGGACTTTGACTTGGCCATTCTAACACCTTGATATGTTTTTTGGTGAACCATTCCATTGTAGCTTTTGCTTTATGTTTTGGATCATTGTCTTGTTGGAAGACAAATCTCCGTCCCAGTCTCAGGTCTTTTGCGGACTCCATCAGGTTTTCTTCCAGAATGGTCCTGTATTTGGCTCCATCCATCTTCCCATCAATTTTAACCATCTTCCCTGTCCCTGCTGAAGAAAAGCAGGCCCAAACCATGATGCTGCCACCACCATGTTTGACAGTGGGGATGGTGTGTTGAGGGTGATGAGCTGTGCTGCTTTTACGCCAAACATAACGTCTTGCATTGTTGCCAAAAAGTTCGATTTTGGTCTCATCTGACCAGAGCACCTTCTTCCACATGTTTGGTGTGTCTCCCAGGTGGCTTGTGGCAAACTTTAAACGACACTTTTTATGGATATCTTTAAGAAATGGCTTCCTTCTTGCCACTCTTCCATAAAGGCCAGATTTGTGCAGTATACGACTGATTGTTGTCCTATGGACAGATTCTCCCACCTCAGCTGTAGACCTCTGCAGTTCATCCAGAGTGATCATGGGCCTCTTGGCTGCATCTCTGATCAGTCTTCTCCTTGTATGAGCTGAAAGTTTAGGGGGACGGCCAGATCTTGGTAGATTTGCAGTGGTCTGATACTCCTTCCATTTCAATATTATTGCTTGCACAGTGCTCCTTGGGATGTTTAAAGCTTGGGAAATCTTTTTGTATCCAAATCCAGCTTTAAACTTCTCCACAACAGTATCTCGGACCTGCCTGGTGTGTTCCTTGTTCTTCATGATGCTCTCTGCGCTTTAAACAGACCTCTGAGACTATCACAGTGCAGGTGCATTTATACAGAGACTTGATTACACACAGGTGGATTCCATTTATCATCGTTAGTCATTTAGGTCAACATTGAATCATTCAGAGATCCTCACTGAACTTCTGGACAGAGTTTGCTGCTGAAAGTAAAGGGGCTGAATGATTTTGCACGCCCAATTTTTCGTTTTTTATTTGTTAAAAAAGTTTAAAATATCCTATAAAGTGTGTTCCACTTCATGATTGTGTCCCACTTGTTGTTGATTCTTCACAAGAAATTACAGTTTTATATCTTTATGTTTGAAGCCTGAAATGTGGCAAAAGGTCACAAAGTTCAAGGGAGCCAAATAGTTTCGCAAGCCACTGTACATGAACCATAATGTGGCCAGCAATAAATAGTGAAATGAAACACTACAGTAGTTAGCTGTAGTGTATATAATGTGGCATGAGTTAATTCTTCGACCGTCTACAAATCAAATGTCATGATGTAGTCCTAATAGTACAAGAAATATGAAATATAGAAATAAGAAATATTTCCCCACTAGTGCAAAGAAACTTGCATGCTATAAATAAAGTCTGTTTACTCAATAAATTATTTCATATCCCAGAGAAAAACATTTTGTTATTCTTTTTACATAAATTAATCTGTGAGCTTTACTATAAATAACACTTGTTATTATGAAACCTTAACAAATTTGATTGAACAAAGCAACAAAACTAATATTGGTGTGGCCTCAAAAAACCATATGAACCAGCCCTAAAACTAGTACTCCACTAAAGATGTTTTGTCCTTCACATTATAATTAAGTATACAAGTGTCTGTTTGGAAATATGATTTACGTTTTCATTTATTTGTCAGTTCTTTATTCCTCTACATATTAATTACATCAAAATTAAAACTTGGCTACTCAGAGCTTGTATAATATTCACAATTTGGATCAATATTTTTACTTGAGTAACATAATATGAAGTACTAAAAGTCCACTATGTAACTTTTTGTTTGGGGATTCGTCACCTGCTTGTTTCTCTGGAGATGTCATTGCTCTGCCTGGAATGTTCCACAGTATGACATTAAAGAGATCTACTTACATTTATTCAATTACAGGTGGTTTCATAAGGGGGGGGCGCCTGTGGCAAAAACTGTCTTTGTGTCCTTAGGCGAGACACTTCACCTATATTCCCTAGTAAGAAAGTGGAGTATGCATGAGTGTTGGTGGTGGAGCCAATGGTGCAGATTGACAGCCACTTCCCCAGGGCAGCTGTGGCTACAATAGTAGCTCATCCCAACCGAGTGTGGAGTGAATGAATAATGATCTGTAAAGCACTTCGGGTGTCTTGAAAGGCACTATATAAATGTAAGGATTAAATAATTAATGATTAAAGAAATATCAAGAAAAAACAGGTATTCTGGGGGGCTGCCTCTCCACAGATCTGACCTGGTGTCCTGCTGCAGTGATTGAAGTACTAATGTTCCGCTCCTCCAATCCCCTGCCTGAACTTGCAGAGCTTCACCCAATAAAAGTGCTGTGCACCTCTTCATCCTGGCGGCTGGACTACAGTATCAGCTTACATACGCCACACCAGACGTGTTTGTCGTTGCCTCCTGCCTGTTAATTGTGTAATATGTATTTGAGACACTAGAGTTCACTCTAGTGTCTCAAATACAGAGGATACTAGAGCGCCATAACTGCTGAGATGCTGAAATCTGCAGGGATGAAAGTGCCCAGTTATGAAAAAAGCGGAAAGTCACGGCCACGCTTCACTGTGGAGTATCCTACAGGCCCTTGGAGCACCACCCAAGATCGTCGCCCTACTCAAGTTGTTTTACAGCAATGCACAGAGCTGTGTCCGTGTTAACGGCAGAGACTCTGACTGGTTTCCCCATCTCCAGTGGCGTCTGTCATGGCTGTGTGGCTGCTCCCGACCTCTTCAACTGCATCATTGACCATCTGATGCTCAAGGTTTGTGAGCGGGTCCCTGGAGTGTCCTTTGGCGACTACCACCTGACTGACCTGGAGTACGCTGACGACACCCTTCTGCTCAGCACATCCTACAGCCAGCTGAGAGACACACTGGACATATACGGTGAAGAGGCAGGGAAGCTTGGCCTCCAAGTGAGCTGGGCTAAGACCAAATTTATGTATGTCGGCGATGGGCCAGATCCACCCCCCTGCAGCTTGGCAATGACATTGTAGAGCCTGTCAAGTGCTTTGTGTACCTGGGGTCAATAGTGACCGACAACGGAGACCTAAATCCAGAGATCACCCACAGAAGAGCCCTGGCAGCATCAGCCCTGCAGTCCCTCTGGAAACCACTACTATCTCACGCACGACAAAGCTCTGGATATATAATTCCGCCGTACTCTCCATCCTGCTGTACGGCTCGGAGACCCCCCCCCTCGCCCGGACAGTCCCAAGGGAACTCGCTGCCAGATACACGAGGGACAGGTCGTGCGTCTGGCACCGCTGTTACTGGAGGACGCGAAACGATTACTATTGCAATTTTGATGGCAGGACATCTGGATTGGCCTGGAGGATGTTTTTCTGACCCATCACTAATTGAAGCCGAGCAGATAAAAGAGCCCTGAGCCGCCGGAGGTCATTTTACACGATAGTGGGGCTGCGGCAGACTAGGGAGGACGAGATCAGAAGGGAAACACAGATTTAACTGAAACATCCAATCTGTGGAATCTGTCTGGCTCTGGATAACATCTCGGATAATGGATGTGGAACTGTGTGGAACAGCGGCTCTGTCTGCGTTCATTCATCATACGTGCCAGCGGGAGGATTGCGAGTCGCACAGTCCTGCTTGGTGGCATGAAGTTGGGGTGATTGGCAGAAACCAGGGTTTTGGCAAATTGTCTGTTTGCCTGGGTTCTAAAAATGTATCGATTATGTAAAATTTCCTGGTGTAATCCATTCTCCTGAAAACGTGGTTCAACTGGACTTTTTGTTTTGACTGCACCTTCTGCACAAACACGTCCAAGGTCACAGCTGCAGCCTTATCTCACACAGCACTCTACAAAACAAAACAAGACATTCCATTCGGCTATGTAAAACACTCTGCGCCCTTGTCTATGTAGTAATGTCTGCCTCAGCTTCAGTTTCCAATCAATTATTGATTTTTCTGGACTGCTCCCCCTCCCACCCGCCCGTCTGTCACCAACAAAAAAAAAACCTGTGTGTTTTACCTGTCCAATTGTTGTTGTCGTAATGTTTGTGAATATTGTTTGCATCTTTTTTCCACTCTGTTGTAACCAAGTTGGTGGTGCGAATGGTCGGCCTGGTGCTTCGGAGCGTCTGTCCGCTCCAGGTATCGAAGAAAGTTCCTAATGTTGTGAACCTGTTCACTCATATGGCAATAAAAACCTTCCTGATTCCTGATGTACAACCCCTATTTTTTTGTTATTGTACTTACTTACATTTACTTTATAAAAGCATCTTGTTTGTGTTTCTTTCCTTTGTCCCGAGCACTGGTTTCTAACAGCCATACTGTGAAACATTCCAGACAAAGCAATAACATGTCCATGGAGAAAAGTATTTCACGGGCCCTCCACCCGAAAATTTACAATGCACCTTTAAAGATGCTTTCTTAAGTCACTATTTGGCTGTTCCATCCAGCTCTGATGAATATACTACCCTATAAAATGAAATGAAACTGCTACTGATGCATGCTCTCAAAAATCAAACGTACCTCAACTTGCTTCTTCTTGATGACTGGTCTCACTTTTGCATATTCGTACAGCTCCTGGTCCTTATCCATCCAAACCTGGAGAAACACAAACACAGCACAAAGACAGATATAAATAAGAGGCAAACACAGGCTGAAGCTACTGCCACAGAGAGATAGAGGAGGTCTGACCATGTTCTTGACGCCGCTGTCCTCTGATAGGTCCGTGGTGTTGAGCTGAAAAACCAGGAAGTGGAAGTAGCGTCCGTTGGTGCCCACAGCCTGGACCACCACCGGGCGCTCCAGCATGGCCTGAGGCTCCGTCTGACAAAACAGAGGAAACCAAGTGAGTTTAAAGAGATAGTATGGAACTTTATGGAAGTGGAATATTGTGGAATATTGGCGACTGAGATGGATAATGTTTTTCCAGGCTAGTTTTTCAGTGCAATAAACACAACCAAAATGGGAAAAAACACATGCTTTCATTTTTGCCTATTTCTTTGGCAAAAATGTTGCATACTATGGCTTTAACTGTAGTGTGTGTTTATATGTGGTATATACAGTACATTTATTTAGGAAGTATTACATTTTCATTCATAGCCTTAATTATGACATCAGCCAGAACGTGGGAGCAGATGCTTTGCTTTAAAACGTTTTCATTTGTAAAATAGCCTTGTTTGCATCTTTTTATTAATCTCCCCACAGCCTAACCCTCTCTGGGCCCCATGTGCTCTGTGCTCACCCCGTACTGAAGGTAGGCGCGTGCTAAGGCATTTCCGAACGCAAACATGACCATCTTGGCTCTGAACTGGTCCGGCTGCAGGGAGGAGCGCGGGCTCTTCTGGTCGTAGAAGAAGAGAGTGTGGGCGTGGGGGAACGGGTAGCCCTCTCGGAAACCTGCAGAGTCACATGGAAGGAGCACAAGGAAGTTATTTTGTGTACTGTATCATGCCAGTTCATCAACGTGTCTTATGTTCTTCTAAAAGGGTGTTTATTCCTTTTGAGGTACTGAAATAAGCATTGGGCATAGAGCTTTTCAAGACATTTTTAGCAATAAAAACACTGCACTAGAATTGAATAAATGCCCAACAGGTACAAATAATGACATATTTTGGAACATTACAGGCAAAAAATCCATGGAGACAAGCAGGTGACACTAGCAAAGTAATATAGCACACCTTTAATAAAACAAACCCAGTCTTTGCTCATATCGAGGATCTAAATGTAAAGTTACCAGTGGAGTTCTTTTCGTGGTGGTAGACGTTGACTTGCTGCAGGTCGATGGTGGGGGACACGGGGTAGAACGACTCCAGAACATGCTCTCTGCTGCCCTCTATGTCCTGGAGCTCAGACTGCACCGGTAGAGGGTCCATGCTGGTGTACAGGAGACCGTTCAGCCCTCTGATCTGAAACAGGTCCTCTCCTGGAGAAAAACACCACACATTACACACAAGTGTGTCAACAGTAGCAAGAGGGAGTACACTGACAAAAAGGTATGTTAATGTTTTGAGTAGGGCTGGGCGGTATACCGCTTCATACCGAATACCAGTGGGTTTTTTTAATGATATGAAGTTTTCATATATCCCAATACCGGTGAGTGTGTGCGTACAAAATGTCGGGAACACAGAGCGGCGGATGATCAGTGTGTGTTGAGCGGTGAACAACATGGATGGAGAAAATGTTACAGACACAGAGGAACTTATACTGAAAAGAGGAGCTGTGTCAGTCGTGTGGAAGAACTTCGGCTTTAGAAAATCTGACGCTGATCAAACAACCGTATTCTGTAAATGTTGTTGGGCTACAGTTGTAGCCGCAGGAGGCGACACGAGCGATCTGCTTCACCACCTCTGCCACAAACACGTCCTGGAATATGAAGAATGCACGAAACTAAGATCTGCATCCTCTTCCACATCTGCAGGGAATGTTCAAGTTGGCGCCGCGACACAAAACGCCACTCAGACGTCACTCAAAGACGCGTTTGCTAAGGCGACTGCCTACGACAAGAAAAGCAAACGGTGGAACGATATTACCAACGCTGTTACTGTCCACTTCACCAAAGACATGGGACCACTTAGTCCTGTTGAGAAAGGAGCTTCAAGGAGATGATTAAAGCTCTGGACCCAGATATGTTTTACCAAGTCAATTTACCGCAGTAATTATTCTCTAAATTATTAGGAAATGGGGTTAACACCTCGTCATGTATGGAAAAAAAAAAATACTGGCAAATACCGTGGCACCGATATAATTTTGAAAAATATCGTGATATCAATTTTTGGTCATACCGCCCAGTGCTTGTTTTGAGAGTATCATGCATTAATATGTTGCATTCATGTTTATATGTTTATTATATTTATTTCAAAAGTGCAGAAACATCAATTTATATCCTCATTTGAAAGATTATAACATCTGCTAGATTTTTAATTAAATTAATTAATGAACCAATTCTTACACGTGTGTATACTCAGACCAAAAATGTGTACAAATGTGTTCTTAATGTTTTTCCTGGTAAAATTTAGGGGAAAAAAAGGATCTTCAAAATAACATTCACAATTTTATCAATTCGTTAAAACCATACTTATTATCGAATATATGTACCGTCTATGTCTATTTTTAGGTTAAAAAGTCACACCTCTGTCTATTTACTATGTCGATATCAGATTTTATATCAGTTATATAACCGTTTTATAACACTGATGTGGTACCTCTTTTCCAGGTGGCTGCTAGGGAGTGTTGTTCTGAGAGGATCCTGCGTCCCAGCGCGGGGTGAGAGGGCTGCAGACTCGCACACAGGTGAAGCAGATTCTGGAGCAGGACTTTACTGGAGACAAAACAAAACAGTGGTCCAGTCTTCACATGAGCAGAGGGAAAACAGCATGTGTGATTACTAAAGAAAATATATTACAATAAACAATAATACTGAACCTAGATTAAGCCAGCAGCCACAGTAAAATAACTCTAAATCAGGAGTATCCCAAAAAGGAAAGCATGTTTTTTTCATTATGGATGTTTTGGCCTGGACGAGAGCCTCCATCTGCTTGTTTCCATGGAAATGTTGTTCCTTTGGCTATAATATTTCACATTATATATATATATATATATATATACATACATATATATATACATACATATATATATATATATATATATATATATATATATATATATACATACATATATATATACATACATTATATATATATATATATATATATATATACATACATATATATACATACATTATATATATATATATATATATATATATATATATATATATATATATATATATATATATATATACATACATATATATATATATATATATATATATATATATATATATATATATATATATATATATATATATATATATATATATATATATATATATATATATATATATATATATATATATATATATATATATATATATATATACATATATATATATACATATATATATATACATACATATATATATATATATATATATATATATATACATACATATATATACATACATATATATACATACATATATATACATACATATATATACATACATATATATACATACATATATATACATACATA
>JAVJIX010000058.1:4190000-4195000 GCA_036785185.1 Paratrypauchen microcephalus | reverse complement strand
ACGGCATTTCTCATCGCGTCATCGCTGTCCAGGGACAAGAGGGACCTGCTCCGTCACATTTTTATCAATAAACTCGCCGTTCAAAGGCCCCGCACGCCAAATTTAAAATGCGCGTGCATTGAATTGCCGCTCATAATTAATTGCGTTAATTTTTATAACGCGTTAATTAGCAGTGTAATTAATTAATCTAATTAACGCGTTAAACTGACAGCCCTAATATATATATATATATATTATTATATATATTATTATATATAAATTTACACATACAGAATACATACAAAATTTATTCTACACATATGTGATAATATATGTACAGAAATGATTTGGTCATACAAATTCATAGTCATTCCCAACAGACACCTGTGATTACACACTTGGGCAGTAGGTGGTGTCGTGCGCACATGAAGCTTCAAGAAATGAACCCTTTCTCGAACCAATTGGCTCAAGTGGTTCAATGCCTCATGAGGCTTCATCTCACCATCACTACTAGCTACATTTTGAATATTAAACAGTATTATACAGTATGTTACCTGTATCTTTCCCGGCAAGGTTTGGGTTCAGTTGTGTCCCAGAAGCGAGCGTGTTTGATGGCGTTCTTCACTCGCTCATCCTGATCTTGGATCTGATTGGCCGGATCCTGGGCCAGTGAGAGCAGCCGAGGGGGCAGATCATCGATGAGCTTGGTTTTGGTCAGCCATAAGGCCTGCGGTACGCCTGGGAATATATGAAAACAAAATGTCAACATACTATTTCCAATGTAAGAGAGGAAAAAGGTTCACTGCCCCCTCAAGTGAACCTTTTTCATCTCTTACATTGGAGGGCAAAGTTTTTTTGTTTTTTTTTAATACGTGTAGGTGTAGCAGGGTAGGGTTCCTTTAATTTTTAATTGTGTAGTTTAGTTTCCTAGTCTAGAACATTTCTATAAAATAGTAGTAGTCTGCCTGACTTGTTATTTTTATTATTTAATTATTATTATTATTTTTTATTTTTTAAAATAATTTTTATATTTTTTATTTTATTTTTATTTTATTATATATATATATATATATATATATATATATATATATATATATATATTATATATATATATATAAGGGATGCAAATTATCGGTTAATTCATTAACTGATAGTTGATTGACCTTATCGGTCGATTAACGATTAACTGATAAGCGGCGTTTTTCACCTGAATTTTAGTGTTTCAATAGGGTCTTTAAGAATATAAGCTATAGTAACATAACACCGAGTCATAAATATATCATAGTATTATTATATTGTATATTCCTCAATTAATTATTCCTTGGTAAAAAGCAGACAAATGTATTGATGCTGAATAACAAAATACAGTAATCCCTCGCTCTATCCAATTTTTTTTTTTATAGTGTAACATTTTTTTTATAGTGTAACATTGTGTTCTGTCCTGATTGGCTAAGAGACTAGACCAGGACTGAACGTGGACTGGACCAGGTCTGAACCAGGTCTGGACCTGGACTGGACCTGGACTGGACCGGGACTCGACCGGGTCTAGACCTGGACTAGACCAGGATTAAACCACTGCTGCTGGTTTCGCCGCGGCTCGAGCTGCGGCGAAACCAGCAGCAGCGGCACGCATTCCGGGTTCGATCTCGCCTCGCGCGTACACCCGGGGCTGCTGAGCAGTGCCGTTGGCGCCTGCGGTCGGCTGTGAGTCGAGCTTGGCGCAGCGCGGTTGCCTTGTTTCGGGTGTGCGTGTCCGCGGTTAGCGGTTAATTACAATTAATGCATTTTGATCGACCAACGTCTTAATCGACAATTAACCGTTAATCGATTAATTGTTGACATCCCTAATTATATATATATATATATATATATATATATATATATTTTTATATATATATATATATATATATATATATACTGTATATATATATTTGATACTGATGGCATTTTCACTTTATTCAAACCATAAACTTGCTCTCTGTATGCTATATCCCCAGCCAAGTGCATTTCCAAGTGTCTGCTATTAATAAATCTGAAGTGATCTCTCATTGTTGGTTTACACTTATTTCGACTTGGACAAACTTTATTGATCGACAAGGGAAATTACTTGGACACTGTAGCTCACGCATCACAATATATTATAACAAATAGAAAAAATACAAATGGTAATAAGAAATTCAAATAAGTAGCAATTATTTTTGTATTCATAGTATTTGGTACTATTGGCAGTTTTCAGATGACGTCACAGTATTCTATAGGGCAATTATATTTAAAGGGATATGCCACCCCCAGGTCAAATTTGGGCATCTCCCCACAGTCCAGAGACTAAAATAAGTGGTGGAAAGCATTTTACTGGTCACCCAGCCATTGTCCGAGTCTGTCAGCACTGACCGCCGCTGTATCTGCTGCTCCTCCGCGTTAGACTGGAGGCTAACGTCGCCAGAGAAAGATTTCGGCCAAAAGGAATTAATTTGCTCGATGCGTTTCCCAATTACTTTCTGTGTAGTGCGCATTCATATCAAGTGCAAATAAATGTGCAAATCAACACGGAGAGCTTGCCTTGGTCATTTTGGGTGGGAACTATTTTTCAGTGCGGAAAAATAAAGCCGAATCACGCACCACGCTGTGCAACAGGGGAACTCCCTTCCTGGTGCGTAACAGGGATTCCCCTGGCAGCGTGCTGCGTGATTCGGCTTTATTTTTCCGCACTGAAAAATAGTTCCCACCCAAAATGACCAAGACAAGCTCTCCGTGTTGACTTGCACATTTATTTGCAATCGATATGAATGCGCACTACACAGAAAGTAATTGGGAAACGCATCGAGCAAATTAATTCCTTTTGGCCGAAATCTTTCTCTGGCGCCGTTAGACTCCAGTCTAACGCGGAGTAGCTGCAGATACCGCGGCGGTCAGTGCTGACAGACTCGGACAATGGCTGGGTGACCAGGAAAACGCTTTCCACCACTTATTTTAGTCTCTGGACTGTGGGGAGATGCCCAAATTTGACCTGGGGGTGGCATATCCCTTTAACACAGATGGCGGGGCGGCTAAAGTCAAAATGCAGTATTTTGTTGTAATACAGGGAGTTCATGGGTCAAGTTAATGATTAAAATGATGGGGTTTAACATTTGTAGATTTACTTAAAAGTGTCTCTGGCCTCCCCATCTGAGAGAATGACATGATATAGATCCCGTGTACCTTCCATGGCGTTGGTCCTCTGGTGGAACAGGTAGCACGGCTGATCTTTGCGCAGGGGCATGGCACTGAGCGGCGGGCTGCGGTAGTGCTGCGGGTCCTTGTAGTCCCTCTCCCACTCCTGCCTCTCCGGTTTGGCCAGCCCGGGGACAAAGTGCATCCTGTCGGCGTAAGTGATCCTCTCCAGGCCGGGGATGTGCACCTTCTCCCGGGGCGCTGTAGGCGGAGGTGCCCGGGCTCCGAGGCGGCGGTGGAGGCTCAAGTGTCTGCGGGGGGATCCATGTGCCAACAGCCCGGCTTTAGTCCACCCTGTGCCCGCAGCTTTTAAGCACCGCGTCACCTCTGGAAACATGTCTCATACGAGTGAAGTGACACTATTTTGGAACTTAAACGACTGCTGATAATGGTTGACCCGAGTTTTGAGTCAGAAAACATCCTTCAGGAGGCGACCATGTTGTTTCTTCTTCTGAGGGTCCAGTGTGAAGAAGTGCTTTACTGCCCCCTGTTGTCTATGCGAAGTCATTCAGGCCGTCTTAAAGGGATAGTGCGGGGTTTTTTAATGTTAATCTGTATGGGTTTCCTTCTAAAAGTTCCGTGTGTTGACACCGGCTTACCTCTGACAGTCTCAGCTGATCCCGGTTCGGCTCGCTTTCTGGAGCCCACGTAAGTAGCTCCGGTAACTTCCCTGGAACATGAAATAAAGCTTGTTTTTCTTCTCAAAACAAAACATTTGTTAGAAAGGTCATATATTTGCGTCTGAAACAGTTGTCCACGAAACATCCAGCAGCGTATTTCGCATTTGCGTATTGTCTCTCTCCACTCATATCACTACGCCTAGGCTGATAGAGTTAACATGGGCGTAGTGATACGAGTGGAGAGAGACAATACGCAAATGTGAAATACCCTGCTGGATCAGGGCTCTCAAGTCTCACGCATTGAGAGTGTGACACACGCAATTCGACGTGTTCACACGCTCACACGCCAGACATGGCATTTCTCACGCTGATTTCTTTTTTTTTTTTTTTTTCTGCCCAGAAAATCGGTCTGTGTGGCTTACTTTATGCAGGCTCCGCGCTTTTTCAGCGAAAAAAACTCCCCCTGCTCCGGGCGCACGGTCCGAGCGAGGCCGGAGCAGACACGCCGTCCCCCGGGCACGTCCTGAGCCTCAGTCCCGGTGCCACGTCTCCTCTGAGACGCACCGACTCCGGTCCCGGTGTCTCCGTCTGTGCGTAACGTGTCCCCCCCGACGGCTTACGCGCGGAATACGCGCGGCCCAGAGCCGAACTGCCCATGGTGAGCCGCGGTGAGACGCGGGCCCGGTGCATTAACCAGACTCTTACATGAATCCGTTAAAAATGTCCTGCTCCCCCCCGGCCCCGGTTCCTCCTCCCCGCCCCTCTCAGCGCGCACTTTGTCAGTGCGGTGATGATAAAACAAACTGAGAACCATCAGGTAATAACTTCATTTATATAACTCTCATTAGTTGCTTTGTAGTTTAAGTTTGCTCTTTAGACAAACAGGGCTCTCAACACGCAACTCACACGGCATTTCTCACGCAATTCAAGCGCCCCCCCGCTCCTCGGTAAAAATTGTTCACTCGCACCCCCCCACGACCCCACTCAAAACTTGAGAGCCCTGTGGATGTTTCGTGGACAACTGTTTTGGATGCAATTATATCACCTCTCTAACAAAGAAGAAAAGAAGAAGAAAAACAAGCTTTATTTCATGTTCCAGGGAAGTTACCGGATCTACTTACGTGGGCTCCAGAAAGCGAGCCGAACCGGGATCAGCTGAGACTGTCAGAGGTAAGCCGGTGTCAACACACG